>CM065130.1:32730027-33257527 GCA_033026305.1 Cirrhinus molitorella
AACGAAAGAACAATAGGATGATAGTTATAACAATAGAAAGGTAGATAAAATGTTAGAATGGAACAGCCAAATGTTAGACAGAATGATAGATGAACAACAGATAGAATGCTAACACATCAGAAAAATTACAGAATGATAGAATGATAGAACAAATAGGGAGAACAATGGACAGAAAAATGGATGGATAAACTGGATGGATAGATGGGTGTATGGACAGAATGATAAAATGACAGACAGAATAATATATAGAAATGATAGATAGATAGATAGATAGATAGCTAGATAGATAGATAGATGGACAGACAGATTGAACATTAGAATGATACACAGACAGTAGATCAATCGATTGATCGATCGATAGAATGATAGATAGAACGACAGATACACATACAGACAGACAGACAAATAGATAGATAGATAGAACGATAGAAAGAAAAATAGACAGACAGGAGGATAGATAGATAGATTTATCAATAGAACGACAGACAGACAGATCGATAAAATGATAGAATGATTAACAGAACAATAGATAGATTGATAGAATGATAGACAGACAGAATGACAGACAGACAGAGACAGACAGATAGATAGATAGACAGACTCTCTTTGGTCAGATAGATAGAACGATAGAATGATCGACAGAACAATAGATAGAACAATATATAGACAGACAGACAGACAGAGATAGATCGATAAAATGATAGAATGACAGATAGATCGATATAATGATAGATAAATAGAATGACAGACAGACAGACAGACAGGGACAGATAGATAGACAGATAGACAGATAGATAAGACTCTCTTTGGTCAGATAGATAGAACGATAGAATGACAGAATGATCGATAGACCGATAGAACAATATATAGACAGACAGACAGGCAGATAGATAGATTGATAGAATGACAGATAGAACAATAGATAGATCAACAGAAAGATCGATAGAATGATAGATAAATAGATAGAACGACAAACAGACAGATCGATAGAAAGATCAATAGGTAGATAGGACATACAGACAGACAGATCGATAGAAAGATCAATAGGTAGATAGGACATACAGACAGACAGACAGAACGATAGATAGATCGATAGGTAGATAGGACATACAGATAGACAGACAGAACGATAGATAGATCGATAGGTAGATAGGACAGACAGACAGACAGACAGACAGATTGATAGAAAGATCAATAGGTAGATAGGACATACAGACAGACAGATCGATAGAAAGATCAATAGGTAGATAGGACATACAGACAGACAGACAGAACGATAGATAGATCGATAGGTAGATAGGACAGACAGAACGATAGATAGATCGATAGGTAGATAGGACAGACAGATAGACAGACAGAACGATAGATAGATCGATAGGTAGATAGGACAGACAGACAGACAGACAGACAGATCGATAGAAAGATCAATAGGTAGATAGGACATACAGACAGACAGATCGATAGAAAGATCAATAGGTAGATAGGACATACAGACAGACAGAACGATAGATAGATCGATAGGTAGATAGGACAGACAGACAGACAGACAGAACGATAGATAGATCGATAGGTAGATAGGACAGACAGACAGACAGACAGAACGATAGATAGATCGATAGGTAGATAGGAAAGACAGATAGACAGACAGAACGATAGATAGATCGATAGGTAGATAGGACAGACAGAACGATAGATAGATCGATAGGTAGATAGGACAGACAGATAGACAGACAGAACGATAGATAGATAGATCGATAGGTAGATAGGACAGACAGACAGACAGACAGATCGATAGAAAGATCAATAGGTAGATAGGACAGACAGACAGACAGATCGATAGAAAGATCAATAGGTAGATAGGACATACAGACAGACAGACAGAACGATAGATAGATCGATAGGTAGATAGGACAGACAGACAGACAGACAGAACGATAGATAGATCGATAGGTAGATAGGACAGACAGACAGACAGACAGAACGATAGATAGATCGATAGGTAGATAGGACAGACAGACAGACAGACAGAACGATAGATAGATCGATAGGTAGATAGGACTGACAGACAGACAGACAGAACGATAGATAGATCGATAGGTAGATAGGACAGACAGACAGACAGACAGAACGATAGATAGATCGATAGGTAGATAGGACATACAGATAGACAGACAGAACGATAGATAGATCGATAGGTAGATAGGACAGACAGACAGACAGACAGATCGATAGGTAGATAGGACAGACAGACAGACAGACAGAACGACAGATAGATCGATAGGTAGATAGGACATACAGATAGACAGACAGAACGATAGGTAGATAGGACAGACAGACAGACAGACAGACAGATCGATAGAAAGATCAATAGGTAGATAGGACATACAGACAGACAGAACGATAGATAGATCGATAGGTAGATAGGACAGACAGAACGATAGATAGATCGATAGGTAGATAGGACAGACAGATAGACAGACAGAACGATAGATAGATCGATAGGTAGATAGGACAGACAGATAGACAGACAGAACGATAGATAGATCGATAGGTAGATAGGACAGACAGGTAGACAGACAGAACGATAGATAGATCAATAGGTAGATGGGACATACAGACAGACAGATCGATAGAAAGATCAATAGGTAGATAGGACATACAGACAGACAGACAGAACGATAGATAGATCGATAGGTAGATAGGACAGACAGACAGAACGATAGATAGATCGATAGGTAGATAGGACAGACAGACAGACAGACAGAACGATAGATAGATCGATAGGTAGATAGGACATACAGACAGACAGACAGAACGATAGATAGATCGATAGGTAGATAGGACAGACAGAACGATAGATAGATCGATAGGTAGATAGGACAGACAGACAGAACGATAGATAGATCGATAGGTAGATAGGACAGACAGACAGACAGACAGACAGATCGATAGAAAGATCAATAGGTAGATAGGACATACAGACAGACAGATCGATAGAAAGATCAATAGGTAGATAGGACATACAGACAGACAGATCGATAGAAAGATCAATAGGTAGATAGGACATACAGACAGACAGACAGACAGAACGATAGATAGATCGATAGGTAGATAGGACATACAGATAGACAGACAGAACGATAGATAGATCGATAGGTAGATAGGACAGACAGACAGACAGAACGATAGATAGATCGATAGGTAGATAGGACAGACAGACAGACAGAACGATAGATAGATCGATAGGTAGATAGGACAGACAGAACGATAGATAGATCGATAGGTAGATAGGACAGACAGATAGACAGACAGAACGATAGATAGATCGATAGGTAGATAGGACAGACAGACAGACAGATCGATAGAAAGATCAATAGGTAGACAGGACATACAGACAGACAGATCGATAGAAAGATCAATAGGTAGATAGGACATACAGACAGACAGAACGATAGATAGATCGATAGGTAGATAGGACAGACAGACAGACAGACAGAACGATAGATAGATCGATAGGTAGATAGGACAGACAGACAGACAGACAGAACGATAGATAGATCGATAGGTAGATAGGACAGACAGATAGACAGACAGAACGATAGATAGATCGATAGGTAGATAGGACAGACAGACAGACAGACAGATCGATAGAAAGATCAATAGGTAGATAGGACATACAGACAGACAGATCGATAGAAAGATCAATAGGTAGATAGGACATACAGACAGACAGACAGAACGATAGATAGATCGATAGGTAGATAGGACAGACAGACAGACAGACAGACAGAACGATAGATAGATCGATAGGTAGATAGGACAGACAGACAGAACGATAGATAGATCGATAGGTAGATAGGACTGACAGACAGACAGACAGAACGATAGATAGATCGATAGGTAGATAGGACAGACAGACAGACAGACAGAACGATAGATAGATCGATAGGTAGATAGGACAGACAGACAGACAGACAGACAGATCGATAGAAAGATCAATAGGTAGATAGGACATACAGACAGACAGAACGATAGATAGATTGGTAGGTAGATAGGACAGACAGAACGATAGATAGATCGATAGGTAGATAGGACAGACAGATAGACAGACAGAACGATAGATAGATCGATAGGTAGATAGGACAGACAGATAGACAGACAGAACGATAGATAGATCGATAGGTAGATAGGACAGACAGACAGACAGACAGAACGATAGATAGATCGATAGGTAGATAGGACATACAGATAGACAGACAGAACGATAGATAGATCGATAGGTAGATAGGACAGACAGACAGACAGATTGATAGAAAGATCAATAGGTAGATAGGACATACAGACAGACAGATCGATAGAAAGATCAATAGGTAGATAGGACATACAGACAGACAGACAGAACGATAGATAGATCGATAGGTAGATAGGACAGACAGAACGATAGATAGATCGATAGGTAGATAGGACAGACAGATAGACAGACAGAACGATAGATAGATCGATAGGTAGATAGGACAGACAGACAGACAGACAGACAGATCGATAGAAAGATCAATAGGTAGATAGGACATACAGACAGACAGATCGATAGAAAGATCAATAGGTAGATAGGACATACAGACAGACAGAACGATAGATAGATCGATAGGTAGATAGGACAGACAGACAGACAGACAGAACGATAGATAGATCGATAGGTAGATAGGACAGACAGACAGACAGACAGAACGATAGATAGATCGATAGGTAGATAGGAAAGACAGATAGACAGACAGAACGATAGATAGATCGATAGGTAGATAGGACAGACAGAACGATAGATAGATCGATAGGTAGATAGGACAGACAGATAGACAGACAGAACGATAGATAGATAGATCGATAGGTAGATAGGACAGACAGACAGACAGATCGATAGAAAGATCAATAGGTAGATAGGACAGACAGACAGACAGATCGATAGAAAGATCAATAGGTAGATAGGACATACAGACAGACAGACAGAACGATAGATAGATCGATAGGTAGATAGGACAGACAGACAGACAGACAGAACGATAGATAGATCGATAGGTAGATAGGACAGACAGACAGACAGACAGAACGATAGATAGATCGATAGGTAGATAGGACAGACAGACAGACAGACAGAACGATAGATAGATCGATAGGTAGATAGGACATACAGATAGACAGACAGAACGATAGATAGATCGATAGGTAGATAGGACAGACAGACAGACAGACAGATCGATAGAAAGATCGATAGGTAGATAGGACAGACAGACAGACAGACAGAACGACAGATAGATCGATAGGTAGATAGGACATACAGATAGACAGACAGAACGATAGATAGATCGATAGGTAGATAGGACAGACAGACAGACAGACAGATCGATAGAAAGATCGATAGGTAGATAGGACAGACAGACAGACAGACAGAACGACAGATAGATCGATAGGTAGATAGGACATACAGATAGACAGACAGAACGATAGATAGATCGATAGGTAGATAGGACAGACAGAACGATAGATAGATCGATAGGTAGATAGGACAGACAGATAGACAGACAGAACGATAGATAGATCGATAGGTAGATAGGACAGACAGAACGATAGATAGATCGATAGGTAGATAGGACAGACAGATAGACAGACAGAACGATAGATAGATCGATAGGTAGATAGGACAGACAGATAGACAGACAGAACGATAGATAGATCGATAGGTAGATAGGACAGACAGGTAGACAGACAGAACGATAGATAGATCAATAGGTAGATGGGACATACAGACAGACAGATCGATAGAAAGATCAATAGGTAGATAGGACATACAGACAGACAGACAGAACGATAGATAGATCGATAGGTAGATAGGACAGACAGACAGAACGATAGATAGATCGATAGGTAGATAGGACAGACAGACAGACAGACAGACAGAACGATAGATAGATCGATAGGTAGATAGGACATACAGACAGACAGACAGAACGATAGATAGATCGATAGGTAGATAGGACAGACAGAACGATAGATAGATCGATAGGTAGATAGGACAGACAGACAGAACGATAGATAGATCGATAGGTAGATAGGACAGACAGACAGACAGATCGATAGAAAGATCAATAGGTAGATAGGACATACAGACAGACAGATCGATAGAAAGATCAATAGGTAGATAGGACATACAGACAGACAGATCGATAGAAAGATCAATAGGTAGATAGGACATACAGACAGACAGACAGACAGAACGATAGATAGATCGATAGGTAGATAGGACATACAGATAGACAGACAGAACGATAGATAGATCGATAGGTAGATAGGACAGACAGACAGACAGAACGATAGATAGATCGATAGGTAGATAGGACAGACAGACAGACAGAACGATAGATAGATCGATAGGTAGATAGGACAGACAGAACGATAGATAGATCGATAGGTAGATAGGACAGACAGATAGACAGACAGAACGATAGATAGATCGATAGGTAGATAGGACAGACAGACAGACAGATCGATAGAAAGATCAATAGGTAGACAGGACATACAGACAGACAGATCGATAGAAAGATCAATAGGTAGATAGGACATACAGACAGACAGAACGATAGATAGATCGATAGGTAGATAGGACAGACAGACAGACAGACAGAACGATAGATAGATCGATAGGTAGATAGGACAGACAGACAGACAGACAGAACGATAGATAGATCGATAGGTAGATAGGACAGACAGATAGACAGACAGAACGATAGATAGATAGATCGATAGGTAGATAGGACAGACAGACAGACAGACAGATCGATAGAAAGATCAATAGGTAGATAGGACATACAGACAGACAGATCGATAGAAAGATCAATAGGTAGATAGGACATACAGACAGACAGACAGAACGATAGATAGATCGATAGGTAGATAGGACAGACAGACAGACAGACAGACAGACAGAACGATAGATAGATCGATAGGTAGATAGGACAGACAGACAGACAGAACGATAGATAGATCGATAGGTAGATAGGACTGACAGACAGACAGACAGAACGATAGATAGATCGATAGGTAGATAGGACAGACAGACAGACAGACAGAACGATAGATAGATCGATAGGTAGATAGGACATACAGATAGACAGACAGAACGATAGATAGATCGATAGGTAGATAGGACAGACAGACAGACAGACAGACAGACAGATCGATAGAAAGATCAATAGGTAGATAGGACATACAGACAGACAGATCGATAGAAAGATCAATAGGTAGATAGGACATACAGACAGACAGAACGATAGATAGATCGATAGGTAGATAGGACAGACAGACAGACAGACAGAACGATAGATAGATCGATAGGTAGATAGGACAGACAGACAGACAGACAGAACGATAGATAGATCGATAGGTAGATAGGACAGACAGATAGACAGACAGAACGATAGATAGATAGATCGATAGGTAGATAGGACAGACAGACAGACAGACAGACAGACAGATCGATAGAAAGATCAATAGGTAGATAGGACATACAGACAGACAGATCGATAGAAAGATCAATAGGTAGATAGGACATACAGACAGACAGACAGAACGATAGATAGATCGATAGGTAGATAGGACAGACAGACAGACAGACAGACAGACAGAACGATAGATAGATCGATAGGTAGATAGGACAGACAGACAGACAGACAGAACGATAGATAGATCGATAGGTAGATAGGACTGACAGACAGACAGACAGAACGATAGATAGGTCGATAGGTAGATAGGACAGACAGACAGAACGATAGATAGATCGATAGGTAGATAGGACATACAGATAGACAGACAGAACGATAGATAGATCGATAGGTAGATAGGACAGACAGACAGACAGACAGACAGATCGATAGAAAGATCAATAGGTAGATAGGACATACAGACAGACAGAACGATAGATAGATTGATAGGTAGATAGGACAGACAGAACGATAGATAGATCGATAGGTAGATAGGACAGACAGATAGACAGACAGAACGATAGATAGATCGATAGGTAGATAGGACAGACAGATAGACAGACAGAACGATAGATAGATCGATAGGTAGATAGGACAGACAGACAGACAGACAGAACGATAGATAGACAGAACGATAGATAGATCGATAGGTAGATAGGACAGACAGACAGACAGACAGAACGATAGATAGATCGATAGGTAGATAGGACATACAGATAGACAGACAGAACGATAGATAGATCGATAGGTAGATAGGACAGACAGATAGACAGACAGAACGATAGATAGATCGATAGGTAGATAGGACAGACAGACAGACAGACAGAACGATAGATAGATCGATAGGTAGATAGGACATACAGATAGACAGACAGAACGATAGATAGATCGATAGGTAGATAGGACAGACAGATAGACAGACAGAACGATAGATAGATCGATAGGTAGATAGGACAGACAGAACGATAGATAGATCGATAGGTAGATAGGACAGACAGAACGATAGATAGATCGATAGGTAGATAGGACAGACAGACAGACAGATCGATAGAAAGATCAATAGGTAGATAGGACATACAGACAGACAGATCGATAGAAAGATCAATAGGTAGATGGGACATACAGACAGACAGAACGATAGATAGATCGATAGGTAGATAGGACATACAGATAGACAGACAGAACGATAGATAGATCGATAGGTAGATAGGACAGACAGACAGAACGATAGATAGATCGATAGGTAGATAGGACAGACAGACAGACAGAACGATAGATAGATCGATAGGTAGATAGGACAGACAGACAGAACGATAGATAGATCGATAGGTAGACAGGACAGACAGACAGAACGATAGATAGATCGATAGGTAGATAGGACAGACAGACAGACAGACAGAACGACAGATAGATCGATAGGTAGATAGGACATACAGATAGACAGACAGAACGATAGATAGATCGATAGGTAGATAGGACAGACAGACAGACAGACAGAACGACAGATAGATCGATAGGTAGATAGGACATACAGATAGACAGACAGAACGATAGATAGATCGATAGGACAGACAGATAGACAGAATGACAGATAGATCAGGTGAGATCAGGTGTATCAGGTGAGAGCAAGAGGCAGACAGACCAATAAATACTGATTTGTGTCAGGTGAGAGTGTTATAACTGAATCCTCAGTAAGATCAACTAGAGTTGAAGTATAACTGAACTGAGCAGCACAGCTGGAGTTTCTACCTGTGTGGGAGTCTGGTTTTCAGCATCAAGGCAACACAACACACTCCTGACTAACATTACAGGGGCCTCTAGTGGTTAACTGGCACCATGACAACGCACGACTATTATTTTACAGTACATTCAATGACTGCCAGCGTCTATTAAAGGACTTTTATATTTCAGGCTCCTTTGTGAAGATGTTGTTTGAAGTCGGAGAGGGAACATGTAACTCAAGGAGCACAGAGAGGTGGTGAGGGCTCCTGGGGATCTGCCAAACTTCATTACCTCAGCATGACACACACACACACACACACACACACATCCATGTGGCACTGACTAACTCCATCAGAGTGTGTGGCACTGTAACTGAACACAAAACGGCCTCCTCATTCACGTGGCACCGGGGTTGCAATAGGCTCTGTTACCATGGTTATCAGAGACACTGGATACAAGGCCAGCTGCATTTTGGCGGGAAAAGTCCCTCGGAAAAAAGAAAAAAGAAAAAGCTTTTGTGTACTTTAATATTCTTTGTAGTGAAAAGAGGCGAAGAGAAGATCTCATTTCAACTGTGAGGGGAAAAACAAACATGATGTTTTCTTTGCTCTTCATTATTGTTTCTAGTATACACAAATTGTTTTCCCAAAGTTTACCAGTGATACCATGGAAAAGAAACATGGTAATACTATGGTATTTTGACATACCAATTATATTTTGGACATTAATCATAATAGTACTACCATGAAGTACAATATATAAACAATGCCACACAAATTCCATTACCATGGTATATTTCAACGTACCACAGTACTGCCATCTGATACCATCACTGTATTATGGTATAGTATGTTTTTATAAGCGCCATGGTAATATGTCCAAAAAAAAAAAAAAAAAAACACTTACAAAAGAGTACCAAAACATACCATGGTAATACCATTTTGGACATACATCATATTTTGAACATTTTTAATAATAGTGGGCTACTGTGGTTTTCTTGAACATACTATAAAGTACAATACAAACATTTCATTATCGTGGTATATTACAATGTACCACAGCATTGCCATCTGATACCATCACTGTACCTGGTATAGTAAGTTTTAGTAAGTGCCATGGTAATATGTCTAAAAAAAAAAGAAAAAAAAAACAAAACAAAAAAAAGGATGGTATTTGATGGTAATACCATGGTACTTTGATACCATGTACTTACAAAAGAGTACCAAAAGGTACCATGGTACTTTGAACAAACAATATTTTGGGCATTTTAAATAATAGTACTATGGTATTTTTTGACATATGATAAAGTAGAATATATAAACCATGTCACTCATACCATTCATTACCATAGTATATTTTAATGTACCATACTACTTGGAGTACAATATATGGTATATATGGTAATATATGGTACATGAATTTAGATAGTACTGCCTTCTCATACTATCACTGTACCATAGTATAGTTTGTTCAAAAAGGACAGTGCCATGCTATTTTGGACATTTATCATAACTGTACTACGGTATTCTTGGACATACCATTAAGTACAATACATAAACCATGCCACACACATTTCATTACCATAGTATATTTCAACGTACCATAGTACTGCCATCTGATACTATCACTGTACCATGGTATAGCATGTTTTTGAAAGCAACATGGTAATATGTCCAAAAAAAAGGATGGTATCAGATGATAATGCCATTGTACTTTGATATACACCCTTGCAATAGCATTCAAATTCATATAACATTACATGATACACCATGGTACTATTTCGTAATTGTAAATATTTTGTAACGTGATTGTTTTATGAACAAACTTACATATTTGCCAATCTGCTAATGTACTTAAACCTAATTTATGGTCACATTGTGTCACAACGAGAAGCGCATGAAACGCGTCACTCTATCAGGCGTTATCGCAATTTGAGGAATCGCTAACGCAATTTTAGGAAGGGTGTAATAAAACACACTTCATTGACAAACTGACAAACTGCCTTTTTCAACCTGGGATGAAGTCCAAGAGCTGTTAGTCATATGACACTGCTTACCCAAAATGGCTGTGGGACATTTACCCGATTCGCACTTCAAACATCACCGTGGCTACATATTAACACATTTATTGTACAGTAAGTACAATAGCCAAGTCATAGTTTGTGCTGAATAGGTTAGCAAACAGTAAACGTGTGCAAGGCTCAGAGAGTTAGTTAATCTAACGGTTAGGGTCGTAAAAACATTTCCTCCCTTTAGGTGGGGATTGCAACAGATGCTTCAAGGGGGTAAACTCTCATTCATACAGATATAATTCTCTGTTTATGAGTAGGCAATCATTACAAAGACTTAAAGGGATAATCTACCAAGAAATGAAAGCTGTGTCATCATTTACTCACCTTCATGTCGTTCCAAACCGCTTTAACTTTCTTTCTCCTGTGGAAAATGAATGGAAAAATTATGAAAAGTGAAAACTTTTAAGTGCAATATTAATCAATCATTTGGTGCTTACACTTTCAAGCTTTGAAAAACAACAAAAGTGCAATAAAACTGGTTTATATGACTCATACTGTATTTCAAGTCTTCTGTAGACATACGATAGCTTTGTGTGAGAAACAGACTGAAATGTACGTCTTTAAAACTCTGAAAAACATTTAAACTGGTTTTGTAAACTGGATCAACCAATTCACTGAGGAAAAAACTCAAAACAACAACTGGTTCACAAATTAGACATCATTACTTTTCTTAAGAACATAATGTCAGATAACAATTATTTAAATTTGAAATATTAGTTTACTTTAGAACAAAAATGTGCAGATAATGTACTCACCCCCTTGTCATCGAAGATGTTCATGTCTTTCTTTCTTCAGTCGTAAAGAAATTATTTTTTGAGGAAAACATTTCAGGATTTCTCTCCATATAATGGACTTCTATGGTGCCACCAAGTTTGAACTTCCAAAATGTGATCCCAGGCGAGGAAGAAGGGTCTTATCTAGTGAAACAATCACTTTCTTTTGAAACAAATTCACAATTTATATACTTCTTTACCTCAAATGCTCGTCTTGTCTTGTCTCTACGATGCGCATGTGTAGACACTGTGATCCGGGTCAATACAGGATATGTTGAAAAACTCCCATCTCGCTTTCATCTTCAACTTCAAAATCGTCCTAAAATGCTGTTTTACCTTTTTTCGTAAAGGGCGTTTGATCTTCTTTGTATGTTCACTTTGTAAACACTGGGTTGGCACTTCTGCAGTGATGTAGGGTGATTTTGAAGTTGGGGATGAAAACGAGATGGGAATTTTTGGACATACCCTAACTGTATCGACCCGGATCTCACAGACTACACATGCGCATCGCAGAGACCAGACAATGTAAATTGTCAATTCGTTTCGAAAATAACTGATAATACTAAAACTAATAAGTTTTGCTAGATAAGACCCTTTCTTTTAGAGCCCTTTGAAGCTGGATTTAAACTGCATTTTGGAAGTTCAAACTTGGGGGCACCATTCATATCCATTATATGGAGCGAAATCCTGAAATGTTTTCCTCAAAAAACAATTTCTTTACAACTGAAGAAAGAAAGACATGAACATCTTGGATGTCAAAGGGGTGAGCACATTATCTGTACATTTTTTTGTTCTGAAAGTGAACTAATAAAGCTTTAGCATGACTTTAGAAGATGCACAAGTTATATGGGCCACTTTTATGGCACCTTTGCATCGTTTCAGATACACAGACTATACTTTCTTTGAAACAGAAGTTTCCCCCTCATGACATAACTGTGATTTTACAGTCATCATGTGAGTATATTCCTAGCAACAAGTGTGAGAGAAGTCACCCACAAATTAGTTTTGGACGTCTCATGATGCCCTCACACTCACACGTACAAACAAACAAACAAACATGGAAGAGTTCTCAAAAACAAGGCAAAGTGACTCAAGTGACGTCAAACGCTCAACAGCTTTTTAAAATCAAGTATGCATGACATGCTTACATACACTGCCATTCAAAATCTTGGGCTAATTAATAATAATAATAAAAAATAATAATATTAAAATTAATACTTTTGTTCAGCAAGGATGCTCAAGTGTGAGAGCAAAGATATTTATATTGTTACAGAAGATTTCTATTTGAGATAAATGATTTTCTGAGACTGAAATCACAGTTGTTTTGTCTCCTGATCAGTCATGAGAAAGTGTTTTGTGCAGCAGCATCTTTAAAGCCAATTATGAGACAGACGCCGACGTGATGTGGCGATCAGGAGGAGATGAGGGCAGCATCACGCGGTGCGTCAGAGATCACGGCCATGACCAATCACAGATGCTGGCACAACTACAGAAGACACAACCAGACACAAGTTTATTAGGACCGCCTAATGAGGAGGAGGGAGGAGAAAGAGAGAAACAGAGGGCGAGAGAAAGAGAAAGCATGCCGTAGGCACTCAACTTTAGCTCTGGCACAACTTAAAGGGATAGATCGGCCAAAAATGTAAATTCTGGCATCTTCTATTCAACCTCATGTTGTTCTGTAGGAGTTTCTATCTTCCATGAAAAACTGAAAAGGGAGACGTTTTGAAGAATGTGCAAGCTGCTGTTTTACATAAAGTGAAAGTGAATAGCTAATAAAATGACAAATAAGTTCAATAAAACGTAGGAGCAGCCTGATTTTATATACTGTTAAAGTATTTATCAATATTTTGAATTTGCTTTTTTCAATTAAATTTTATGTGCTTTTCACTTTTACTAGTTCTTGTTTAATATTCTACTTAGCTTTAATTCTATATAGCAACACTTTACTTAAGTTAGTGTTACGTCATGTACTGTTCATAATTCAGTTAGTTAATGGATTCCCTAACGTTAACTAAACTAATAAATACTATAATAAATGTACTGTTTGTGTTAGTTAATGCATTAACTAATGTTAACAAAATTAATAAATACTGTAATACATGTACAGTTTGTGTTAGTTAATGCAACTAAAATGAACCAATTAATAAATACTGCAATAATTGTACTGTTTGTGTTAGCTAATGCATTAACTAAAGTTACACTAATTAATAAACACTGTAATAAAAGTACTGTTCATAGTTCATGTTAGTTAATGCATTAACTAAAGTTAACCAATTAATAAATACTGCTATAAATGTACTGTTTGTGTTAGCTAATGATTTAACTAAATTAATTAATAAACACTGTAACAAAAGTACTGTTCATAGTTAGTTAATGCATTAACTAAAGTTAACCAATAAATACTGTAATAAATGTGAAGGATTAGTTAATGGATTAACCAATGTTAAGTAAATTAATAAACACTATAATAAAGGTACTGTTTGCGCTAGTTAATGCATTAACTAAAGTTAACCAATTAATAAATACTGTAATACATGTGATGTTATAGTTCATGTTAGTTAATGCATTAAGCAACATTAACTATTTAAGTGTTACTATTTTTGTTTCAGTTTAAATAATTGTAGTACTTCAATTAAAACTTAAATCAGTAAGTTGGCAATTCAACATTTCTCTCTTTTTTTTTTATGTTTTAAGTAACACGTAAAAACGACTTGCACTATTGCATGGCTTCAGACTTTTTGGTTTTTGATATTCCCTTGTCACCATATATTTGATGAAAAAAGCAGCATGAACATTCATCAAAAAACCTCCTTTTTAAGTTCCACTGAAGAAAGCAAATCATGGGTTTGTAAAGACATAAGAATGAGTAAATGACAAGAACTGAATTCTGTGAACAAAAACCTTGAATCAGCCATTGGACTCAACACTAATGAATGTTATTGCTTAAAGTTACAAAAGACATCAAAAGTCTGTGTGAATGTGTCATAGGTTGATCCTCTCATGGACAGACCCAAACACACAGACCAAGGTCACAGACGCATGAATTTACTTAAGCGTTAGGGGAGGGAAATCCCAAGGGAAGTGAGGCAGGTGTTTTTAGTTTAGTGTAAAACATACAAAACATACATGAAAAGATAAGGAAGCAGGATAACTGGAGTAAAGTTCAAGTTCAGGGCTGTTTGGAGTGTGTGTGTGTGTGTGTGTGTGTGTGTTTTGTGGTTTAGGAAGCTGCTGCTGGTGGATAATCTTAACGTTCTGGAAGTGAGTCAGTACACAAGGAACAGTAATGGGATGAAATCTCACTGACTCACTCTCTCTTTTAAACACACACACACACACACACACACACACACACACACACACACACACACACAAGCTTCAATGTTAAAAGCTGGAGCACTCACCTCTAACTCGTCCCAAATGGAAAAAGAAAACAGGATTACATAAAGGGTCAACAGATGGAATAGGAACAACAAACAAAAAACAGAACCAACTGACTGTGGTTACTTTTATCTTTAGTCAGGTGTGACTCATTTAACTGCGGTCAACAACCCTTCCGCTTTAGTCCAATGCAATGTACCAAAATGTTAATGTTACCATAATATTACTATGGCACCAAAACATATCCTCAATTCCATCCTCAAGTCACACTTTAAAATGTCTGCATTTTAAAACATTAAATAAATTATATAACCAAATGGCATTTGTAAACATACTATGCTAGACCTTTTCTCATTACTAACTAACTGGAGTAAAGGTGATTTACTATATTTTATCAATTGTGGATTTATTTTAGTTGACGTTGCATGCTTTGGTAATACTGTAAGCGCAACCATGCCAATAAATTACTTGTGATATAAAGTCAGTTTCACTTAAGTTCACACAGATTTAGTGTATCACATTAATTATGCACTTGTTCTACAGAAAGTATCCAACTGCTTTATATTTACATTACTATATACAGTGTATTCATACATATTTTATCATTTAAAAGCCAACAAACTTTTATTTGTACTTGGAAAGCGTGTATTTTTTTATCGGATTCAATGCCTTTTAGATATTTTTAAGCTAGTGAAAGTGTCCAAATTCACACTTAGGGGGCCACTGTAACCATCCAACAATAATATTAAGTAAACACTCTGGCTAGTGTTCATGATTACCCACAGACCACCTCCTTTTTTTTCTTTTTTTTTTACAGTAAATCACCATTTCCCTTACATCCTAACAGCTGACAGGAAATGTCGGAAGAAAATAAATAGTTTTCACATGACAACTTACACTGGATTCTTGTCTTACAGCCCCCCTACCCCACTTTAGATTGCCTCCCGGGAGAACAGATTCACTCTCCAGCTATTTTGGGCAGGAAAAGCGGCCGTTGTTCCTGGAAGTGATGACGGGTTGAAGCTTCCTCCCCTTCCTCCGCGGTTCGCAGCGCCATCTTGCGTTCACTGCCAGAACTGCTAAAAGTGAGTCAGCATGCTGCAATCACTCAGCAATACCGAGTGGCATTCAGGTCAGATGAGATCACCGAATCATCCCGGTAAAGTCACACGGCTTGAATAAAATGCTTAGTCACCGTGATACAGAAGCGTATTACGCAAGTGAGCCTGCTGTTTGCTTGTTTGTTTGTGTGAGTGACTGATGGCGCATCTCTATCATCCAGCGTCTCAGATTTACTTCAGGACCCGGATGACTCGGACATCATCAGCAGGCATTATTATCGCACAGAATATCACCTTGTAAATCTAAAAATAATTGAAGAGTTATTAATATCAGTATAAAATGCTTACGTTAGCAAAAATTACTAACATGAATGGAACAACTGACATAAATGCAGAAACAACTGTAAAATTATCCTGAAAAATACGAGTTTGGACGCACTTCCTTATATGGGCAGGATTTTCCACTTGTAAGGTAACAATCTCTGAAAATGAGAAATGTAAACAGTGAATAATAATAATAATAACAAACGCATTTGTCTTCAAATTAAGACAAAAACACCTTTTCAAAGACCTTTTTGAAACCCCTGAAATCACATTTTTAAAACTACCTGGATTGTGGGAATCTTGGGACTCGTAAATGGTGAGCAGATAAACATTTTGCAGGTATATGCACTTAAAATGTAATTAAAATTGACAGAGAAAACGGACCAACAATATAAATAATAAAAAGTATTGTCCGCAAGGGCATATTTTAATTTTTAATGGATAAAATTCTCTTCAATAAATACAGTAAATGCTAAACCCGGACCCTTACGCTGGACATTATTAAATGAAAAGTTCATTTGCAAAAACAGATAACTGTTTTTTAACAATTTTCAAAAATCATGTTTTTTCATTGTGCATTCCAATTAATCTTAATCAAACTGCTGATGGAAGTGAATGGGTGTTAAGAGACAACAGTCCAAAAAACCCTTTAAAAAAGTGCATCTATCCATGATAAAAAAAATATATAAAAATAAGTGCGGCATACAGCTTTGGGGATTAATAAAGGCCTTCTGAAGTGAATGAATGCGTTTTTGTACGAAAAATATCCATATTTAAAACTTCATGAACTGAAATCTCTATATTCATATGTGCCTACGCAAGTGAGTGGCATTCCAGTGGATAATGTAGGTGTAGCATAAGCTTCGGTGAGCAGTATTAGTGTGTTTCTTACTCACATATTCCATGTTGTTTGAGGCTTCAGCATGACCACAGACACGAGGGACAATAGCAGATGATGATGATGATGACAATGATGTCTAAACATTAAGAGATGTTTCACACACAGAGCAGGGTCACAACACTCAGTGCTCAGTCACCTCTGAGTCCACACACACTAGACTTCAACACAGAATTCCAATAACTGTAAACAGATTGCAACGCCAGGGTTCCCACTCTAAGCCAAATGTCAAATTCCCTGACTTTCACTGACTAAAAAGCTGAATTCCCATGACCTATTATGAACAGATCCATCCATTTGCAAGCTTTATTTACTTGTTTACAGACGTTTTTAGTACAAAACTATGGAAGCCCGTTTCTGCCACCAAATAGAAAAAAAAGATAAAACTCGCAATTCTGACTTTTTTTCTTGCAGTTCTAAACTCTTTTCTGAGGAGAAAAAATGCTGATATGTTCACAGAATTGCGAGTTTATATCACACAATTCTGACTTAACTCTCAGTTGAGAATTTATATCATGCAATTCTGACTTTAACTCACAATTGCAACTTTTTACCTTACAATTCTGACTTTTTTTCTCGCAATTGCGTGTTTATATCGCACAATTCTGACTATATAACTCACAATTGCGGCTTGTCATCTCACAATTCTGAGAAAAAAGTCAGAATTGTAAGATAAGTCGCAACAACCTTACATTTTTTATATAGTGGCGGAAACTAGCTTTTTTTTCTGTACTATTTCTACAAAAATTAATTTATGGTTTTCATGATTTCAGGGGTTAAACACTCTTCTGTTTATAATCAAGTTCATCATTATTTATTTTTTTTTTTATTTCTTCACATTTAGTTTTTGCGATCATCTACTTTTCACACCCAATCTTTGAAGTGGTCATTTTGTAGCCAAAGCTCTTGAAATGTACATTTTCCAGGCATGTTTGTCTTAGTTATCACGTACAGCCTGGCGACTGCATTTGACGTAAGTGATTGCCAGTTGAAGGGAATAAAATGGTGCTGAAAAATAGTCTAACCATAAAACTAGGCAAAATGTGTAAAACAATATGATAAAAAAGAAACTGATAGAAAAATTACATTTTGATGAATGGAAACTAAAATTTAAAGCAACAAACAAAAATCCCCGATATTCCATGACTTGGACCAAAAAATATTAAATTCCCTGACTTTCAATGACTGGAATAGACCTTTTAAAATTCCATGACATTCCAGAAATTCCATGACCCGTGGGAACCCTGTATTGCTTAATATTACTTCCATTCAAAAGTTTGGGATCTGTAAGATTTTTAACATGTCTGGAAGAAACATTAATTGTTAATGTCTCTTCTGCTCACCAAGGCTGCATTTCTTTGAGAAAAAAATGCAGTAAAACAGTAATTTTGTGAATATTATTACAATTTAAAATGACTGGTTTCTATTTTTATGTTATGTTTGAAAATATATTCCTGTGATTTCAGCAATACACAACCCTTCAGAAATCATTCTATGTTGATGTGCTGTTCAAAAAACATTTCTCACTATTAATGTTAAAAACAGCTGTGCTGCTTAATATTTTTGTACATTTTTCAGGATTATTTGACAAATATAAAGTAAAAAGAACAGCATTTATTTTGACTATTATGTCTTTACTGGAACTTTTGATCAATTTAATGCATCCTTGATGAATAAAAGTGCTGATTTCTTTAAAAACAATTATTCACCCTAAACTTTTAAACGGTATACAAGTAGTATACATTTTTTTACCTGCCATACAATAACAATTGCATAGCAAAAAATCACTTACACAGCTTTCTTGTGGCTTATTGCTTTAATAACTACTAAAGTCCCAAAACAGATTTCAAAATGTCAACGGAAAGAGACTGGTTCACAAAAATTAAGGTTTCCTAACTTTAATTTAACATTCATCCCTTTCCACTGATGTTTATATCATGAAATGGTCTAGATACAGAATGCATCAAATCAAATGAAAAAAATCAAAAAGTGAGAATGTCAACAAAAAACACCAAAAACCAAACAAAGTCCTTCCATTCTACCTTCTGACCTTGCAAGTTTAACATTTGGCTCGATGATAAAACACAGCAACAGGAGCACTCATTACGCTCCAATCATCACTATACAGTCAAACCAAAATTTATTCAGACACCTTCCAAATTTCATACAACCAGTTTATTCACTGTAGTTTAGAAAATGGCAATAAAATATGACAACTGCGTCAGAACAAATTCATCTTTGACAAAGGTATGTAAAGGATTACAATCAACCAAAAACTGTTAGTATGACAATATTTACACAACTATCAATACTTTGTTGACCAAGGAACATCAAGGTTTTATTCAGCCTGTGGTGTAAAAATGTTGCATTAACAATTAAAGAAAAAACTCTTGAGCAAAACATCATGGTCAGGTCAAAGTGTCTAAATTATTTTTGGTCCCACATTTTTATCACTTTTACTGGTAGCCCACTGTGTGAAGAATTTTTGGGTACAATATGTAACAGTTTACTTCATTTTGCCATCTTCACTTACATAAATGAACAACACCTGCACCTGCTAGCAAAAAAAAAAAAAAAAAATCTAAATTTCTATCTGGTGTCGGAATAATTTTTGATTTGACTGCATCTCAGCACAGAAAACTTCCCCTCAACACAAATTAAACACCTCAGACATTATCGCCCTGAGCAGCACTAACAACAATGCAGATTAGTGGCGAAACACCTCGGTCAGCTCACCTTTCAGAGTAAAACGATATTCGCCGTACAGCAGCTGCGAGCTAATCCTACAGTAAAAGGCCTGAGGAGCATTGTGTCAGCAGTGAACGTCTCTGGTCACGTCTAAATCACTGAAGAGAGACAAAACAATCGAGCATTCAGATGGAGAGGGGGCGAGAAATCCTAGACACTGCTCAGACAGGTGTGAAGTAACCCTAGATTGAGAATAACCTGAAGTGTATACAAAAACAGGGGGTCGGTAAGATATGAAGAAACAACTTTTGCAGCAAGAGTGAAAGTTCAAAGCGCACCTGCCAGCACGTGCGTGACAGATATGATAAATTATAAGACATCAAAGAGAGTACACACGCCTGTGCGAGATGCCATCAGACCGCAGAACCTCTGGATATCAGATTCATTACATTCAAAATCAGTTTTGTCCTAATTTAATCCAGAGGTGCTAAAAATGATTATTAAACTTGTTATTAAAAATGTTCAAGTCATTAGTATGCACTTGCTTCACAAGCTTGAAAGCAAATGTCCAGCATTGGCTTTCACTTAAAGGAGAAGTTTGCTTCCAGTACAAATATTTACAGATAATTTACTCACCCCCTTGTCATCCAAGATGTTCATGTCTGTCTTTCTTCAGTCGTAAAGAAATAATGTTTTTTGAGGAAAACATTTCAGGATTTCCCTCCATATAGTGGACTTCTATGCTGCCCCCGAGTTTTAATGAATGTTTGAATCCCAGCCGAGGAAGAAGGGTTATTTTCAAAATAAAATGGACAATTTATATACTTTTTAAGCTCAAATTCTCACCTTGTCTAGCTCTGTGAGAATTTCGGTTCGATACAGTTAGGGTATTTCAAAAAACTCCCATCTTATTTTCTCGTCCAACTTCAAAATCATCCTACATAGCTGCAGAAGTGTTTACAAAGTGAGTGAATTAAATGATCAAAAATCCTTTACAAAAAAAGGTAAAACGGTGATGTAGGGTGAATTTTGAGATGGTAGTTTTTCAACCTGCCCTACCGGTCATGAACCAGAATACATAAAGTATATAGCATTTGAGGTTAAAAACTGTAACTTTTTTTTTAGAAAATAACCAATTGTTTTGCTAGATAAGACCCTTCTTCCTTGGCTGGGATTGTTTAGAGTTATTTGAAGCTGCATTTAAACTGCATTTTGGAAGTTTAAACTTAGGGGCACCATAGAAGTCCACTATGTGGTGAGAAATCCTGAAATGTCTTCCTCCAAAAACAATTTCTTTACGAAAGAAGAAAGAAAGACATTAATATCTTGGATGACAAGGGGGTGAGTAAATTATCTGTAGATTTTCGTTCTGGAAGTGAACTTCTCCTTTAAGAAAACAGAAAAACAAAGCCACTTTAATTCTTAACATACAAATTGTGGAAGAAACGAGCAGTTTGCAATTTTCAGTCAACTTTTCTGATTGCAATCGAATTAAAAAAAGTCCAATTTTCGGCGCTTGTTTAAATATACAGTGCAATTTGGCCAAAAATGTGATAACATGAATATGACAAAATGAATAATTGCACTGTAAAATATATATATTTTTTTTTCGAATCCAATAATTCATTTTCAAACCACTAAGCTTTAGTTTTCGTGGAAAACTTATCTTTTGTTTTCTCTTTTGTCTTAAATCTTTTCTTTTGTTGACAGCATAGTCAACATTTTATAAGCACTTCTCATTAAAATATTTATATTTGCATTTCCAAACATACATTTTTAAGCATCCCAAACTTCATGTGGAGCAGATTTTGAGATACTGAAAACACCGGATTATGAGCTGCTCACATGTAAAAATGCACTGCCTATACATTCATGTATTTAAAACTATTGCAATTTGATAATCGCACTAAGCCATATTGCATCTTGATTTTATTCTGTATTTATTACATTTTAATTAAGATGCATTAAAAGTTTCTTGAAATCTGAACCTGGACGTTCTTTCAAAGTGAAAAGACAAGTCTACCCTCCATATCCATTAAATAAGCTTTACTTAAATTGGTAGAGGAATGGGACACATTGACTTGGAAAAAAAAAAAAAAACGAAGGCGGCAACTTGAAACAGAAAGAATTTAATCTATAAACCTAACGCGACCATTTATTTGTTTTCAGGTAATAATTAGAGCTGCAAAGTGATTAGTCGCGCTTAATCGACTAACGTTTGTGTTTGCATACTATACTGTGCATATTTATTATGTATATATAAATACACACATATATGTATATATTTTACAAATAGTTCTATGTATTGTATGTATTTGTATATATATACACACACACACACACACATATATATATATACACATATATACATACACACAAATCTATAACATATAAATCTAACATTTTTTCTTTATTTACACATGTATGTGTGTGTATTTATATATACATAATAAATATACACAGTACACACATATATAGTATGCAAACATAAACCTTTAATTGAATGGATTTGAATCAATTAATCGCGATTAATCGTTTTGCAGCTCTAGTAATAATAAAAGAGTTGAAGGAAGTTTTTTTTTTTTAATTCAAAGACATACAAAAACAAAAAAATGCTCAAAGTCATGGGCCAAAAGTTTGAATCAAGTCTTTATAAATCCTCCAGGAGAGCAGATTTATGCGCATCTACAGGGCTACAGCATCGAAGCTTTGGTAAACAAACGATTAAAAATGATTCAGAATCAAACAGGTTGAATAAATAACCACAGTGATGCCTTTGTAAGCTCTCACAGTCATAAGCAACACAAATAGGTTCCACTATTCCAGTCCTTCATTCATCCACCCAATCGCATTCCTCCGTCCCTCCCTGCGTTCCTCTGATTGGCTGCATTCGCGTCCAGTCATTGGGCGGATTAAAGGCAGTGGTGCAGTTTTCTGTTACCCTAAACTGTACAAAAATAGACGCCTAGTGCTGCTTTATCTAATTTCGAAAACAAACAAGAAACAAAAATTAATAATAATACAACAGTCTTTCAATTGTTTCGCTAATATATACAGTTTTTAATCTCGAACCAGAAGGCTGAGTGCTTTATCCTTGCGAATACGACATAAACAAATAACTTTAATATATCTCGATGCTCGACCTAGATCTCTAAATACATATATATCTGTATCTATAGGTATACATATATATGTAAAGCACACAGCCTGCAGAACTAACTTTAATTTACGGAAAGGCAACATTCGCACAGACACTGCAAAACGGTTGTTCTTTGCGCACAGTGTAGTTAAATCAAAGTCTTTTCGTGTGGCAGGAGTCGCACGCGAGTCAGTTTTTGCCTCCACTTAAAAAAAATAAAAACAAACGCAAACCGCAACAATAATAAAAGGCATGAAAAGTCGCTAAACTGAAGGATGAAAAAGGCAACCGTAAAAAGTCACAGATGAATTCAAAAGGTAAAATCAGTTAAGATGATTGGGGGTGATTAACGGCGCCGAACGGTCATTGGTAAGTGTCCGACGTAGTTTTACTCCTCTGCGGATCATACTCAACATATCACCTCCACTGCCTGGATCAGCAACGCCGTCGACATGATCCACGCCAGGCTGCGAGGAATTGATCTGCCCGCTTTCATTGGGCACGCTGGAGTTGTGAGCTGCCAGCTGTTGATTTTGATGCTGCTGCCGTTCGAGTTTCTGCTGGAGCTCTTTTTGATTTATCGGTTGATATTGCGGCTCCTGCCGTTGGTTATATTGCTGTTGGTGATTGTACTGTTGTTGATTGTATTGCTGTTGATTGTATTGTTGTTGCTGTTGTTGCAGTTGCTGTTGTTGATGATATTGCCTCTGTTGCTGTTGGTGCAGTGCATACTGCTGTTGCTTGCTCATTTGATACAGTGGCTCTGTGCTGCCCACTGGTGGATGCCCAGGGAACATGGAATAATATGGAGGCGGCATTGCACTCAGACTCTGAGTGGATGTACAGAAACTATGTCTGGTGTGAACCAGATCAGAGCTTGGTTCCCTGTTACTCTGCGTCACCCCAGGAGGGCACATGGTCTCGTCACTTCCGCTCAGGCCGGCGGTAGAAACGGACGCCTTCAGCGGCACCTAAGAGCAGGATGAAATAATGATGTTTCTTATGCTCATCAAAGGCTGTTCTGATTTCAAGGTTCGTACAGATTAAATTCCAGGACTTTCAAGCACTACCTTTTTGATTTTTAAGAACTTCAAACAGAAAATCTCAATTATTGAACATCATTTAATTTAAAATTCTAAAAAAAGAAAATATAAAATAAGAAATAAAAGTAATAAAAATATTAGGGACGAGGGGGGAATATGGATATGGATATGCATATGGCTTCATTGCTTCCACCCGCCGTGTTTTACTTCAGATATGCTTTTATTTATGCCGTTTGGAATGCAGTACTATTAGATGCACGAAACTCGCGCACCGACAGACTTTCAAATGCGCTTTGTATTTGTTTGTCCTGAAGCTTGATAGTGGCTGTGGTTGAATGCACTTGCATTTTCTAATACTTTTATAGGAAACCGATGTACACACAGTGAGTTATGCTTTCAAAGCAGGACAAAACATCTGATATATGGAAATAGATCTGTGCATTAATGTGAATGCAGCCTGTTAAAGCTGCCACTGTCTTTAAAAAAGAAAAAAACAATAACTATTGTCTGTAAACTTTCGAATACTTAAAGAACACTTATTTTGTTTACTTAAGTAGCCTGCTTATATAATAAACAAATAAAGTAAATTTAGCACCAAATAATTTTGATTTAAAATGTATATGAAAATGTAGCCATGTGTGGTAATATTGAAAACTGAGCATTGTGATATTGAGTTAATAATGAAAATCATAATTGAATTGAATCGTGAAACCAGTGAAGATTTAGACCCCTGTTTTTAAGATGGCAGTACTAACATGCAGAGATTCCAACTATAAACAAAGTATAGAAACTGCAGCTTTGGTTAAAATGTAAAGTTGTAAAGATGTATCAGATTGTGACTCCCAGAATCGAAATCAGATCGGAAGTGCCTAAAGATTCTCACCTCTCAAAAATATACTAATAAAATTGGCAAAAATAAAGTATTGCTACTAAACCAGGGGTGGGCAAACTTTTTGACTCGAGGGCCACATCAAGTTTTCCACATTAAGTGAGGGGCCGTATAATATGCTAATGACAAATGAAGCGTTGATTTTTTTACAATTCCAAATTAACACTCACAACTGTACTTTCTTGTTTGTATACTTGTACATAGCAGTTCTATTCTTGTACCTTTTTTTTTTTAATGAGCACTTTATGACACGCAGATAAGTTGCATTATTGTAGATTGATGTATAAGACACATTTTATCAGAAATACTGTAAAATAAACTAAATGTTTACAAACATTAGAAACATATTTATATTCCCCTCACTCCATGAAAAAAATGGCCAAAAAAAAAAAAAAGGAACGAAAATATAAGTAAAAAACAAACAAATTATAGTGGCATTCACTGTAAACATTTATTATAAATGCTCAGCCTAAATATTTTTAAATCGAAACTGAAGCTAGTGGCCTGATTGCAGGAAAATCCACAATATTCACTTGCCTTTTCTCATTCGTCACTAAACTAATGTGCACAATTTGCCCTTGACCTTGATCACTTTATAAGTCGCCTTGGAAATTGCAGCATATTTCAGCAATTTATAATGCAGAAAATACAGTACTGTATCCATTTTCATAATAATGTGAAAGAAGAAGAAGAAAGTTTATCTTTGCAAGACATTATTTCCATGTTTTCCACAAAATTACAGCAGGAGGATAACACTGGCATTTGTTCTCCTTCTCAACGATTAACTCCGTACACAAACCGTGAATCATTTTGTGATGCAATGGTTTAACTGATTCTGAGTTTCGAAAAGCTAAGTTTCACCCGTCGCTATACGCTTTTTAAAATCGCTACAAGCGTTGTTGAAATTCGAAAATAAATAGCTCTTTTAATTTGATATTTTTTAAATTAATGACCAAAGTCACAAATTTAAATCAATCAGAGTGGTTACAGCATAGATGACTCAATTGATTTGGTTCATCTGTTCCTCTTTTTCGCATCTTCAGCCATGTTTACACAACACTGTCAGTACTACTGTTTGCTCAGGTCAATTGTTTTCTGACTTTAACTGAAATATGCAAAAAAGGTATGTTTTTTAATTGTGTGAAAAGATATGTGCTTATTGACTTTGAATTTCAAAGTCAAATTCAACTACATTAAGCACCTTATACGAACCCTGTGAGTTGATAAAAATACAGTAAAAACAGTACGACTGAGAAATATTATTACAATTCAAAATTGCAGTTTTCTATTTTAATATGTTTTGAAATGTAATTTATTCCTACGATGAAAAGCTCAATTTTCATCAACATTACTCTAGTCTTTAGTGTCACATGATCCCTTCAGAAATCATTCTAATATGCTGATTTGCTGCCCAATAAACACTTCTTATTATCAATGTTTATGTGGATGCTTAATAAACAGGACATTTTCTGGATTCTTTTGGAATTGAAAGCGGTGGCAGACCTGTGGTGTGGAGATGGGGATAGGCACTCCTCCACTGATAGTCCCGCGGCGGATGTTGGGCTTGCTGGAGGGTTTACGGCGGATGGTGGCCGTGTGGGGTCCTATAGGCTCCGGATCCATCAGCAGACTGACGGTAGACGCCGGCCTCTTGCTTTGAAACATTTTGCGGTAATTGAGGCTCAAGTCGCTGTTGCGAGGAATTGTGGAAGATTTATCAAATTCAGACTGGCTGAGGGTGTCTTCTCCTCCATGCAGGGAGATGTAGTCATAGTCTGGAGGAGAGGGAAACACAAAAAGAGGAGTCACACACTGCATTAATACTGAATGAAGGCACTATATGGTTTAGAAGAGAAAAATAATGAAATGATAAAAGTTATTCAAGCAGAAATCATATGCAAGCAATGACAGTGAAAGAAAACAGCTGTTCAGGAACTCAAAATTTGATGTCAGAGATTATGAGAGTAATTCGGACAGGACAGATTTTACGTTTGCTGATCAGTGCATGTGTTTTTTATACCTTGCAAACTTGCCTTGTGTGATGTTTTTAACACTATTTAAGAGCACTATTAAAAGCATTGCTGTTAAAATTTTTAAATGTTTTAATTTTTAAATTATAATTTTTTTTAAATATACTTTTTCTTTGTGAGGCCTGTGGGAACCTAAACTAATGACCCAGCAGGAACAAAATGCAAATTGCAAAGGGAAAATTATGCAAATTTAAGATGCATATACAATGTTTTAAATAACAAGCATACTAAGATCAAATAAAATATAAATGATTCATATTTTAAATAATTATTGTTATTTAACTAAACTGAAAGCCCTAAAAATGACTGCATGAAGACAACAGTAGTGGATTATCTCCTGAAGATGAATAAAACAGACCACAAAAGCTCTATTTGAGATGTTGTGTCTTTCAGTTAAACTCGTGCAACATGATAAGATGGACAACAAACTTGACAACTGACGAGATGCCACTAGTTATATCTCATGGTTGCACGCACTCAAATCTTATGCATACAGATAACAACGAATTTACTATTTCAACAAATGCACGCCTGCAATATGACATGGATTCCCTAAAATCAAGACATGTAATGTTGTTTAATTATTGGTATATGATCACAATGAGAATAATCAAGTCTATGCAATGACATTCAGAAACCTACCATATAGAGGAGGTTCTTTCTTTACCGCTGTAAAAGAACAATAAAGTACATTTAACATGTATACAAAGGCCCAAAAACACGCACTTTGGACAGCAATCTAAACCTGTGATTGGTGCAAGCACATCAGATTTACTGTAAAATTAGACTATAAAGCACATCTGATGTGCACACAAACCACAAACCAGATTACTGTGCTGAGGGTAAAAAAAGGGTACTATATTACTATATTAAAACAAGAGAGAAAAAAGAAATCTAGATTAAGCGCAGTTCATAATCTCTCCAAGTTGTGTGCAATAAAGGAAAATTACAGAACAGAAAAAGAAAAAGCTCATGCATGTGAATGTACAGGTACATACAGGCATACTGACCATGCTGCGAGGGAATTGTGTCTTCTGAGCAGGATGGCGTAGTCGTCTGGGTGCTGTATCCGCTGGAGCAGTGGAGGGAATCTCGGCTGGTCCGAGGAGCTTCTGAATTAAGCCCGCCTCCAAGAGTAAGAGCCAGCTGCTCCCTGGCTGACTGTGGCTACAGAAAGGAGTGAGGGCCAATCAGAGATCAGAAAAAGAAATGAGAAATCCAGTAGAATCAAAAGATATAAGATGATTCACTTTTGGTTTAGATTAAGAAATCATTCCTGCATTCAAATGAGTGCGTACCTTGCCCGAGGTAGACAGAGCCCTGGCTCTCTCCTCATGCCCGCTGTAAGCTTTGTGCAGTGGGGGCATGGAGGTCCCGTTCTCTGTGCCAGGAGAGATTTGACCTTTCTCCTACACAAGAATATTATAGTCTGTTAGTCCATGTCAACTTAGAAAGTAACAAAAAGAAAACACTATGACACACTGTGCTCAAGCTAATAAGGATTTAAAGCCAACATGAAACTGCAAATAATTATAATATTTTGATTATTCAAAAAAAAAAAAGGTCAAGTTCACCCTTCAAAACATGTCAGTGCTTTTTTATATATTTACTTGCAATTATTCTCTCTTTTAACTCTTATCCACAACATAGACAACATTCTATTGTATGTCATTTACAACAAGCTTTACAATTAAAGTTTTGGATTGTTTAGTCGATATAAAAATAAAGAAATATTTGTGAATCAAAAATACCTGTGGTGACTGGCAACTTAAAGAATTATTTCACTTCCAGAATCAAAATGTCCTCATAATTTACTCAACCCCATTTCACCCAAGATGTTCATGTCTTTATTTTTTCAATCAAAAAGAAATGAAGGTTTTTAAGAAAACATTTCAGGGTTTTTTTCTCCATAGTGGACTTCAATGGGGATCAGCGGGTTGAAGGTCCAAATTGCAATTTCAACACAGCTTCAAAGGGCTCTACATGATCCCAGGGATCATATATATATATATATATATATATATATATATATATATATATATATATATATATATATATATATATATATATATACACAAATTTATATACTTTTTAACCACAAATGCTGGTCTTGCGCAAGCTCTGTGATGTGCGTATCGACTTCACGCATTGCGTTGAAAAGCATCACGTAACAAAAGACCAGTTAGTTCTGTGTCTGTGTTTTCTGGTTCAAAAAGGTAGGGTAGGGCGAAAAACAAATTTTCTCCTCCAACTTTGTAAACACGAAATCGGTACTTCCACTACGTCATGCGTCATGCTTTCTAACATGACTATGTAATGCGTGAAGTCAAGCCAGTGCAAGATGAGCATTTGTGGTTAAATAGTATATACATTTTTTTATTTTTTTAAAAAAAGACTGATTGTTTCACTAGATAAGACCCTTATTCCTATGCTGGAATCATTTAGAGCCCTTTGAAGCTGCATTAAAACTGCAATTTGGACCTTCAACCCGTTAATTCCCACTAAAATTCACTAAATTGTTTTCCTCAAAAACCTTAATTTCTTTTCAGCTGAAGAAAGAAATATGAGCATCTTGGATGACACGGGGGTGAGTAAATGATCCAAGAAATTTTAATTCTTGAGTGAACTAATCCTTTAAATAGCTATTCTAGCCATCAGCAGGAAAAGGAAAGTGATTAAGATTTATAAAGATGTGCACAAGAAGATCAGAAATGACTATAAATAGTCAGTTTTGATTTCATGTTGACTTAAATGACAGTTTGGCAAGTGTAGAAAGGTTCAGATGCCTGAGAGAGCATGCATGTTTTTAGTTGTAGACATGTGTACTGGTTAGTGTGTTTGTTTTAAGACATGGGACTGGTATTATATTTCAAAACAGACATTAAAAGCAGAAAATTATTTGAAATTGCTTCTTTCTCCCTGTGTAAAGTTACGTCCCTCTAGATGGCCTGCAGAGGGCGTCGTCTACCTTCACACAGACATAACCTCCACACATGCACAATGACAAACACAGAAGAAAACCATCAGAGGGAAGTGTCCAGTAGTACATGCAACAGTAATGAGTCCATTCACAGTCACACACACAGCACTACACTGAGTCTATGCTCACAGTGCTCCTGTGCCGGAGGTGTTGGCCACGGTGGCCCGTGCGAGGGATTGTGGGAGAATTCCCCTCGCTGAGAGAACGAGTGCCTTCCTCCCCTCCGACCAGGAGGAGAGGACTGCGTGAGCGCTGGGAGATGGAGGTGAGGGGCAGAGAGGAGTGGAACAAGAGAAAGATGAGATTAGATGAATCCAAGCCTCAGTCAACATTCAAACCCTCTCAGACCCCTAAACAAATTTCTTGGTCGGAAGTAAATGCTATATTCTACTCGGCCCCTGATTGGAAATTATAAAATGTCACATGTTGATCTGTCTTTTAAATTATATGCATCACAAAACACTACAAGCAAAACCACTGTTTTATTTTGAGATTTGGGCTATTTTGTTTCCGTAACACACATTTAAATGTTTATTTTATTACACTTCATCTATTTTGTATGTAAATTTCAATTACAATACATCTAAAGGTCCCCCCCCTCAAAATGAGTATTTTCACCTCTGTAAAACCGTGAAAATTGCTGAATAAATAATATTTCCATTGATGTATGGTTTGTTAAGATAGGACGATATTTGGCCGAGATACAACCATTTAAAAAAAAATGGAATCTGAAGGAGCCAAAAAAAAAACAAAAACAGAAAATTGTCTTTAAAGTTGTCCAAATTAAGTTCTTAGCAATGCATATTACTAATCAAAAATTTAGTTTTGATATATTTACGGTAGGAAATTTAAAAAATATCTTCACGGGACATGATCTTTACCTAATATCCTAATGATTTTTGGCATGAAAGAAAATATAGAAAGAAAAAATAATTTTGACCCATACAATGTATTTTTAACTATTGTTACAAATATACTCGTGCTACCTAAGACTGGTTTTGTGGTCCAGGGTTTACATATGTCAACAAAATAAATAAGAATTTTGAACCTGGCTTTACCCAATGTTCAGATTTTTGTTTTGGAAATACATGCAAATGAATGCATTTTTAATTATATTTGCCTAATTTTTTTTTTAAAAACGTGCAATTCAAAATGCAATGTCTTAATATAGTAATGTTAATAACTGGGGAAGTATGGTGATAACTACTAGTTAGAAACTAAACCCTATTCACCTGTGCTATCTTGCCTTAACATTTCTGTGTTTTCACATTATGGTTAACTGCACTAATGGATTAAACCAATAAACTAGTAAACTACACAATCATAGTAAAATATATTATAATTTAGTGTTTTCAAACGTGGGATACCATATTACTGTAGTAACATGCTACCTTTTTTTTTGTAAAATTGTATAATTTTTTGGTCAAATTAATAATTTGTTGCCATGCATTTCATGTTATTATTTTTTGCATCACAACAGTAAAATACTACCTTATTTGCAATACACTTACACTGTAATACCCTGACAAACTACATTAAATCTGCTATACGATTTGTACTGATGTCCAATTGATGTCCATGATCAATTTGCTGATTTTAACTTGGGGTCCAAAGAGGTTGAATTTTGAGGAGGTTTGGATTAGGCACCACAGCAAACTGCAAGCTGTAATGGTGCTTACAGCCGTATTTGTTTCTTTGGGCTGAATGAGACCGTATGTGTGTTTCTGACAAATCTTTCAAAGTATCTGGGTTTCTTAGGGTTAATATACCAACTGAACTAAGTACGTATTGGACCCATTGTTTTGTGCTGCGGCGTGTGTATCCATGGTACCTGTGTTGCGTCTGGTGCTCGCAGATGAAGCCCATCCACTGCGCTGGAGATGGAGTCCAGAGATGGCACATGACGCACAGAGGTGTAGTTACTGAGAGAGAGAGAGAGAGAGAGAGAGAGAGAGAGAGAGAGAGAGAGAGAGAGAGAGAGAGAGAGAGTGTGTTTATATTGATCATTTTCAGTAATACGCAATTGTTTGTCACCTTCGCTCATCTTTTTTCAATCATTTTCAAGAAAAATAATAACATTATAAATAAGGCAATGTGCAGTCAGCCAGTCACTGTTTACTACAAGTTACTACTATATAAAAAAATGCATACAATATAAGAAAGCCAACAATTGCCTAGCAAACAAACAATTGGCCTAGCAACAAAAACACTATAATATACAGTATCCCACAAAAGTGAGTACACCCCTCACATTTCAGCAACCATTTTAGTATATCTTCTCAAGGGACAATACTATAGAAATTAAACTTGGATACATTTTAGAGTAGTCAATGTGCATCTTGTATAGCAGTATAGATTTACTGTCCCCTGAAAATTACTCAACATACAGCCACTATTGTCAAAATAGCTGGCAACAAAAGTGATTATCTAGCACTGCCTTAATCATCCTGGGCATGGAATTGGCCAGAGCTGCACAGGTTGTTGCTTCCACTTCTTTATAATGACATCACAGAGCTGCTGGATGTTAGACACATGGTGCTTCTCCAACTTCTGCTTGAGGATGCCCCACAGGTGTTTAATAGGGTTCACATCTGGAGACATACTTGGCCACCCCCGTCACCTTCAGCTTCCTGTTTTTTGTCATCTTGGTGGTGTGTTTTCTTGGTGCTCCTCACAAGGGCATTGCCACACAAGCTGGACACCATCTGAACCAAACAAGTTTATCTTAGTCTCATCAGACCATAGGACAAGGTTCCAGTAATTCATGCTCTTGGACAGGTTGTCTTCAGCAAACTGTTTGCGGGCTTTCTTGTGAGCCAGCTTCAGAAGAGGCTTCCTTCTGGCAGGACGCCCATGCAAACCGACTTGTGGCAGTGTGCATCGTATGGTCTAAGCACTGACAAGCTGACCTTCTACTTCTGCAACCTTTAAAGCAATGCTGGCAGCACTCATACATCTGTTTTTTGAAGCCAGGTTCTGCACCTGACACAAAGAACGAGTACTCAAGTTCATTGATCAACCCTTGCAAAGTCTTGGAAAACCTCTGTATGACCCTGACCACTGTAGTGTAACTCTGTTACTGAACCTCTAATAGCCTTGGTTATCTTTGTGTAGACCAACAATTCTAATATTCAAATCCTCAGAGAGTTCTTTGCCATGATGTGTACTCACTTTTGTTGCCAGCTCTTTTTGACAATAATAGCTGTATCTCTGAAAACGTCTTGGTTACGTATGGTAACCCTCGTTCCCTGATGGAGGGAACGGAGACGTTGTGTCGAAGTGACGACTAGGGGTCGCTCTTGAGAGCCCGAACACCTCTGACAGCTTTGAGAAAAGGCCAATGAAATTGGTACGCAGTATTTGCATAGCCCGCTCCGCCCCGGAGATCCGGGCATAAGAGGGGGGGGCTAGGCAACACTCATTGTTCTGATCTGAGGAGCCGAAGCACCCGGCTACACTCAGAGGCGGTCCGAGGTTGTGGCAAGGGGGACACAACGTCTCCGTTCCCTCCATCAGGGAACGAGGGTTACCATACGTAACCAAGACGTTCCCCGTCTGTCGTTCACGTTCGACGTTGTGTCGAAGTGACGACTAGGGGTCCCAGTTGAAAACGCCACAACCAGCGGACCGCGTCACGAGTGCATGGAGTGCAAATATTAACAGGTCTTGCGTGTTAGATAAATGTCACTCACCTCTACGTGACCTTCCAATGCCCAAGAGCTTCAGCCAGCCTTTCCTCACCTTTGGTTGAACATCTTGGAGAACATTGGGCCAGTGTCCGTCCTCCCCGGGGGGGGGATGGGCACTACGGAGACCACACCCTGCCCGGAGGGAGGTATTTGTGTGGAGAATACACTTGAGGGCTCGCACTAGGGGAGCACAACAAGGGGACGATCCTGAGGCAGGCTCCGCATGAGGAGAGACTGCTGAGCTCAGGGTCGGAGACAAGTTTTGTCTTAAGGGAAACACCGCATCTCTGGGAGTATAGGTGGAGATACACACATGGGGCCGCATTAGGAGCCACTACATGTGGGGCACCAACCTAATATGAGAGTTCACAAGAGGCAACCTAACCTCATATTAGATTCTGATAGCTAGTTCCTCCGCTGAACATAGCTACGTTGCGGGTGCAACATGATGGAAATTGTCGTTCAGGGTTCACGCCAGGAAACTTACTGAACTGGGGAAGCGTCATCACCCGTGGGGAACGACGCTTCAGCAAGCTTCTACACCGTGTCAGCTTCAGGAGTTACTGGGCTTGCGCTCAGGACTCCCGAAGAGACTGGTTCTACACGCAGATTGTAGAACCTGGCAAACGTGTTAGGTGTAGCCCAACCTGCAGCTCTGCAAATGTCTGTTAAAGAGATCCCGTTCGCCAGCGCAACCGACGCTGCGACGCCCCTGGTGGAGTGGGCGTGCACCCCCAGCGGGCAGGGCACCCCTGTGGCCTGGTAGGCCAAACGAATCGCATCCACAATCCAGTGGGAAATTCTTTGTTTGGAGACAGCTTTCCCCTTCTGCTGTCCTCCAAAACAGACAAAGAGCTGACTCGACCGTCTGAAGCTTTCAGTACGTTCCAAGTAAATGCTCAGGGCACGGACTGGGCATAACAAGGAGAGGTTGGGGTCGCCTTCCTGAGAAGGGATAGCTTGCAGAGTGACCACCTGGTCCCTGAAGGGAGTGGTGGGCACTTTGGGCACATAACCGGGCCGGGGTCTCAGGATAACGTGAGAGTTAGCCGGCCCGAATTCGAGGCACGAGTCACTGACGGAGAGGGCTTGGAGGTCTCCCACTCTTTTGATCGATGTGAGCGCAGTCAGGAGAGCCGTCTTTTGGGAGAGAGCACTGAGTTCGACTGACTGGAGCGGCTCAAAGGGATCTGACTGTAGGCCCCGGAGGACCACAGACAGATCCCAAGAGGGGACAAGGCGCGGTCTGACGGGGTTCAGCCTGCGTGCACCTTTAAGGAATCGTATAACCAAATTGTGCTTCCCAACCGATCTACCTTCCACCAGGTCGTGGTTAGCGGCAATAGCGGCTACCTGGACCTTAAGTGTTGAAGCAGAAAGGTGTCTATCCAGTCCTCCTTGGAGGAAGGAAAGCACCGTTCGGATGCCACATCTCCGTGGGTTCTCCCCCCGGGAGGAACACCAGTTTGTGAATTTGCGCCATCTGAGGTCGTACAGCCGCCTCGTGGAAGGAGCTCTCGACTGCAACAGAGTGTTTACCACTGCCAGTGGGAGATCTCTGAAATCCTCCTGGTCGCGTCCAGGGACCATACGTGGAGGTTCCAGAGATCTGGGCGCGGGTGCCATATCGTGCCCTTCCCCTGTGAAAGGAGGTCCTTCCTCAGGGGAATGCGCCAGGGAGGAACGGGGGAGAGGAGCACCAGCTCTGAGAACCAAACCCTGTTGGGCCAGTAGGGGGCCACCAGCAGGATCTGTTCTCTGTCCTCCCTGACTTTGCACAGGGTCTGTGCAATTAGGCTCACTGGTGGAAACGCATACTTGAGGAGGCCCTGAGGCCAGCTGTGTGCCAGTGCATCTGTGCCGAGGGGCGCCTCGGACAGACCGTACCACAACTGGCAGTGAGTGTTCTCTATCGAGGCAAACAGGTCGACCTGGGCCTGACCGAAAAGACTCCAGATCAGCTGAACCGTCTGAGGGTGAAGTCTCCACTCGCCCCGAAGCGAAGTCTGTCGGGAGAGCGCGTCCGCTACCCAATTGAGTTCGCCCGGTATGTGGGTGGCTCGTAGAGACTTGACATTGTTTCGACACCAAAGGAGGAGATGGCGGGCTAGCTGTGACATGCGAAAGGAGCGTACACCGCCCTGGTGATTGATGTAGGCTACAGTCGCAGTGCTGTCTGTGCGGACCAGCACGTGTTTGCCCTGAACCAAAGGTCGGAACCTCTTCAGGGCCAAAAACACTGTCAGCAGTTCGAGGCAATTGATATGCCAATGCAGCCGAGGGCCCGACCAGAGCCCTGCAGCTGCTTGCCCATTGCATACGGCGCCCCAGCTTGTGTTGGATGCATCTGTCGTAACCAAAATGCGCCTGGACACTTGTCCTAAGGGCACCCCGGCCCGTAGGAACGAAATGTCTTTCCAAGGACCGAGGGTTTTTAGACATACGGGTGTGACGAGCACCCGGTATGAACCCTGGCGCCATGGCCATCTCGGGACTCGGGAACGGAGCCAGTGTTGTAACGGTCTCATGTGCATCAGGCCCAGCGGCGTGACGGCGGCTGCGGATGCCATGTGACCCAGGAGCCTCTGAAATTGTTTGAGGGGGACCGTCGGGCTGCGTGAGAGCTTCTGGACGCAGCTCAGCACTGACTCTGCACGCTCCGGGGAGAGCCGTGCACTCATGGCAACCGAGTCTAGTTGTATACCGAGAAAAGAGATGCTCCGTACCGGGGCGAGCTTGCTCTTTTCCCAGTTGACCCGAAACCCCAGATGGGCCAGATGGTTGAGAACCACATCCCTGTGTTTGCATACCAACTCCTGAGAGTGTGCTATGACCAGCCAGTCGTCGAGGTAATTGAGAATGCGGATGCCCCTCTCCCGGAGAGGGGCAAGGGCTGCCTCTGCGACTTTCGTAAAGACGCGGGGAGACAGGGAGAGCCCAAATGGAAGGACTTTGTACTGAAATGCTCGACCTTCGAAGGCAAACTGCAGGAAGGGCCTGAGTCTTGGAAGAATCGAGACATGAAAGTACGCGTCTTTCAGGTCTATCGCCACAAACCAATCCTGGAATCTGATGCACGTGAGAATGCGTTTGAGCGTTAGCATTCTGAAGGGGAGCTTGTGAAGGGCCCGATTCAGAATCCTCAGATCCAGGATTGGTCTTAAACCGCCACCTTTCTTGGGTACAATGAAGTAGGGGCTGTAGAACCCTTTCTTCATGTCGGCCGAGGGGACCGGCTCTATCGCGTCCTTCGCCAGAAGGGTCGCGATCTCCGCCCGAAGAACCGCAGCATTCTCGTCCCGAACCTCGGTAGAGAAGATGCTGCTGAACTTGGGCGGATTGCGTGCGAATTGGATAGCATAGCCGAGTCGGATGGTTCTGAGAAGCCAGCGAGAGAGGTTGGGTATCTCGAGCCAAGCTGTAAAACTCTCTGCCAACGGTCTCAGGGGGACCACCGACGTACCTCGGGTGGGTACGGTGTGACTGAGTTGTGGTGAAAGCCCTTTGTTCGGGGGCGTGCTGTCCCGGAGGACACAAGGTGCTTTGATCGCCATAACCGACATACAAGGATCCGTGAGAAGATCGCCTGAGCTCAGGGGATCGACTGACGGATGCGCTTGTTTCTCTGTCAAAGTATGCAGAAGCGCAAGTTTTGCGGTTGAGCATGCTTTGGTGTGTTTTGGTGGCTGGGTACCCCGGAGGGACCCAGCCATGGAAGGATCGACCATCGGAACCGACAGACAAGGATCCATCAGAAGATCGCCTGAGCTCAGGGGATCGACTGATGGATGCACTTGATTCGTCAAAGCATGCCAAAGCGCAGGCCCTGCGGTTGAGCATGCTTTGATGTGTTCTGGTGGCTGGGTACCCCGGAGGGACCCAACCATGGTGGGTGTACCGATCATCGTAACCGACAAGGATCCAACGGAGGACCGCCTGAGTTCAGGGGGTCGACTGAAGGATGCACTTGGTTTGTCAAAGCATGCAGAAGCGCCTGAGATGCGGTCGAGCATGCTTTGACGTGCTTCAGTGGCTGGGTACCCCGGAGGGACGCAGTCGCACTGGTTTTTACGCCCAGAGAAGAAAGAAATTGCTCTTAAATTGACCATGTGGTGGCTGTCCGCCGTGAGGCAGACAGCCAGGATGGAGCCGAAGCCCACACTCGTCCCCTCGCCGAGTGTGGATCTAGACAGGTCAGCAGATCTCTCTCCCCTGGGCGGCTCACTTCAGGAGCGCTTCGAAGCCTGATGAGGGTTCCTAGCGGCCTGAAAATGAGCTAACGGCGCCACCTTCTTGCGAGAACTCGACGGCAAGGCTGGTTTGGGTGCAGGACCAGCCTGAGGCGGGCCCTGAACCAGTCTGGAGAAATGGGGGCGTCAAGAAAGCGAACTTTCTCAGTGTCCTTCATTTCCGCCAGATTTAGCCAAAGGTGGCGCTCCTGGACCACCGTAGTGGACATCGCTCTACCCAGAGCCTGCGTTGCGACATTTGATGCTCGGAAGCATACACAGAACTGAACGCAGTTCCTGCGACACTCTGAGGCGAGATCTCCCTCGTGCAGATCTTATAACACTTTGCCTGGCAGCCAGCAGGATGGCAAAAGTGTGCATGGTGGACACAGCCTGTCCAGAAGACGTGAACCCCTTCACGCTCTGGACGAGAGCCTATGTGGTCCCACCAGGGGGCAGGGCATCAGATATGCAGGTGCTGTACTGAAGCGCCCACCCGCCTGGAGAATCCACGAAGCCTCTCGCGCTGGACCGCCATCGAGGGAAATGAGGGAGGAGGATCTGATATATCGTGTTTCAGCCGAAAAAAAAAAGGCCTATCACGATATAGTCAATCTCGTACGTTACCGAAGCCATGAACACACAGGATGAGGCGGAGGGTTTTTTCTCACTCAACCCTGATGTGTTTCGGTTATCTTGTTCAAGCACGCCCACCACTTCAGCGTCTGCTCAAACTGAGACTCGCTCCCCAGCTTGCTCAGTCGAAGCATCAGCTTCCCATGGTTTAAGTCCTCCCTCCGATGCTGCAGCCAACCTCTCAACCAGCTTTTAAGGTTTTGAACAGAGTAAAGTTGTAAAAAGAACTAATAATCTGTCCAAAAACCTAAACGGGGGTCGCGAGGAACGAGCGATCCGCGGGGGGAAACCCGGCGGAACTAACTCATTTCCTATTGCTCGCCATCGACGCACATCGCAGCGGCCCTCGTACCCGGAAGTAGAAGGGCCGAACGGAAGCGGTCGCGGTGAGCCGCGGCTTCGCGGCTCGTGAGCAGCAACCCATAGTTATGTTCCCTTCCGCAAGCAGAACACAAACTATCAACGAAGCGATGTATCAGCGTGAGACTAGCTCAACCCTGAGCACAACGATCGTGCCGATTGTTATTGTTTACGAGGAAACCGCAACCAGGAAGACACGGACGGAAAGGCAAATGTAAACACAATCCATCCGTGTCGGCTCTTTCAGAGAAATTACTCCTTTTCAGGAGGAAAAGCTCTTTAGAGATCGTCGTCGAAGCACCCAGGGGTATTCTCGCTTACCAAGAGAAGGGTTAAAGGGAGAAACCGCTGCTCGTGCCATAGATCCAACGACGAAGAGGTGAGTAATGCTGTTTTCCCCTAAGAGAATACTGCATTCGGCTCCGAAGAAACAGAACAATGAGTGTTGCCTAGCCCCCCCCTCTTATGCCCGGATCTCCGGGGCGGAGCGGGCTATGCAAATACTGCGTACCAATTTCATTGGCCTTTTCTCAAAGCTGTCAGAGGTGTTCGGGCTCTCAAGAGCGACCCCTAGTCGTCACTTCGACACAACGTCGAACGTGAACGACAGACGGGGAACAGTTAATCTATACTGCTATACAAGCAGTATTAATTTCTATAGTATTGTCCCTTGAGAAGATATACATACTAAAATGGTTGCTGAAATGTGAGGGGTGTATTCACTTTTGTGAGATACTGTATATCATTAATAATTATCAATATTCAAATAACTTAGCAAGTTGCAACTTGCAACAAATTTCCTGACTCTGAACTCACCTGCTGATGCTGCTCTTGCGTGATAACGTGTTGCTAGGAGACGCAGGTGGAGTCTGATACGAGTAGCTGTAGTCCGAGCCTTTCAGATCAAGAATAACCTGCATCAACAAAACCAGACCATAAAGTCAGAGCTCAAGAACATGTACAGATCCAAAACAGACAAAATGCGCCTTTTTAGAAGCCATGCAGTACCTGTTCACTAGCAGGAGGCAGTGAGTTGGGATCAGCTGTCAGGTTGCCAAGATCTTCTAGAATTGTCTGTAAGTGGGTGACTTCACCAAGCATGCTTATCTCTTCATCCTGGCATTACAAAGAAAAGAAACAGTGTCAATATTTATGCAGAATAATATATAAATACAGTCAAACCAAAATGTATTCAGAAACCTTCAACATTTCTCACATAATCACAGTTTATTTGCTATAGTTCAGAAAATGGTAATAACATATGACAAGAACTGTGTCAGAAATTCATCTTGATAATGCTAGATAACTTTGATAGAAAGGTATGTAACAAAACATGATCAGGTCACAAGTGTCAAATCAAATTTTTGGTCCCAAATTTGTATCAATTTTACTGGTAGTCTACTGTATGAAGAATTTTTGGGTATAATATGTTACAGTTTACTTTATTTTGCCATCCTCACTTACATAAATGAACTATAGTGTCCTGCACTCACTAGTAAAAAAATATCAAAAATTATATCTGGTATCTAAATAATTTTTGGTCTGACTGTACATTTACAACAGCACACCTAGATGAATCTGTCAGATTTCACCCCAAAATAAAAATGGATGTATACAATGTATAAGAAAATTGAACCTAGAAACATTTTTGTATAAATAAATTATTTTCTTGGCAATTAAGCACTTTTCTTACCAACTCTCATAATTCTAATACATTTTGATGTTTTAATGTAAAACAGAAGCAAGAATCATTAATGATTTATTAATGTTTAATGAAAAACAGCATCAATTAAAGGCATTTAGTATTACACAGCACCAGAAATATTGCTTTTTTGCAACTTAAAATGTTATGAAAATGTTGTGACAAAAATCTGTAGTCTTAAAGAAGCCATTTTCTTTTTGCAAAACATAGTTTCTTATCAGAGTCTGTTCGGGCACTCACCAGGACAGGTTTAAGCATTGTGACGAATGAGCAGAATCTTCCTCTTTCCTCGATAAGTGCTCGACACACAGCCCTCTTCTCAGTCTCCTCTAAAATCGCGTAGCGTGTGTTGACGTCCTGAAGAGCGCTGTCCAGCTGCATCCGCACCTCATCTTTACCTACACAAACGAAATTATATTTCATAAACCACTGGCAGCATCAGACAGACTTTTAATTTTGTTTATGACTGAACAAGACACTTCAGTTGCAATTTTTGCAAGACTTTGCCACAGAAAAGATTCATGTTATTGTAAAATGTTGCACTAATGTGAACATTAGCTAAAAAAAACAAAAACAAATTAAAGGCAATGATAAACATTATAAAAAAGCATATAAATAATACTAAAACAACACTGGATGCAAAACAGCTCACTGTTGCTGATTTGTGAAGAAAGGAACAACTTTGCATGAACTTTGCATAATGCTAAAACTCATGTTGTTTTCAACCACTAGGAGGCAGTATAGTTTTTATAAACACTTAATACACCATGCAAATATTTGCTGCAATGCTAATAGGTGTTCCAAGAACCTGGCTGTGCAGATTTCATAGGTCATTCGTGCACAGGCGTGACGACTGATATGGGGTCTGGTAATGGCACACAGGTGGGCTATATGGTGAGCATGTGCTCTTGTGTTGCATTTAAAGCCCAGCTGCCATTAAAAGCCCCTCACATTCCATAGCAGCTACTAGATAATACTACCAGTTCTACATAGCAGTGGTCAACCAATATGGCAGTTTTTAACGACTGACATTTATATTTAGATTCTACAGTGCAGGGTGGCCAATATTACACAGCTTATTGATGAAAAAAGACATAAAATAACTGGATGCACTCACAGAAAAACACAAATTGGCAAACATGATACAAGTTTGCAAGACAAATAGAAGACGCAAAGCATTTAATATGAGACCATAACTGAGTGATTTTTAATATGATACGATGACTCCGTTTCTGTCTCCTGGTGCTTAAACTGATGAAGTGCAATGGGAGAAATGTGAGGTTAATCACATTTAGAGGTTTGTTTATCTCATGCCAGCACACACCACGTGAGGAGCTTGAAACACATGACCTGGCCTTTTTCTCTGTTTTTCATCTCTCAGCAGATGCATCACCCCCAACAACATCTCATCGAAAATGAACAGTTGCTTTGCTTTTGCAATCACATTACTGTACATTTCTCAACTGTGTCTGCGTGAGTGTGCATCAGGGTCAGAAATAAACATTTCACTTTAATGATGGCAGCTGTCTACCTCAATTATCCAGGGGTATCTTTTCCCCGCTTATCTTGAATTTGGCATTTTTGCTCTAAACCTTTGTTAATTTCCTTGTGCATGACAAGGATAAGCAATGTATTTTGTAATTTTATATTAGCAACACATGATGTATGCAAGCACATCGCAAATACATCATGCAAATTCATTATACAGTTGGTCAAAAGTTTACATCCCCCTTTTAGAATCTGCAAAATGTACTTATTTTACCAAGAGGGATCATACAAAATGCATGTTACTGTTTATTTAGTACTGACCTGAATAAGATATTTCACATAAAAGATGTTTACATATAGTCCACAAGAGACAATGATAGTTGAATTGATAAAAAAAAAGATCCTGTTCAAAAGTTTACATTGATTCTTAGTGTTCTTACCTCCTGAATAATCCACAGCTGTTTTTGTTTGTTTGACTGTTTAGTGATAATAGTTAATGAGTCCCTTGTTTGTCCTGAACAGTCAAACTGCCTGCTGTTCTTCAGAAAAATTCTTCAAGTCCCACAGTTTTCAAATACACAAAGTGCTTAAAAACCTAAAAATTTGTAGGACCTGAAGGATTTTTTTGAAAAACAGCAGACAGTTTAACTGTTCAGGACAAACAGGGGACTCATGAACTTTCACTAAACCCAAAAAAAAAAAAAAAAAACTGTGGATCATTCAGGTAAGAACACAGTATTCAGAATCAAGGGGATGTAAACTTTTGAATGGGGTCATTTTTATAAAATCAACTATTATTTTCTCTATATGTAAACATCTTTTGTATTTTTTTTGTATGATCCCTCTTCTTTTGGTAAAATTAACATTTTGCAGATTCTGAAAGGGGATGTAAACTTTTGACCACAACTGTATTGCTTAAAAATAAAGGTTCTTTATTTTTAATCTTTATTTATTCATCTGTGTCAAATGCAAACCAAAAAGAACCAAAAATGGTTCTTCTATGTCACCGCTGCAAAAAACACCTTTTCGAACCTTTGTGCATGTGTTTGTGGCTGATTTGCAGCTCTCGAAAATACACAAGGGTACATTTTCAACATTCCTCCAATAGGAGAGCATTCTGACAGCTGTGTGCAGGACATTCAGATGCATACAGCACTGACCCCATCATCCATTGCTAACAATAACCTCAGGTGTCCTTTGAGACACCCGATCTTCTGCACTCCAAGTTGGCATGCAAGACAGATGTACGGTTACTTTCACAGGCACTACAGCTTTCTTCAGACACGTTTATAATGATATTCGCTCACATTAGATAAAGACTATAATGATATGCTGGCATGTTGTGATTACATGACCTCATGAATACAAGTTCATTTCAGTGACGCACTAATTTGACACTCAAAACAATATTTTGTGATAAATACGCCTGAGAATTGGACATTTCTACCATTTGAATTGACAATACTTTATTTAAGAAAACAGAGTCCTCACAATAAGGTTCACTGGCATTTAGAGGACACCTCTCGAGTCTAGATTGCATTTTAATTGAATAACGGAATCAGATCCCCAAAGCATTGCACAAGCACCATAGCAAAGTAAATCTAAACAACCTCTGCAAATCCGTTTAAGTGCTGCTGTGTATGCATTTTCGGGATTTAAGCAATTTTCGTCAGTGTTGCGGAACTCAGTTAAGTCCTTTGACCTTCCAGGCAGAGACGTGATCCCTGGTGCTTGAGTGCATTGACCTTGTGCTGGATTGTGTGACCGTATGTGTGTTTAGATGCTCTTCGACCATTACACCTTCAAACATGGCCTGAAGTGAAGGCTAAGATGAACCTGGGTTGCGCAGGACAGCTTAGGGCTGGGGTCGTCTTCAGTTTAAAGGGCAAAGGTCAGAAGGTCTGTTGATAAATCCCACGCCCTGTCTGCAAGACAAATGGCTTAGGAAACATGCAGCTATATCTAAAATATGTTACAGGAGCCTGTTTCCTGTCAACAGAATACAACCCAACAGAGAAATGCGAAAGAATGTGAAAGAAAACCGTAACGCACAAGAAACAGCATAAAAATGCACTAGAAACCGCGCAGGAGACTTCAGTCCAGCAAAATCATTCAGCAGGTGTTACAACGTGACTATAATTGAGTTGCTTTGAGTCGACTACTATGACACCACCTTAACAACTGCAAAGCGACACCCTGGAAACTATCTAAAACATGCTAGCATCAGGGTGGTGAGTTTAAATTAAATAATAAATAAATAAATGTTAAAAGGTTGATACAATTTTTTATGTTATTTAAAGAAGTCTCTGATGCTCATGAAAAAAATTCCAAAATATTTGTGCAATTTAAAGTAACAGTTTTCTAAAGTTTTTTATTTTAATGTACTTTAAAATATAATCTATTTATGTGATTAAAAGCTGAATTTTCACCAGTCAGTCTTCAGTGTCACGTGACCCTTCATAAATCAGCATATTAGAATGATTTCTGAGGAATCATGTGACACTCAAGACTGGAGTGATGATTCTAAAGATTCAGCTTTGCATCACAGGAATAAATTCTTTTTTAAAGTATATTAAATTAGAAAACCACTATTTTAAATTGCAATAACATTTCCAAATATTACTGTTCATTCTGTAATTTTAGTCAAACAAACGAAGCCTTGATGAGCAGTAAAGACTTCTTAAAAAAAAAAAAAAAAACATTAAAAATCTTTTGAACGGTTGTGTGAATAAAGAATAATTTAAAAGTAATACATATAAATTATATTACTTTATATAAAAAATGTTAAAATTCATTAACACTATTATTAACCCTTTAACTGTCACTCCCATTTTGAACTATCCAAACTTAACTCATAATTCATGAACAAAAATATTTTGTAATATGATTTTGATGTACATTTCCCATGGTAATGGAAAATCTGATTATAAAATGGTTTTCAAAGGATGAATTTTGAGATTTTAAGTTTCAACTGATAAATAATTTCTTATGATTTCTAAAGCATGACAGGGAATAAAACAACAAAGAACATCTTTATGTGACAAAGGTCAGAACTCCTGTTATGATGTAGATTTTTGAGAAGTACTTTTCGTACATCATTTGTAACACAAAAAAGTGATAAAATATCTATTCAGGAGTCTTAGACCTTTCCAACGATATATAGTTTGTCATGATTAGATTAGGATTTGTTTGTAATATGATGAAGTAAACTTAGGCGTCCCACTGAGGTTAAAGGGTTAATAAAAGAGAAATATGCATTTGATATAAAGTAGAACCAAGTGGAATGACCCATGCACATTTAAGAAAAGCAACACAGCTTTAGTGTTTACTTCACGTGAGCTATTTAAAAACAAAAACAAACCTCATTTAAAAACAGAAAAGGGAGGTGATGGGAAAATAACCCAGAGCCTTTCAGACAAAGGTGTGTGCGCCACAGAGACATTCCCTCAGGTCTAGAAATCCCGAGCGGTTGAAAGCCATGATGTCATAAGCAGACACCTTCTCCCCATAAACACATGCAGGAGGCAGGTGTGCATTTTTCTGTGAGAAGTAGGGCAAGGAACCTTACTGAATGATGATGATGATGATGATGATGATGTTAGCATCCACCCTGTAGGTGGTACTTCATTAGATCTGTGACTAAGGGCTCTGAAGGATTTTATTTTTAAACAACAAGTACACAGCAACATTGTGAATATATCTGGCTGGGCTGTATATTATTGAGCATACTAGGTCTAAATAACATGCAAGTAAAAAAAAATGAAGATATCAGTTCTCAATGTATTAAATCTGAGATGAAATATAAACAAGTTGTAGCTGTTTAAAACCATTTAATTCATAATTAAACATGTAGTTAATTCAGATGCCAGTGAGAGAGAGAGAGAGAGTAAAAAGTCCAGAGCACTGGATTTTCATACCATCTCAAACAGTAGATGCCACTGGAATACTAATGTGCATGAGTTTTAATAATTCAGATCCAATGCTCTTTTTTTTTTTTTTTTACAATCCCTACACAGACAAAGGTCCAAGTCTTCTGAGCGGTCTGCCCTATAGACCTCTGAGTAACACAAATGTATGATATAATGATGAATGAGCACTCAGAGACGCATCATAGGTCTAGACACCATATTTATTTTCATTTTCTCACCATCTGTGAGAGTTATGGCAGTAAATCAAACAGTGCTAGGATGGGTTTATGGGGTGTGCTGTGGTGATATAAAAGCGCTAGATTCTGAATCACTTAAGCTAACGCTTCATTCGGCCCCTATCTTATGAATCAGACTGTGTCAGGACAAGGCCATGTTTTCCACATACAGCTGCAGATGACTAACATCATAGTAAAAGAGACACTCTTATTGGGAGTAACTTTATAATTTTGCTTTATAATCATAAAGTCATCCCTTTTGCGTGTGATGAAACTACACTGCTAATGAAACAAATACTAACGGCTACTAATGAAATAAATCTAGGCTACTAGCTATTTGGAAATGCAAAATTACGCATGGTGGAAAATATAGAACAACACTGCCAGAGAATTACTAACGAATTTAAACTTATTCTCTCATGTCAGTAAGTATCTCTAAAGAAATGCGTTCAGCCTTATTAGACAGATTTCCCTTTAGTTTTCAGAATCAGTAAGTGGCGGATAAACCAAAAGACACACTGGATCAAAGGTCATATTACTCCTAAATACAAGACAAGACAGATCGAGCTGTAGCAGAAGCAGCACCCTTCCATATGAAAGGGAGTGTATGACCACAGGGTGTTTTCCCAATGTTGGGAAAGATGACATGCCAATGGAAGGAAGGATGGGGGATCTCTTTCCTCTTTGAGAGTTTGTGTGGCCTTGAGCTTCGAGCTATTCTGGAGACAATGTTCTATCAAAAACTGCCCATTTCCTCAAATGCTATTTTTTTCCCCTTAAAATTACAAAAAAAAAAAAAACACATGATCATTCACATGTCACCTGATCATTTAGAAATCATTCTAATACACTGATTTGATGCTCAAGAAACATTTCTTATTGTGCTGTTTGATATTTTTGATTTATTTATTTTCAGGATTTCTTTAGGTTGAGGTCAAAACAACAGCATTTTTTTAAATATATATCTTTTTTGACAATGTAAAGTCATTACTGACACTTTTGATCAATTTAATCCATCCTTACTAAATAAAATAATTTACCTCTTAAATCCTACTAACACACTCTCTCTCTATATAGCTGTCTTTATGTATTAGGAAGGGGCTCTTCGGAAAAGAGATTATCGTACTTGAGGGTCAATGGCACCAGAAAGCTTATAAATCATAAAATGGAGTTTGATCAGGGGTGTTTATGAATAAGCACACAGAAAATGCACAAGTCTTTTTTACAGATCCTCTGGAAATGTTGAGTAAGCGTTTGCATGAGGGTGGTTGCCAAATATAGAGTAGCGGGAGCGTTGACCCCTCAAACAGACCAGAGAAGAAGTGAGGAGTCAGTCTCTTACTGCTGCCCACACACATGCACACAGCTGAAGCAGACGACACCCACCATAATGACAGAACACATCTGCATACGCATTTATCTCTCTCGCCGCCTCTATTCCATGTATTCAATTCATCACAGCTCCATTTATCCCCTCATGTCTTTTCCACCATCTTAAACTCATTTCATGCCGCATCACAAAATGATGCCGACAGTATTCAAATCTTATTAAAATCTTAGCTATTTAATACAAAAAGCTTAATGTCACATGTCTAAACCATGTTTCACAGTAAAATCCAAATAAAGTATTCATGTTGTAAAAAATAAATATTATTTATGCAATATTTTTTGCATTGTAATATTATTCTTAAGTACAACTGAAACAATAAAAAAAAAAATGAGTGAGTAATTCTAACAATTTTTGCAACACAATTAAACTGTACAAAGCAAACATTATAATGCTGTGTGTATATATATATATATATATATATATATATATATATATGTTCAGAATTTGGGAATGAAAAGGATGGTTCACCCAAAAATCAAAATTCTGTCATTAATTACTTGTTTCAAACCCGTAAGACCTTTGTTCATCTTCGGAACACAAATTAAGACAATTTTGATGAAATCCAAGAGCTTTCTGACCCTGCATAGACAACAATGCAACTGACACGTTCAAGGCACAGAAAGGTAGTAAGGACATCATTGAAATAGTCCATGTGACATCAGTGGTTCAACAGTTATTTTCTAAAGCTACAAGAATACTTTTCTGTGCAAAGAAAACAAAAATAACAACTTTATTCAACAATTTTATTTTTTCCAAGTCAGTCTTCGACAGGCGATTACAAGAGCACCACGACGCATACATGCGGTGCTGCCGCACAGGGGCCAGCGTTCTGACGTAAACAAAAGTTATTTTTGTTTTCTTTGCAAACAAAAAGTATTCTCAAAGCTTCATAACATTACAGTTGAACCGCTGATGTCACATGGACTATTTTAATGATGTCCTTACTACCTTTCAGGGCCTTAAATGTGGTTGCTGTGTTGCTGTCTATGCAGGCTCAGAAAGCTCTCAGATTTCATTAAAAATATCTGAATTTGTGTTCAGAAGAAGAACGAAGGTCTTATGGGTTTGGAACAACATGAGGGTAATTAATGACAGAATTTTATGAATGGAAAACTCCAATCTCATTATCATCGTTTGACCTTTTTTGTAATGGCCGTTTGATATTCTTTGTATGTTTAATTTTTTTAAACATTAGGTTGATACTTCTGTAGTGATGTAGGACGATATTGAAGTTGGGGAATAAAAAACGAGATGGGAGTTTTTCGACATACCCTAACCATATAGACCCGGATCACGCAGACTACGCATGCACATCGCAGAGAGGAGACAAGTTTGAGTTTAAAAAGTGTATAAATTGTCAATTTGTTTTGAAAATAATCTATCGTTTTGCTAGATAAGACCCTTCTTCCTCAGCTGGGATCGTTTAGAGCCCTTTGAAGCTGGTTTTAAACTGCATTCTGGAAGTTCAAAATTTGGGGTGCACTAGAAGTCCATTATATCGAAAGAAATCCTGAAATGTTTCCTCAAAAAACATCATTTCTTTATAACTGAAGAAAGAAAGACATGAACATCTTGGATAACAGATTACAGATACATTATCTGTAAATTTTTGTTCTGAAAGTGAACTAATCCTTTAAAGCATGGATCCTCAAATGTGGCTCACAAGATCCACTTTCCTGCTGAGTTTAGCTCTAACCCTTATAAAACACACCTGAGAATGCTAATCAGTGTCTTCAGGATCATTAGAAAATCACAGGTATGTGAGTTTGATCAGGGTTAAAGCTAAACTCTGCAGGAAAGTGGATCTTGCGAGCCAGATTTGAGGATCCCTGCTTTAAAGTATCCCCAAATCTGGCCCACAAGATCCACTTTCCTGCAGGCTTTAGCTCTAACCCTAATCGAAAAACACCTGAGCATGCTAATCAGCATCTACAGGATTATTTGAAAATCCCAGGTAGGTGAGTTTCATTAGTGTTGGAGCTAAACTCTGCAGCACATTGGCCCTCCAGGGCAAGCTTTTGAGCAACCCAAGTAAACCTACTTGGTTAACTTTCAGCTAGACTTTTTGTCAAGCTGTAAAAATAAACACTGAAGGACTATTTCAATTGAACATTCAGTTCACAGCGCCTTATGACCAGAGGCACGATGGCCAAGGCTGATGCCATGACAACACAGGGTGTGGTATTATGACAACACGGGGTGTGGCGCCAACAGAAGACACGGGCACGTCCTATTGTGTTTAGACAAAGAGATCTGAGGCGGTAATTTGAGAACGTGTGCGCGAGTGTGTAACAATACAACAGGACTTCATATGTTGCAACTCATAGGAAATAATTAAGACAGTATTTACCCAAGGTGTTCACCTTATCTAACCATTATTTCTTACCTTTCTTAACTTTCTTCTGCAATTTAATCGTATCTGAAGATTTCTTCTTGATCTCCGCACGCGCTTTCTTATATTCTGGAGAAAAAGCAACAAAGGCAGGGAAAGAAGAACATTAGCCTATTCAATAAAACCAAAAAATAATGTTAATAAAGGCAGTGGATCAAATCCCTAATCTTGAATTTGTTCAACAATAATAATGTTGCCTGCCTTAGCAAGCACTGCTAATAAATTATTCACAATGATGTCAAATGAAACGACCCCTTAGCAACCTCAGACAGACGTGTTGGAGATAGCGTGGGAGTAGCAGCGCAAGCTGCAACTAACTGATTGAATGCCTAATCTTTTATATGACATAATGGATTGTTCTTATGAATAAATAATCCATTGTGAGCTGTAATATAACTGTCTGAGGGACTCCCACAGAGTTAAGAGTCATTTAATAATTAACTGTGTGCAGCTAATAGGACAAGTTTTCCGACAGTGATATTCTTAAAGGAGTGGTGATATACGCTTTTTGCACTGAGATCAACAAGTTTTTTGTGCAACAACAATTATGATTTTTTTTTTTCCTTTGGTACTGCACTCTTAAGGCTATGTAAACGGTTATCTCAAAGGATAAAGAAATACTGGATTTCACTACCATTTTAATTAACAACTAAATCTTTTGTATATGTAACTACCTGAACAGGCTCTATGGAACAGCCTGGATATTCTTCTAGGTTCTGTTTTTATGAATTTTTCATTTTCATGTGAACTCTCTAACTTTAACCCATTTAGTTCGAAAAATGTCCATTAAAAGGATTAAACTGATACTTTACCTCCTGCCGTATAGGAACTTTTTCCACTCAAAGGTTTAAATACTAAACCTGTTGAATTCTAATTAGATCACATTGGGAAGGAGGCTGATACCTTTGGCGTGGTCTTTATCCAGCTGACTGGCAACCTTCTTCCACTCTTCAATTTTCAGTTCCAGAGGAGTGATCAAGTTATCCATGAGAGCCCTGCACACACAGAATAAAGTCGCCTATACAGTTAATGTGTTGTATAATACATAATCTTTATTGCTAATTCAGCTAAAGAGCTTATGAAAAACAAAACAATTAAATGGTCATACGTTGTGAATAGTTTGAGCTTGTTCTCAATGCTTCTGTGTCTCATACACATCCTGGTCAAAGCCGATCCGATCTCTTTTGTCGCTCCTGAAGGGTGGGAAAAAAGAGAGAAAGGAAATTATTATCAGTGTCCTTAATCTCACAATCTTCCATTCCGAGCTCCATCAGAAGCTGTGATGCCAAGAGGAAAAACATGTTGCTTAAGAGTCCTGAAAGAACGGTTTCATCACATTGTTCTCGTCTCTTTAATCCTTTCTTTCCCCTCTCTTTCTTTAATAAGTGGCTGAATGGGCTTCATTTTGTAACATGTCTCAGACAGCTTGCTACATAACTCGTCTTATCTTTCACAGGAATGTGTGGTTCAAATGAAGCAACGCAGATTTCTCATTAACAAGGATTAAAAGAATCGTTTGTCCAAAAATGAACCTTCTATTATCATTTCTCACCCTCCTGTTTACAAATCAGTATAATACAGCTTCAGAAGACTGAGAACAAGTAATATGGACTACTTTTATGATTTTTTTTTGAAGGAATTTTGCATCCTTGTTGAAGCTTGAAAGCTTCAGTTGCACTTTATTGTAACTTTTTTCCAAAGAAGGAAAGTCAGTCATACAGGTTTGGAATGACATGAAGGCGAGTATATAAATGGCAGAAATTTCATTCCACTGAGGTGGGTAATTACTCGACTGCACTCACGATCTGTAAAAGAGTGACTTGAAGCACATTCAACCTAGTTTCCTTTAGCACAGGCCTTGAATCTGCTTTCAGGGCATTCTGACCCAGAAGAAGGGAGGACAGGACACATATAGACATCTTGACCGAGTAGCATGTCCTCTCTAAATACAAACATTTAGAGAATTTATTTTAATAATTAATACAGGAGGAAAGGAGCTGGAAACTGAGAAAGAATGTTAAATTCTTCATTTTGTAAAGTTATATAAAGTATTTATGTGACCTTGGGCCACAAAACCAGTCATAAGGATACATTTTTGGAAACTGAGATTTATAAATCATCTGAAAGCAGAATAAATAGGTTGTTAGGATATGACAATATCTGGCTGAGATACAACTATTTGAAAATCTGGAATCTGACAGTGCAAAAAAGCTAAATATTGTGAAAACAGCCTTTAAAGTCATCCAAATGAAGTTCTTAGCAATGAATATCACTAATAAAAAATTAAGTTTTGTTAAATGTGCAGTAGGAAATTTACAAATATCTTCATGAACATGATCTTTACTTAATATCCTAATGATTTTTGTCACTCAAGAAAAATGTATCATTTCGACCCATACAATGTATTTTTGGCTATTGCTATAAATAAACTTAGGATATATTTCTTTGTAAGAAATTAACATGTATAAGAATCATATCTTTAACAAAAATCGAGCGGCTCAACTGTTTTCAACATTGATACTAAGAAACATTTATGACAGACCAAGCATTTCAGAATGAATTCCAAAGAATCATGTGATACGATAAAATAGTATGAAGTATCAAATGACCCATAAAGCACAGTTTTTTATAAACCCCTTTAATGCCATAATATTGAGGAATTAGCGCTGCGGCCCAAAAGTTTTAAACAGGTCAATTACTTAGCTTCTGCATAATCACACTAATGCATCACTGCAGCAAAGCCTCCAGCATGCAGGGAGAGCGCTGCACATTCATCAAGAGACTGCTCACACAAACCCCTTTCCACAGACAGTGTGCCAGAAAAACCAGCTCTTCCACAACCCCTCAAGCCTATGCACTCATTATCTTTGGTTAACTGCTGCAAGATTGGTGTACAAAACTAGATCAACAAAGCCATGTACTCAAAAAGATTCTCATGTTTTACTTTCTTCATCTAGATAACATAAACTTATTTACCAATACAAGTGTTTTAGATCATTGCTATGAATTATTTTTGTTTTAACACAATGATTCCTCTTATTTTCCAATTATTCTCCTTCTAGGTAAGGAAAACAGTGAAAAACAAATCAATCAGGAAAGGCAGTCAATTTTTTAGGGCAACACACACACACACACACACACACACACAGCTGGACTTTGACTTCTGTCCAACCTAAAGTCAGCTGAGGAAAGGAAAACATAAAAAAAGATACTAAATTTTTGGGCTAGCACATGTACAGTTGAGAAGCACAGCCAAAAAAAGCTTTATTTAATCACTGATCTGAGACAATTCAACTATCCACTTGCTAACAGTTGAGGTTAACATCTGGGAAAGGCATAGACTAGACTGGCTTACTAACAGCCTCAATGATAAATTGCTATGTGAATAATTATAATTACAATAGCCAATAAACTAGTTATTTATTGCATTGCACCACAATGATATATCCATTAACCCGCCCACCCATAAACACATAAAAGTTCACAATATTGAGAGTGGAAAACACTGAAATAATTGCTGTTAACATAATCAACACTGTGAGTCACAGTGACAGATATATTAAAGCAAATTATGTTAAGACTGTGCAAACAGGCTCAATTCTGGCATTAAACCGTCTAATCAGATATGCTTAATACTGGACTGCTGACTGAGTCTGAGCAAGATGTAGCTGATGCAATATGCAAATTATGCAGAGAACGACTTATTGGCTGATAAACCTGCCATTCATCTGCTATTAAAACTGGCTTTCGCTTTCACCTTTCATTCTTTTTTTAGAGTCCTCTTCCAAATAACCAAACATTTAAGTGAACCATGAAAGTGTAAAGTAACAATTCTGATAGCATTTACATTGTCCCACTGGCTTTGACAGTGAAATCAGATCTATTTAGGGAGGAAAGAGTCTCATTCCACTTATTTGTTGATCCATCTTATTCATTAATTTTAATTTAATTTTTTTTTATAATTTTTAATTTAAAGAAATAATTTTTGAATTTGAAGATTAGGATAAATTTAACTTGTTTTGTCTTTTGGGAAACATGTAATTTTCTGTAGCTTCTGAAGGGCAGTACTAAATGAAAAAAATATGATATTTAAGCAAAATAAGAAAAATGTACACATCTCTACTTGGTTCAAAAGTTTAGCTATTGTTTCAGCTATTAAAATAGTTCAGTTTTGTATGTAATGGCAATGTGATTAGGCTTATATTTCGTTGCGGTTTTTTAAGTTAATTTGGAAAATTGTTGGGAGGATGTTTTTTGTTTGTTAAATAGAAGTTTTAGTTATTTTTAAAGGAACAAACAGCGGCTAAGATCAATTTGCCTTCTCAAATCACCACGACTTCACTAAAATAAAATCTATATAAAACAGTTAAATTATAAAACAATGTTGGTTTATACGTTAAACCTAGATAAATGTGCGCTATTAGGTGCATATCCAATCATTTGTGCGAAGAGTGGAAGCTAAAGCCGCTTTGGATATGGAGGCGCCAGCGTGATCACTTCCTGTGGAAACAATTAAAAATGTTCCATCAAAACAAAAAACCTCGCAAATACATGCCTATATTGATGACATGATAAATGCATATATAGAAAACTTTAAATTACTACTTAATGAAATAAAACAAATCGAAACCAGTCCGTAAAGTAAAGATGCATTTCTCTCTAAAGACGCGTCAAAGAGGAGATTGCGAGTCAGGATCTTTGTGACACCGACTCAGAATACACTAGTTTATTCATAAATAATTAAAATTTCTCCTTACTATTTCTACGGCCCGCGTCTGAACTATTACGTGAAAATTGGCCGAAGCCCGGCCTTAGGGGCGTAAAAAAAAAAAAAGGGCTAAAATACAGGGCTCCCTCAAATTCGTGTTAAAAAAATTGTGATTACAATATTGACCAAAATAATCGCGATTATGATTTTTGCCGTAATCGAGCAGCCCTAGTTCAAATACACAAAAATGCTGGAAAACCAAAGGATTTTTCTAAAGAACGGCGGGCAGTTTACTCATGAACAACTATCACTAAACCAAAAAGCACAGCTGTGGATCATTCAAGTAACAACACAGTATTAAGAATCAAGGGGATATAAACTTTTAAATGAGGTAATTTTTATAAATGCAACTATTATTTTCTCCTGTGCACTATATGTAAACATCTTTTACGGGAAATATTTTATTCAGGTCAGTACTAAATTAACAAATACATGCATTTTGTCTGATCCCTCTTATCTCTTAATTAAATAACATTTAGCAGATTCTGAAAGGGGGATGTAAACTTTTGACATACAGTAAAACAAAAATAAAGTGAAACTTGCATGCATATTGCAAGTTAAAAGTCCATTGTTTAGAGCACTTACAACAGTCAAAATGTACACTCTGAGACACCAATGACTGAGGCTGAAAACACCTCTCATTAAAATGAAACATTACTATGACTGAAGTTAATTCTATAATCCTAACTCAAGTCAATCTTTGATACTGTTCTCTTTTTTCCACTGAAGTTCTTTATGAAACTATATCTGTGTCACTGTACTTCCTGGTAAGCGTTTCCCAGGTCTATAGCCGGGGGCAGCAAATCTGACTGTTCCTCCTGCAGGAATAGACATGTCATATCATGCACCTCACTGGTCTTTTTGTTGCTGTTTGTGTGATGCGTGATCTTCAGCGCAGCAAATACTGCCACAAACTGGTCTCTGTTGATGTTTTGAAGTCAACTGATTCGGCTGGGGACGTGGGACGTCACACCCTGACGCCTCAGGCTGACGCTCAATAAGTCTCATTACTGCCTTGCCATTTCACACGCAAGACCTTAACACGTTACCTGCTGGGGGAGTTAAGACATTAAACTTTCAAATGTCTCTGGTGTCAATCACCTGGCGTCAAATAAAGAGCACAAATGAGACAAACTTCGTAAGAACTATAATTTGACTGTAAAGCACTTTAAAAGAAGACAAACCAGTTGCCAATGTAAAAACAGTGTGAAATTTGTATTTTCCTTCTTTAATTCCTCGTAACAGTAACAGATCAAGCTGATTGCACCATTCTTGGGATAAAACTTCAACACCTAGCCAATTTTCCAGCCACTTTAAAAGCAACTGTTATGCTTGGTGGAAACCACAATGGGGAGTGTTCAATTAATTTAACCGCTTGTTACTGTCTGAATCAGATTAATCTATTGTTAGCGGCTATGTATTAAAACATTACCAAACAATAGCGTACTATTTTTTAGACCTGTTAGGTTGGAGTTGCGGCCTAGCGATTAGCACTCAGATTATGTGTTCTGTAGGTTTAAATCTAGCGGAAAATGATTTCCAAATCCTCTCTTTTCCACATAATTTCCTGTTTTCTTGCCTGTGTAGTAATAAAAAAAAAGTAATAAAAATGGTAAAAATAAATAAATCAATATTTTTTTAAGTTAATGAATTGAAAAATATAAACTCATTCAGGGGCAAAATGATGGAAATAAAAAAAAAAAGTGGGCTGAACTATGAGGTATTTTATGTTTTTTACTTTTATACTTTTTATAATGCACTAAACGGCCTGAGTGACATCAAAATCATACATCATAACAATTAGACTAATTAAGAAAAAAGTTCAATAACCCATTTAGCAGCTGTACAATTGTGTGCGATGGTAATACCAGTTTTTTTTTTTTAACCATGTTTTAAATGATATATACACCACAGTACTGAATGACTGAATAATACACCTTGAGAACACTTCAACAGAATATTATTGAAAAATATTTTGGTCATGTGATGTAAAAAACCTATAAAAAAAAAAAAACTTTAGTAAAATGTCTGCCTGCATTTATTTGATCCAAAGTACAGCAAAAACTGTACAATTTTGAAATATTTTACCATTTAAAATACCTGTTTTCTATTTGAATATATTTTAAAATGAAATGTATTCCTCTGATTTCAAAGCTGATTTTTTAGCATCATTACTGCAGTCACATGATCCTTCAGAAATCATTTAATATTCTGATTTACTGCTCAAAAAACATTATTATTTTTTATTTATTTATATTTTTATTATTATTATTATTATTATTATTATTATTATTATTATTATTAAAAACAGCAGAGTAAAAATTTCAGGTTTCTTTGATGAATAGTTTAAAAGAACAGCATGAAACAGAAATCTTTAACTTTATAAATGTCTTTATCATTACTTTTGATCAATTTAAAGCATCCTTGCTAAATAAAAGTATTCATTTCTATAATTCTACAATATCAAATACAAATCTAGTCTCCCTGAAACCACATTGAAACATTCAAGCACACTCACATCAGTGTGTCTAATACAAAAAGGTTCTTCACTGTTCTTGCCAATATGATGTATGATCCCCATTAAACCTCTTAATCACACAAAGACGGTCTTTATCACAGACGGAGAGGCTGTACGTTTCCGTCAGCGCTCAAATACTTTCCACTCGCGTGTGCCGTTAGAAAAGAGTCCATAACTCAACATAAAACCAAGCCTTTGCACACAACCTCAGAGGAACAACACCTAGCTGGCGTCCTCATCACCTTAAACGGTCAAAATTGTGTTTGCTCAAGAGCAATAAACTTTTCCACGTTTTCCTGAATGGAAAAGCTTTCGCTTAGCCACAATTTAATTTCCCTGCACGTAAGCTGGTTGTACGAACAGAGCTAAAGAGAGGACAGAAAGTGCATTGGAGCAGCATTCGCAGCGCTCCGTTTCAATCTCAGATTCTCTATTGAGTTTTTCTGACCGCGGGTCAGTCACAATATATTCATTCAGAATGAGAGAGAGGCCCGAAGAATGAAACCTTAGTTAACAAGCACTCACTGCTGACTGTGATATGATGCTTAAAAGAGGCCATTCTGTGGACAAAGACGACCATTCACACAGACGCAGCACACCTTGATCACACTCACACATACAAAATGACAGCCACTCAAAGTCGTGCATGCACTAGAGATTTCTGGTACTTTGATACATTTAAGTCAAAACTAAGATAACTAAACATAAGTGTTCAGAAGCATATTAGTTTTTCCTGTAGTACAATGAAAAAAAATATTTTTCATTAGTTGGGAACAGAGTAGAGTATTACAGAGTGTTCAAAAGAGTGCAAGCATAATGCAATAATGTGAGTGTTGAACTGAAACCTCAACTCATTGCATACTAGTTTTCAGGTCACATCAGGGTAAACCATTTAGTGCGGACGTGCTTCAAACATTACAGCTGTTCATTTGACGATCAATAGTTTTCAGGGAAAAGTTTTGCAAACTGTGCTTGCTCTCACAAACGCCCCGCATGACAATGTTGCATCAGAAAATCATCCAACTCAGTGATAAAACTTTATATGTCTCTCCTCAGGGTTTACATAATGCAAAATTAAGAAAAATGCATTTCACTACAGTGACATCAGCCAGAGGTCTGCAATTCCAGCTGGTCTGAGATCAGAAATGTACTGAAAAAGCTCTCCTTGAAAAATGGCTAAACCTTAATGACCCCAATTAAGGAAGTGAAATATTAAGAGTGTCTTAATGAAACAGGTTTTTATGTAAGCAAATCTGATTAGCATTATCGCATGAGTCCGTTAAGTGCATTTGCTCATGCATAATGGTGCACTTTTGTCAGCAGTGTTAAGGCCTGTTTGCATAAGCTCTAACATAAACATATGACACCAAAGTAAAAAAAGCCTTTTTATACTGTCTGTAAACTTTATAAAAATATATTATAAAATATATAATTATATAATCATTCATATTAATTGTTTTATATTTAATTTTGTTTATTTATATTTTAATTATATTATTATATTTAAAAAAAAAAATGAAAACAGCCTGCAAAAAGAAGGAAGCTGACAGGCTTTGCTTTATTTAGTTTTTTCGTGACAGAAATTCACACTCAGTGTGAACAGGTTTTAAAATGTCAAGAAAGGTTAAACACATGCTGGCAAACATTGAAATATTCCCTATAGGGATCAATTAGCTTGTACAAACCAAATCTCTTTGGTGTGGAGGGAAAATATTGACATTCAGCACAAGAACTTTATTTATGGTTGAAGAAATAAAAGGAATACACGTTTTGCAATAAAATCTCTCTCATATATTATTTTGTAAACTTCCTACGGTAAGCATATCAAAATGTAATTTTTGATTAGTGATATGCATTGCAAAGAACATAATTTGGACAACGTTAAAAGGTGATTTTCTCAATATTTAGATTTATTTTTTTAGATTCCAGATTTTCAAACAATTGTACTCAGACAAGTATTGTCCTATCCTAACAAACCATACATCAGTGGAAAGCTTTATTTATTTATTTAATTAAAAAAAAAGACCCTTATGACTGGTTTAATAGCAAGAAATTGAGGTATATATCACATATCACATTCATGGAGGCATTTCTCTCTACACTGCAAGGTTTTAACAGCTCTGAGCTGAAAATCATGTAATGTCAGATGAAGGTGCAATACAAGGAAAAGCTCTTGTCTATATAAGGCAGCTTTGTCAATGACGGCTGACCCTGTAACAGATCAGCTAGAGGCAACGTCAGCAGAATGGCCAGCCGTCCCTGCGTGGACTTCAGGAACCAGTGGACTGAAGGGCTGCCAATTCCGCTTCATTCAGGTCATGTGTGCCCTTCAGGGGATAATGAATTGCAAATGTGTTCAAGAAAACATGTACATGCTTCTGTGAGGGTTTGTGTGCAAGCACAAGTGCACCGTTATTCAAATAAAAAAAAAACAGCAGCCAAACTGCGATGTAATGTGTAATTTTTCACCCCCCAAAAACTAAAACAAAGCTCTAGTCAAACTACTTTCCTAGCAACATCATACCACATAATGTGTCGTTGAACCTTCATGCGGTGATGACTGTTTTCTGTGTTACGTTCAAATTCAAAACCAAAAATAGTTCGTCTGAGACGGAGTGGTCACAGGTCATTTCACTGGGGGCGTGCATGTTTCCAAAGGAAACGGCCAGTGGCTTGCCTTCCCCACCACCAAGGTCGGGATACTCTCGTAAACCACGTCTGGGGACAAACTTCCTCCCTAAGCTGACTTTAAATGATCTTTCACTGCATACCAAGGCGTCCCCAGTCCTTCCTGACCTTTAGGCGTTGTCTGTATTGTCCTTCCTTAATATATAGCACAATACATGTACAAACGTATGCATCTAAACGTGCAACACAAAAAAGACTCAAGGACTGTAGAACAGACCACTCTTACTTACATTATCATTCAACAAATCTGAAAATAACTAGGGTTGTCATAAGTTGGCAGGATAGTTTTAAACACATACCACCATATCAGCTAGCTGAGAGCTGGCTAGCGCTTTCAACTGAGTGAAACACCAAAAATGAGCTTAGCTAAAGGTCGCTTTTGTTTTGTGAGCAAGATTATGTTGTAGGAAGGCTGGCAGAGTCAAACTCATTGAACTTCATGTGTTGCCTATGTTTAGTGGAAACCATATTGGGATCAGATTATTTTAAGCATAGGAATTTTAGTATTTAAAGCAGGCATGAACAGAACGAAAAAAGTCTTCATTTAAGAATAACAGCTTGGATGTCAACTTGACAATTTTACTAAAGAGATAAACTACTTAACACTGTTTTCTATTCATCAAAGAAATCTGAAGGGGAAAAAAAATTATATTATATTATATATAAAGATCATGTTTCATTAAGATAATTTGTAAATTTCCTACCGTTAATATATAAAAACTTAATTTTTGAATTTTGACAACTTTAAAAGGCGATTTTCTCAATATTTAAATTTTTTTGCACCCTCAGATTCCAGATTTTCAAATGTTTGTGTCTCGGCTGGAGATGATGATGAAAAATTTCCCCCTTATGACTGGTTTTGGTTTTGTCATCCAGGGCCACATATTAGAATGATTTCTGAAGGTTTATGTGACACTGAAGACTGGAGCATCTTTGCATAACAAGAAAATATTACACTTTATAATATATCCACATAGAAAACTGTTATTATAAGTTGTAACAGTATTTCATAATATTACTGTTTTTTTCTGCAATTTTACCAAATAAATACAGCTTGCTGAGCACAAGAGACTTACCGACCCTAAACTTTTGAAACCTAGTATAAAATTTGTTCTGTTCCTCATACAAAGTTTCAAATAGATCTCCAAAGAATTCATTTATTCTGACTGTTGTTTAAATACACCTTCATTATTATGGTTACTGTATGTTGTCATCGTATGCTGGCATTTTTACATGAACAAAGCTTTTCAAGCAAAGAAGAAACATATATTGCTTCTAAAAGCAATGAAAAGATCCAAGACATTCACTTTGTACAACAATCACTGTGCTATTTCAGGCTACGTAAGCTTGCTTCTCAGCTGAAAGATCATATATGTTGACTTGTGATGATTTTTTTTAAAAGCACAGATGGAAAGAGGACGTTCTCCGCTGGATCACAGGGTTGGGTTTGTACCACTTGGTTCCTTTCTCCATGTGAGTCATGGGGGCCCACTTAGCCACAAGCCTCAAAACAAGATAAAAGCTTCAGGCAGATTGTGTTCCAAACGATCGCTGGGTCATGAGAGTTCGAAACGTCCACCACACAAACGCCCTATGGCAGTGAGCAAAGCAGACGCAAATGAAACCTTCTAGTGAAACCTGACAGACGTCAGTGTGAAGCGTTATAGCATGTGGATTGGGGAATGAACAAGATCTCCAGGAGAAATTCCTCTACAAGCAGATGATCGGTGGGCATAGATTGTGCAACATCTGGGTTTGGTTTAACACGTGTCTGTAAAAACAAGAAGTGGTGACAAACATGACAGCTTAAGATTGTAGCCAGCATGACCAGTTCACATGATCCAAATAGATCTGTCAACACACATGCTATGATCAATTTCAAACAAAACCTCAAATTAATGTAAAAAAGAAAGCTTTGCAACTCTATTGCATCTCTTTATTGACGGCATGTGTTTAACAAAAACAAGAATTTCAAAGAACTCATACTTTCCTGCCCTTGTGTCTGTACTCGCTCTTTGCCGCTCTTTTAGACACAGCCCAAAATAAACTTCACACTCTTTCCTTCATTCCTCAAACGCTAGTTTAGCCGGTGCCCACTCATGCCCGGCCCGCACAAAAGCATCCAGTGTGTCCGTGTTACACAGTCCGTCACTGTTCACACCTACTCACTCTACCCACCGGCTCTCTTAACAGCACAGACTCCACATTCAACGCCTGCTCATGATTCAGACGCCTTCGTTGTTATTTATACATTTATAAAAAGTCACAAAAACGTGCTACAAAATAGCTCTGTAACGGAAATGTCAGGTTTTTTACATTGCCGACGCGTGATGCTTTTTCCATGAGGCCATGATTCAGCGTTCACGGTTTCTGCTTATCTGCAAGTTTCCGTCTCCTGCTGGCCTGTCTCCTGCAGATACACTTCTGACTAACATCATCTCATCCAAGTTGTATCTTATTCTGGCCAATAACTGACTATTTAGACAGGAGGAAACCACCTGATGGACATAAACAGAACAACCACAGTTAATTATGACATAAATGTGAAACCAGTTATAATTCTGAGAACACAAGAATTTTAGGTGTGCTCAAAGTTAACTGGTTTAACATGGCACACCATAATAACTTGTAGCAGCCAAGAAACTCTTTCCTGAAAACTGACCAGAACTTAAGCACTCCCAGAAAGTGCAAAAATCCAGCCAATCAGACAGGAAATGTCAACTTTTAGCCAAGTCTTGTCATTAAGTACAATATGCGCCTTACCGTTTGAGATGCAGTGTTTGAATATCTATTACAAGTAATGGCTCTCTTCAAAACTAAACCTTTAAAAATTTGCCTTTTTCTTATACAAAACATTTTTATTGTTTTGTTTTTTTAAAGACATTAATACTTTTATTCAGCAAGGTTGCATTTATTTTATCATAAGTGACAGTAAAGACATTTACAATGTTACAAAAAATTCTATTTGCAAATAAACACTGTTCTTTTATTAAAGAATCGTAAAAAGATGCATCACCGTAGCACAGCTGTTTTCAACATTGATAATAAGAAATGTTTCTTGAGCAAATCAGTATACTGGATAAATTTCCAATGGTAATGGTAATGATGTTGAAAATTCAGCTTTATAATCACAGGATTTTTTTTAAAAACATATTCAAATAGAAAACTTATTTTTTTAACTGTTATATTTTTTACATTTACAGAAGCACAGCCATGCATACCTAAGGCACAGAGAGAAATAAGAAAAAAAAAAAATTCTAATAAATTAAGGACGCAAACTAGCGTTAAATTTAACACTCATATCACACATTGAAAATATTACACAAATCTCTAAAACTCCAGAGGCAGTTTCACTTCAGATAAAATACTGGGTGTGCCAACCAATTATGTAATGTCTACCACTGTGGTAACTAGTCATGAGTTCCCTAAAAGACTAGAGAAAAAACGTTTTTGTTCTTTTAAAAACCATCTGCTTCAAAATGGCCCTAAGGGAACTCATCCACTGCATGTCACCAACCTTATGATTCATAAGGCAAGTTTTTGCAGGTCTTTTCAACAAAGAACGTACCATCACACAGAGGGACTAAATAAATACGGTAGCATGGAAACATCACTGCTAAAGGAGAAGTCTATTTTTCATCCACGTCAATGTGATTTATCAGGAAAGTGAATCACAGGATAAAGCAATGCATCAAAGACAACTCTAGATATTCTCTGTATAATAGGATGATACTTAAAGGCAGAGATGTTCACAAGTCTTTAACTTAAAGTCTGAGTCAAGTCTGAAGTCTTTGTCGCTGGAGTCCGAGTCGAGTCTCAAGTCATTTAATTGCATTTAAAGTGCACAGAGCTGAACGGGTTTGAATAAAGCATGTTTACCTTTAGATAAAAATACTATAGTCACTTGTTATGTGATCTTCTCCACCACTTTGATGCGCTGCTCACTTAATGGTACTGCTGTTACGGCTCGCGGTTTTGAAAATCAGTCAATCAGTTATATAAGTATTTAAGGATAAAAGACTTTCAAAATATTCATGAGTCCTTTTCCTTGAGTCGTGTCAAGTCTGGAGTCATTTCAGGTCGAGTCTGAAGTCAAGTCTGAAGTCTATAAAAATGCGACTTGAGTGCAACTCGAATCCGCGTCACTAACTTGAATGCCCATCTCTGCTTAAAGGGATAGTATCATTTACAGAATGGACCTTATCCAGATGACATCATTCTAAACAATTCTCAATGTTTATTATTGTAGAGTAGGGTTATCAGTAAATAATGACTGTAAAATTATGACCTTTCATTATACTCTACCATTAAAAGGTCTGCGGTCAATAAGATTTTCTCCTGTTTTTAAAAGGCGGCAGTTTTTATTTATCAAAAATTTAGTAAATATAGTTAAAAATGTAATTTATTGATGGTAAAGATGAATTTTCAGCATTATTACTACAGTCTTCAGTGTCATGTGATCCATCAGAAATCATTCTAATATACTGAATTGCTACTTGAAACTTGACAGCCTCAAGCCTTATTATAAACGTCTCCTTTTGTGTTTCAGAGAAGAAAGCAAGCAATACAGGATTGAAATGACATGAAGATGAGTACATGATGACACAATTTTCAGGTTCTTTAAAGGGTTTAGCAGAAAAGGCTGGGAAGCCCTGCTTTAGACTTTGAGGTTTAGGACTAAATCTATATGGAGGTAGTTTATAGGTCGGGGAGAAGTAAGAGGCTGTTAAAATAATGCTGTATGGTATACATGCATACATAGTCTTCACGTGGAAGGGTCATGGGACTTCACAGCTGCTCACCGCATGCTCAATCACTCTCAGCTGGGGTTGCAGAGGGGGTAGTGAGGGTCAGCTCTCTCAGTGGGTTAAATTCCCCACAAACACATACATGCCGATCCAGCCTTCCTAGTGCACTTTAATCCTTCCTGTATCTGGAATGTTTGCAGTGGGGTCTGACGTTTAAGGGTCAGTAGGGGGATCTAAACGCGTGCACGCATATTTACAGACAACTGGGGCTGGTGTGGCCCCTTTGTGAAAGCGTAGCAGCTGTGAACCAGGCGCTGGCCAAAACAGGTGTGGGACCAAAACGGCACCCCAGCCAGTGACGATGCAACGGTGCTTTTGACGACTACAACTATACCGCCATATGTTCATCATACATCTGCTTTACCAATTTAGCCTTAATACAGCTGTCCATGGGTCTTTACACACACAGTACTCGTGAAGAGCAGCTACCCAGATACTTGACTTAATGTTTTGTAAGATAAGATGAAGAATTTTCCTTAGAAGTGAACACTAGAATGTCCTGCTTTTCTTTTCGCTAAGGCGCAAACTCACAAACAGCACATTTAGGCCACCAGCTGTCCTCTGAGGAGCTCTCTTTAAAGTGCTGTGCAAGAAAAACGATGGATGGAGAGAAAACAAGGCAGCAGGGTGATTTCTGCCCTCATCTGTTATGGATGGAAGGAATGAGGTTGTAAAATGGAGGCGAGATTGCAAATCACAAACTGATGAAGAGAAAAGCTGAAGAAGAGCATGCAAGGCGCTTTTGGACCGTAACCTCCAGAGAGAACAGGAAGAAAGAAATGCATCAATCAATGCGGCCTGTGAATGAATGAGGACTGGACAAATGAATGGATGGATTAGAAAGATGGAGGATGGGGTAATAATCTCTTCCTGTTTTTTGGCTACTACATGGACAGACGCTCTGGATGACAAAAGGGGAGACAATGCCATGTTGGAGATCTAGTCTGGTCTTTATCATTCGTTAACATTATTGATCTTAGACACAGATTGATAAGTAAGGGATTATATCCAGTCAGCAGGTCATTATTGCAAAATAAGGATCAACCGGATGACCAGGACATTACATATTTGTTTGAGAGTGACCAATTATAATCAAGAAACAATTAAAAACCCACTCGCGGTCGATAGATATCCAATCCTAAATATCAAAAAATAAATAAATACATAATATTTATTACACATTTATAACCAGCAAATTATTATTCATAAGCAGCACATTACTGTAAGTATTCAAAATTAAAATATAATTACATTAAATAACTGAAGTTTGCATAAATTATACCCATCTGCATGTAACTATAATTTAATTTAATTGCAAATGTAAACTATAAATAATTAACTGAAATAAAGCTAATTTATTTAAATGTATAGAGAAAGCATTAACTTTTTTAAACAGCAATTATATCAAATGAAAGAAACCCTAAGCACTCAGGTTGGTTTAGGAAAGCTGCCTCAGCTGCGATCAATAAGTCGACTGATCAGGTTTGGGGGATGTGGGCGGATCAGCAGCTGATATGTCTGTCAACATAATCAATACTGATACTCAAGTCAAGGGTCCTGGTGGAAATCAGACAACAGAGAGCAAGTGCACATGCCCCAATAATATAGGGCAATAAATATTGCAGAGTACTGTCATTGTAATCTTGAAATTAGCTTGTTTGTAAGATACATTACATATATGTGACCCTGGACCACAAAACCATAATTTTTTGAAACTGAGATTTTATACATCATCCGAAAGCTGAATAAATAAGCTTTCCATTGATGTATGGTAGGACAATATTGGGCTGAGACACAACTACTTGAAAATCTGGAATCTAAGGGTGCAAAAAAAAAAAAAAAATCTAAATACAGAGAAAAATGACCTTTAAAGTTGTCAAATGAAGTTCTTAGCACTGCATATTACTAATCAAAAATTAAGTCTTGATATATTAACTGTAGTAAATTTGCAAAATATATTCATGGACCATGATACTAAATATCCTAATGATTTATGGCATTGAAGAAAAATCGATCATTTTGATCCATACAATGTATTTTTGGCTATTGCTACAAATATACCTGTGCTACTTAAAGGCACAATATGTATGTTTTCGCCGCTAGAGGCCACATATTCAAAACAAAGTCGTGGAAGTGAAACGAGGATGCTGGAGCAATTGCTAATGAAGAACAAGCGCAATACACGGCTCGAAAGCAGCAGAGCTTTCAGGGCGCTCCAGCGCCATTTTATCATACTAGATACATTTGAGTGTGCTGAAAGTTCTGTTATAACGCTACTCTATGCATTCGTCACCTGTCTAATAAAACGCATAACATATTAAAGTGTCTATGGAGTTTCTGTGTTTTCTACAAAATAAAACCGGAAAATCTAGGGTGTATGAAATCTTTGGCCGCGACGCAAGGACATGGTCTGTTTTACTAGTTAAAATGGCTTATTTCTCTGGATTTAAACATTTTTCGAAACATGTGGGATAATGTAGTTCACAAGTCAGCAAAATAAATACCACTGTTCTAGTGGTTTTTGGACATTTTAATCAAAAAAGAACACCTGAGAAGACATGACGCCAACCCTGAAGCAACATACAGCACCACCAAATTTTGCTATAAGTTTGATTGCAACATATAATCACTACGATTGATAGTGTTCATTGTCTGTTTGATTACGTTAATTTTAACTGATTTTTTAACATGGCACCACTAGCAAGCTACTACTAAATACATTGTAGAAACTTTAATTTTCTGTAAAGCTGCTTTGCAACGCTTTGTATTGTGAAAAACGCCATACAAATAAACTTGAATTGAACTGAAAAAATCGTACATATTGCGACTAGTTTTGTGGTCCAGGGTCACATATTTTGAGTTACTGTTAACAGATTATCATCAATGAATTTAAATTCTCACATTATGGATAAATTCATCAGTTAAGAGAGGAGTGAAAGTAACTACACAAAGAACAAGCCTGTCACAAAGCAGACAACAATCCTAACAACGTAAACCTCCTCAGACTGAAAGAGATGCCAAGCATGTCAACACTAACTTCCTAACCAAACACAAACTCAATCCAAACACATACACAATTCCTTTAAAAAAAAGCACCTCCTCAACACAGTTAAGACCACCGAACAAAGACATTTCATGCAACCGTTTGCATCAAAAGGCATGACACAGCAGGTTTGAATCATGACAGCTCTCTCATGTCAAGGTGCGGCAGCGCCACTGGAAGCTAAATCTTTAAATGCACTTTCACTCCCATTTTCTGGCATGTCAAGGCCTCTTCTGTTTTTTTTGGGGTAAATTAATTCTCTTAGGGCATGAAAATATTTGCATGTGCAAACTGGGATGAAACAGGATAAATTAATACAACTGCACTGGTCTATAATCTAGCGACAGGACATACTGTCTGCAGCCTACACAAATACCATTCACATGACGTCATAGTTGTAGACTTCCACACAAGTTTCCAAAGTCTGACGTTAGTTGCATTTCAGAAAAGTAGAAATGCCATATTTTATTTCACAACATAATGCAACTCACAAACAAACTAAGATATAACATTTTTTTTTTACCACTAGCCTATTCATCTATAGAACAGCACATTAGAAACAGATCAGGTTTCAGCAACAAACAAAACAACTCACAAATTATTTACTATGGTTGCAGCGTTTCTTTGTACACCAATTAGATCAAGAAAAATTAAGTATATCAAGTCTATAATGAAGCTTGAACAAATAAAGGGGTCAAGATGGGGAAAAAAAGGGAAGCACGCTTCTAATCCTATGCTACAATGATTGAATTCATTAAGTAGACTGAAAAAAACAACTCAAGACAGATTCAAAACAGCACGTGGGCTGTGTCCGTGTTTTTGTTATACTAATCTCATTCAACGTTCAGCGACATAAGATCAAGGTAAAATTCTTGGACTATCAGCAAGATAAACAGGGTCAGGGCTAAATCGCAGTGGGAGTACAACGAACAAGGAACGTAAACACACAGCATAAAGACTATAGAAACGAACAGGTCACCTTAACAAGGAGTGGAGCCATGTAACCCAATCCGGGCCATTATGAGACACTTATGCCTTCCTCCAATTGTCTGAGAAGAGAACAATACGGTGATGACCTTCTTTTGGTTTTGTGTGAATTAAGGTTTGACATTCGTTGCCTTGGGTGACAGGATTTTACACCGCTTATTTCAGGATGTTAACACACTGCCCTAAAGATGAGACCTCACAGCGCAAATAAACAAATTTTAAATCTCAAAGAGATAGAATAAACAAAAACACAATACACTACATGTAAGGATATGCCAGTATCAAATTTTCATGTTGCGATCAATTGATAATGTTTTTAATCACGGTATACGGTATCATACCGTATACCGACGCAAACGACGCAGTTTACAGCGGTGTTGTGCATTCAACCAGTTAATGGGAAAAGTATGCTTAAAATGCATTCAAAATTCAGAATAATTTTTAATAAATAATTATTTTCAGTATTTTGAAATGCCCACGATAACAATACCGTGCATATTCATTATCGTGATATATCGCATTACCGAATACCAGCACATGTCTAACTACATGTATAGCATAACAGGATAACCTGCGTTACTACTTTTCCATTTTGACTGTAGGAACAATAAGAAAAAGCTGAACTTCAAATAAAAACATGATTCTTTTAATCTCGCTTAAGAAAAATAAACGACATAATCCTACAAACCAGATTGAAATTATAAAACTGAAAGTGAAACAACTTTAATCAAAATTCACATCTAGATGAATGATATGCGCTTTTAGTGTCTCAAACAAAAATGCAAATATAATGTTTGTTTTCAACCAGAATTCTCAAACAACCCAACCCAAATCATGCTATTGGTTGAGCCAAGTTTGCCTTGTTGAATTGGCTGGAACTCTCCAACAAACACAGCACTGTTTTGCTAACACCACAGTGTTTACACTTCTCTGTGGGAGTCTACAAAATGCCTCACTTATAGCCATCTGCAATTTAAACTGACAGAAAATGGTAAATAGCGTATGGCATACTGCTCTAAACACCACCAAACAGTTTATCAATATGCACCGTCAAATTCCAGAGCATTCGTGTGAATTTATTCCTCAGTTCCTTGCATATCACCAGGAGTACTATCATTAGGACAGCTATAAAACATGCCGTCTTCTCACTTTAGTCATAAGGCCAACTTCTGCCTTAAAAAAGGAAAAGACATTTGGAGAATCCTTGAGGTGTTCCGAGTTAATGCTTCATGTTTCTGATGAATAACCCTTCCTGTGAAGTACGACTTGCCTGCTTTCCTCATTATCATCACTGGAAAGGCAGACTGTTTGTGGGGTGAGACAGGAGAGAGAGAGAGAGAGATAGACAAAGAAGTTAGAGATATCATCTTACCTCGTGTTCCAGTTGCAATGTCAGCCACTTTCTGGAAAGCATCCAGGAATGAGCTAGTGACGATGATTGTTGTCCTGAACGACAGAAAGAGAAAGAGTTTGTTTGTAAGAAAAACCCACAAGCAAAGTGGCTTTGACTGGATTCTTGCTAACAGTCGGTATATCATGACAAATATTTCCACTGACAGATTTTTGGAGCTTGCGCCAGGTAGAGACACAGGAGCCAACGTTAACAGCATAGCAGCCTACAATGACCTGGGTGAATGACGTTTAAATACCTGAAAATGCTAACAACTGAAGTGCAACTTACTACAAAACAATCTGCATATTTCACAGTTTCAGCACTTTTTTTACATTTTCTGGAACTCATTTTCTGGAATGAATTCAGATAAATATGATAGAAGAAAGCATTATTAAACTAGTAACAAAAACAAATGCAGTTATAACACCTTTTCTACAATGGAAGTGTCAAAGACAAATACTATGACAATAGCTATGTTTCCATCACCCTGTTTTTATGTGCATTTTGAAATGGCACATAGGAAATGAGTAATATATTAAACGCCTGTCTACTCAAACAGCAGGCATCCACCTCTGAAAGCAATGACCACATTTATTGTGTTTCGTCTGCTCGCTCTAAAGCACAGGTAATTTATTATATATGAAATGTATTATATTCTCCTACTTTTCTTAAGCCGGGCTCACACTGTGCGATTTTTAATAGTCCTTTACGATTGTTGCTTGTCAGACTGTACGAACATGATGATCATGTCACGCTGTAGGATCTCAGTGTCATTGATGTCAGACTGTACGACAGTCAAGACGCGTTCAAAACGGGTGCGCGTACCATACATGTTCAATGACTATTCATTTCAATGGCTTGCATGGCGCGAGGACGGTTTGTTGCTGCGTCGTCCAAAGTACACGCGCAGTGGAGCGCGCAAGCCGCGCTCAAAGTTCAAAATAGTTTAACTTTTGCCGCTGCGCTATGAAGGGCTGCGCTGAAACCCGCGGCCAGCGGAGTGCTTTCCTCGTTCACTGTGAAAGACGCTTTAAACACAGGGCTTAAATGTTGGCTATCATTATGTTTATGAATAGCGTAAGCAGCACTACAAACACGCAAATGGAAACAGCTGCACAACCGGTGTTTATTTTAGCAAATGCAGCATATCATATGATTTTGGTGCTGATGGGAGTTTATGCGGTTAGAAGAAATCTCTAGCAATAATTCTAATCATGGCTTGTCTTGAAAAACGGAGATCGTTTGACGCTCGTCGTAGGAGGTGTCACACTGCAGGAAAGTATCTGAAATCTTCTGACACTGCCAGACATTTGTTGGAGGTAAAATTTGATCACAACGGCCATTAATCGGCTGTCGGTGAACATGTCAAACCAGCGATCAAAGACTACAGATTTTACCCTAGGATTATAGGAATCTTTTAGGATTTCAAAATTTGTCTCAGACGGCCAAATCGTGGCCAAAATCGCACAGTGTGAGCTGGGCTTAAGTGATGTTTAGTGGCAGGTTATAGGGCTGCACGATTAATCGAAGGCGATCGTCATGCGCATTTTGTCAGTGAAGCCGGTTGTGTAATCAGCAGTAAATCTCCAGCACCTGTGTTCAGGTGGGGCGGCATGTACTACACAGAGCCGTACTCCACAGAAAAGATACGCTGAATCGTGTTCATTAATCGCAAACGATTTAATCGGCGATTATGAAATCGAAAGAAATCGTTTACAATAATGACAGCTGTTTGCGTAGCTTCTCAGTGAACTACGGCTCTGTGTAGACATGCTGCTACACCTGAAAGCATGTGAAAATATCACATTTAATAACGTTTTACTCCAAACTCACTTCATATTATAATATTTATATCAGTCGAGTGTTTGAAATAAATCTTTCTGTGAGATCGTATAGCTATTTACACAGAATAAAGCACGAATAGTATTCTATGCAGTGATAAAGGCATTGCATTATTATATACTGCATTATAAGGAAAATTATAATGAGAAGAAGTCAGATAAATCATATATTGTTGTAGTCGTGGGTTTATTAGTCACGTTGAATCAATGACAGCAGTTAAATCTTGTTTATTCAGCTGCAGCGATAGCAAAGATGCGTTTCTATTTCTCTTCTTCCGGCGTATTTTGAGTTTCCGCGTGAGAATGAGAGCGCCCTCTGGCCTTCGGATGAAGATTTACTAAACACAGAACAGTGCTTTTCTAAAAGATACGCATGACAATCGCAGCTTTCGATTAATCCCGATTTCGATTTCACTTCGATTAATCGTGCAGCCCTAGCAGGTTATCAGGAAGTGACGATTTAGTTTTCTTTGACTCGAGTTTATTCACAAATATTTTATGTGATATTCCAGTTTTGCGCACAAAAATTTCACACTTTAGATGAAAACCCAGCTAATAAAAGCTTAATTCAATTCAATTCCTTTCATATCTATACATCAATATCAGGATATTTACAAACATATCAAATCAGGCCAAATCAGCTGCAAGCTTGATTTAAGCAAATAGGAAATGGATAAATAATGGTCTCCAATTTTACTTTCAACTGTAATCCATTTGTATTAAAGATACACATATATATATATATATATATATATATATATATATAAAAAGACAAAATATAATTTAAATTAGTATATGTATATAAAACAGAAACATCACTAAATAGCTTTCACATAACTGAAAGTAGTTATAGAAATATATAATTTAAATTTATAGCAAAAATCTGTATTCAAAATCATTTCATTTTACACAAACAATAATAAAGTACAGCTCGAGTAGCTGTGCAGCACATTAGAAACAGAAACTTGCTGATTATAGAAACTCAATTATAATAGGAAAAATTTGCTTAGTTTAAAACTCATAATCCCACTCTATCTGACTTTTAAAAAATAGACTTTAATTGCCTTTCATATCTGAAAGCTTACATATTCATTTGATTAAGAAGGTGAAAAACATCTATAGCCTTTTCCCGGGTCAGAATATGGAAAATGCTCAATGAAAAGAGTTCAGCGTGTTCATCTGCTGGGACACGGGCACATACTGACAGGGTCAATGGTGCCATTGTAGGGATCCATTCAGAGCCTTCATTCTGAAGAGAGAGATCTCAGCTTATCAGAGAGAGCTCTGTGGTATCAGGTGATACAAACTACAAAGTACAGCCTTTCAGCAATTCCCCCACCTCCCCACAGCGGCCCCCCAAGTCCTGCAAAAGCTTTTGTGCCGGGTAGGTAAGACTCGCAACAGTCATCTCTTTAAGAACTGCTCTGGCTCTAGAAACAGAGGTTGGGTTAATGGAAGGAATACACCGAAAAAAAAAGATTACTGGCTACTTTCTGATTGCATTATTAAAGTCCCCATGAAGAAAATTGAAGTTTGTTGGTTTTTAGTATGAATATGTTAGCCTGAAGGTTTTCTATAAGCTAGTGTGTTTCAAAACAACTACATTTACAAGATATAAGCATTCAAAACGTACAGTCTCTGACTTCCACCAACATGGATACAATTTTGATGACATCACCCTGCACTTCAGCGTCTCATCAAACTTTGTCCAATCAAATGCTTTCTAGAATCTGAAGCGTCCCGCCTCCTACACTATAAATAGACGCTAAAATTCTGGAAATTCACAATTTTTTTTGAGAAAATAAAAGGAAAAACTGGGACTTTAAATTAGCTAGACAAAGTTCAAGTTCTTCTGTTTATAATGATATATAGCACTTAATGCTGACTGCTAGATTAGGTCTGATAAAAACAAAGAAAAGTACAGGTGTGTCAGCTATCCCAAAAATCTTACTTTAAACCTCCAAGAAATGTAGTAATTGCAAACCAGTTCATCTTAGAATAGGTGTATTCAGGCCTTTGTCTGCATGAATTCCATTTTAAATGTTACAATTATTTGTAAATCTCAATATATATATATATATATATATATATATATATATATATATATATATATATATATATATAAAGTTAAATCAGCACGACTACACCTTAAACACAATTGCCTGCTGCAAATCTTAATGCCAACCACCCTTCCCAAACCAGCTAGTCTACTATCTATATTTGCATATACTGTGATGTTGATCAGCTACACATACCATGATATACAGCAACGGGTAAACATTACCCAACACTTTGTTTACAAAAACACTAGCAATGCCCGAAGTCATGAGGAACTTTTAAAAAGCAGACCATGATCAGCTCTTGGCAGTCCAGACGGCGGAGCTGGCAGCGGTAATTGTGTGTGTGAGTGGAGCGTGTTTGATGTTTATCTGTAGGAATGGAGTGGACCTTTGGGAGGGTCATTAGCCTGTTTACTCTCCAGGGACAGAACAGAGAGGTCAGGCAGAGGGGACGCACTGTAAAAACGGGACCAACGGCTACCCTAAATTATCTATTCTTCATATGATAAGAAGTGCATTGCATTGATTTATGGCCCCAATATACTTCAAGCAAAATGATTTCAGCTTTCATTTCAGGAGTTTGAAATGCTAAAAGTATTTTGAACTTCTTTAAACAAAGAACGATGAAGTACTTAGCCAGGTGTATATTGGGGCCTTTAGAGTACCAACTTGGTTGGCACCTTAGTCAGGACAGACACTATATTTAATCTGGTCCAAATAAACACAAAAGAAAGATGTATAGTCTGTTCAGTAGGTTGTACTGTTGAGTATCTCAGTGTCGATCATTTGGTCAACAAAACATTGGACAAAAAACGTGGATTGTGATTTAATATCCATTCAATTCATGATGGATATTTTTTTAATCTTCACTCAGAAATGCATCACATCATGGAAGTGCAAAGGCTTTCAAATGCCACATTCTGTTGACTAACACAGAACAACCCATTGAATAAACTATACATCCTCATTTTCATTTGTGTCAAACTAAATGCAGTGCCTTTCCTAGCTGTCTGCATTTAAATTTCTCTACTTCTAAATGACTTCTTTATTATGAATTCCGTTTCTTTCTTCATCACTGCCTCTTCACTGCCTTTTTAAAAAGACATTTTTCTCAAATTAGCTCTCCTCGTACAGTGGATGACAAATCCTTCCTGAATGATGTAATAATCAAGCACATTTCCTGCTTTCGAAACAAGATTATCATAATTACTCCCTATTGAAGGAAGCGTGTAAGGCAGGAGGTCTGCTCTTACCTTAACTGAGACTGTAGCTTAGCCCCTTTGGTGACAAAGTCCTCCCAGGCAGGATAACTCGCCTACAGAACAAACAATGACAGAAGAAGAAAGGGTTAGTCAGGGCAAACCATAGTAAATCATTACACTTTACTCACAGCTCAGCTGGTGTTCATCATCAATATTTATCTGCTGAAAACACAATATGCAATTATCAACTACATTGTATAATATATAAGACGTGAATGTGTGCTGAAATTTAATATTTAGAGTTATGGGTTTGTTGAAATCCTTTTATAAAAGCGCTTAAGAACATAGTGAGACATAACGCTGAGATGACATGACATTGTGTTTACACCAAAAACAACCGAGGCAACTTAAGTATTCACAAGCTGACTAGTAAACTTGGACAAACAAGAAGCAATCTGGTTGTGTGACAAATGCAACTTTTAATTACTAGATTAATTACATAACTACAAATTGAAAGAGATACCGAATGCATCGTTCAGCTGAATGTCACACAAACCAGGTACAACATTTCCCAATGTTTAATCACGTAGTCACTCAACAAGTTGTCATTTCACAGCATCACAGACTATGAATCAGAATGTCTTTTGGTTTCGTCTCATTGGTGATCACAGCATGACTAAGATTGTTTTTTTGCCACAGTGTTTATTAAATCTAATCCAAATCAAGCTAATTCTGTTTGCAATAACGGGTATCGCTAACAGCTGATCCCGCTTATGGAAAATCTCATAAAATGCTGACTGGTCTGTTTTCACAAGTAGGACACATAAATACTTTAGCAATTAAAAAAAAAATGCACTGAACCGGTGAAATGTTATCTGCCACATGATGTTTCAATTTATTTGATTTTAATACAGTGAGGTAAGTGACAAAGACAGGGTTAAAAAAAAAAAATAAAAAATGTGAAAAATCGCTATTACTGCAGATATTGCTACACGTCGGCCCAAGATTCACTAATTTGTGACTACTAAAAATGCTTCTCCAACACTGCATTTTAATGCAGTGACATTATTTTGAGGTGGACTTCATTCTTCAGCCTCAATACACTTCTGAAATAGGAACTAGTCTGATTTGAATAAAATATTCATAATTGCGTGCATTTCATTCCCTCTACAGATGAAAAATATATCAAGTCTTCAAGCTATTCACTAAAAATACACATGCTTGGAAATGCTTTGTAAGGAGGCCATAAAACATAATTGCCCTAACATGGTTTACAGTCTACTGTCTTGTGGGCGTCAACAAGATCCCTCAGTAATTAAAGCACATGATCAGCAACGGCTCTTCTAGAACTGAATTTAAATGAGATGACACAAGACAAAAACGTAGTAGATATGATAGCATATAAACCACTTGAATGTTTTACAGAACATAATTTATTTACACATTAAATTGATCAAAACTGACAATAAAAACATTTATAACATAAAAAAAAAAACGCGCATCAGTTTCCACAAAAATATTAAACAGCTCAACTGTTGTCAGCAATGTTTCTTGAGCCTCAAATCAGCGTATTAGAATTATTTCTGAAAAATTAAAGTGACACTAAGGACTGAAGTAATAATGCTGAAAATTCACCTGTCATAAATGGTAATAACATTTTACTGTTTTAATGTGAACAAACTGAAGCAAACAAATCTTATTTTCTTTTCAATGTGTGTTTTCTGTTACGTAGTACTGCGAATTGAAATGTATTACATAAACTATTTATTAAGTCTGTATTTGCCAGGACAGACTGCATTTCACCAATTTTAAAAGATACATAGACAAAGTATTACTTCCAACATATTTAAAATAAATAAGCACTTTTTAGCCACGTTAAAAGTATATATATATACACACACACACATATATACATATATACATATACATATATATATATATATATATATATATATTGGGTCCATAGGTGATATACTTTCACATTTTTGGCATACTAAATGAATGTAATAAATTAAGATAAATTAAGTCATTTAAAAATGTATACTAATGCAAACGCGCAACACAAACACAATATTATGACAATTTAGGTATAGGTCAATGTCTTACACATTCAAACCATGATCTTTCTTATCACCAGCAAAGCACTCGTATATGGCCTAAGTATGCAAATTGGGGCACAGCCTAAATTTTACTAGCTCTTTCCGGTGGCCATAATTACAGCACGTAAGGCTATCACCAAGTATGCATCTCATAGGAAACAAGTGACCATGATTTGTACACACGCCTCCAGGGCTTTCCTGAGTCTGTCAGAAACTTGAAAGGAAGATCCACCCACAAAAACCCTCCTACCAAATCTGTCCGGCAAACCATTTCCTTTTCAAACTCTCAGTTCTTTCTCCCTCAGCTCGCAGAAGACGACCACTCCTGTGAAGTAACCCCCCAGAGCTTTGCTTTCAACCGCATGAAAGAAATATATTATCAGTTCCTGTCTTCGATCCTTCTCATCTTCGCCTGTTGCTGTGGTAAAGAGGTGGTGACACACAGAGCGGAGGACGAGGAAAGGACAGAAAACCTGTTGGTCCACTGTATCAAGTGACAAAACAGACACATGTATAGTACGCCGGGCAAAGGCTGCAATGAGGATCAACCACTGACTTTCAAATATAAAAATGGCGTCCCCCGCAGATGGTTTCTTTGATTAATAATAAATGTTTTTAAAAACATCTCCCCCTCTCTAACAAGAACTCAAGGGAGATGTCGCATAGTACTGTAAATCAACAGCACCCTAATGATCCACATACTGAGCTATAAAAGGCGATCCCACAAAAACACATCAGCTGTGACGAAAATAGAAAAGAACTGTAATGCATCTGCAACACCTGACTACGCATTTCATCTATATCATCAATTGGATAAGGGACAGAAGAATAACTGGATGAGTGAATGTTAAAAAAACTATAATAAGATTAATTAATCGTTCTAAATATTAGTATATCATAAATATTAAAAGTGTACATTTCAGCAATTTTTGCATGAGTGTAATGTATATACAACTGTATACATACATACTAAATATATTGAGTCACGCCAAAAGTATTTGCACACCTGCAATTAAAAATGTATACGCCATCGTATTTACAAACCAAACTGTAAAAAGTGATATTTTCCAAACTGTAAATAAAACAAAGATTGGAAGACATTTGATTATTAGTAGTATGGTTTTAATGCCATGCAAGCATCTTCATGGCAAAAACAGCTACAAAAATATAAGAGCTACAGAAATACATTGAAAATAAAAACCAAACAAAAAGATAGAACATTTAAAACAACAAGATGTTTTACATTTACATATGATAAAAGCACTAAAGACAAAGTAGCACTAACTGCACAGTGGTATTGTGACAGAATTGTAGAATATTTGTGTCGAATTTTGTTATATTATTAATGTAGACATGTATTGAATGCATTGAAGGAGGAGTAATGGAATATAATTACAGTATTTTTTGTGATTAAGCTATAGCGTTTATGCATTTATACTAAATGCATTTAGATTTTTTACTGTTTTGTTTTTATCCAATTACCTTGGAACCTTATCAAATTTTACCCTGGTATTGAGGTGCTGTTATTATCATGATACTATGGAAGAGCAATGGTTAATTAAAAAAAAAACAACAACAACAACTCAAACTATCGGAATAATTAAATTTCACCATATAAAAATGAGAGGTTTTTTTTTTTTTACAGATATTACCGATTCTGATAATGAACATAAATCTACATCTGCATTCTAAATCAAGCTACTACCAAATGTGTATTTCTAAAGAGACCAATTTATTTTTCAATTATTATTATTATTATTATTATTATTATTATTATCATTATCATCATCATGTAACACAAACCTGTTTCTTGATGTGAAACAATATTACTCAATAAAACATGCAGAACTAAGATTTTTTTTTTGTCCTATTAAGATACTTATTTAATTAAGGAAAATGACAGTAATTCATGTTGTGAACATAAAGAATATTTTAAAGCCACATTCAACTGTCTGTTTTTTTAAACTTTTACATTGTAGCAAAAATCTGCCTTTAAACCTGAAAGAAATAAAAATGTGACGTATGAAAAAAAATATTGTGAATTTTTTGGCCGTAATGCCCAGCCCTTGCCTCAGGCAAACAGAGTATGCAGACCAATTGTCTCTTCACAAGACCTCAATATATCACCAAAAGCCACAGGTATTAATTTTGTTTTCTGTACCTGCTTTTCTGACTCTCAAAGTGACAAACCCATTGACTACCATTTTATGAATCAATGCAAAGATCAATGCAAAGACCAAAGATTCAGCTAATCATCTTGTTCCAAACCCGTAAGACCTCTGTTCATTTCCGGAAGACAAATTATCATATTTTCCTGATCCTGCATAAACAGCAATGTATCCATTATTTTTGTTTTCTTTCCACAAAAAAGTATTACCGTAGCTTCAGAACATTACAGTTGAACTACGGATGTCACATGGACCATTTTATCCATGTCCTTACTACTTTTCTGGGCCTGGGAACACTTCAGTTGTGTTGCTGTCTATGCAGAATCAGAAGCTTTCAGATTTGATACAAAATATCTCAACTTGTCTTCCGAAAATTAACAAAGGGTTACGTGTTTGAAATGACAGAATTCCACATTTTTTGGGTGAACTATCCCTTTAAAGTTCTACTAAAGAAAGAAGTCCATCTTGGATGGCCTGAGGGTGAGTAAATGAACTATTCCTTTAAAAATCGCTGACTTAATTCTGTGAAAATTTTAGAGAGAATATTTGCTTATCCAAATAATGATAACCAGAGATTTTAAAGTGTTACTTAATTTCCAATATTCCGATAAGCCACCCTACTCTTTAACATATCGTAATCAGCCACTGAAAAACCCAAATGGGTTAACCACTACTGAATATCATAAAGCACTCCAAACTGCCCGAGTCATCAAGTCTCTCATTAGCACAAGCTTTGCATGTCAGTAATAGGCACCTGTGCGTGCATACGAGGGTGTGTCTGCTTTAGCTGGCAGAAAGGGTGTGTCCAGTATGTGTGCGTGCACGTGTACCAGATGTACGAGTGTCCGGCCAGGTCTTAAACAGGTCGCGTTTCAGAAGTGATTCACAGGCAGGTCTGTGCAGGGTACACGCAGTTTTTACACATGACAGACGGTGGGATTGTGGGATGGTGGAGAGGGGGAAGGGGGACATCCTGAAGCAGGAATGTGCACAGGCAGGCAGCTCCTCAGCTGTAGACTGGCGTCATCCCAAACAGGGAAGACAGAAATCATTAGTTTCTCCAATACATCTCCAGCAGCCTGGCTGATGTCAACGAAAAGTGTTGAGGCCTTTTAATGATCAGTGTCCAGCAGGACTAAACGGCGGGTGCTTGAGGGGGAGGAAAACGAGATGGCTGCAAAACACTGCTTGCTATGACGTTATGGTTACTAAATATGGCTTAAGACAATTCAGATGTAAATCTGAACCCATTTTATCGTCTGCCAGACAAAACGCGGAGTCATAAATAACACTGCATTTCTCCACAATAAGCTGCATGATTTGAAGTATTATTCATGTCTGAAGTATATGAAACAAGGCCAAGTGAAGTTTTGGGTGGATTATACTGCTAATTAGCTTACTATCTAAAATACATCACCATTCAAGCTAAGTGAAACTGTAAACACTTTGCTTCCCTTTTGTCCAGCACAACGCCCCATATAAATGATTATGCTTATTTAAGTGACTTAAACATTACTACTTGTGCAATATAGTAGAATCTGCACCATGCTTAGTAAGTATCAACCTAGGGCCCTATGAAATCCGTTTTATTTTTTCCAGATTACGGATCTGGATTTTAGACTTGGTTTTAATGACAGAAAATAAAAATAAAAAATAAAAATACTAATCAAAACCCATGTCTAATTAACTGAAATTATGAAACGTACACAATCTAACAGCAATTTACTAAAAGTTTAACAAAAACAAAATTAAGGCCCTATGAAATATGTTGTTTTTTCTCAAATTCAGTTTAAATTTTCTGAATTCCATTTTAAAGGTTCCATTACTTTTTAACTATATGATTTTATAAAATAAAAAAAATAAAAAAAATTCTCAGAAATACTGTGTTGTGCGTTTACATTTTTCTGGTAAATAAATTCTAGTAAATAATATTTTGGGTAAATATTCATAAAAAAAAACAATGTTTTAATGAAAATTTTATTAGTAGTAGGAGTATTAGTTGTACTATTATTACATAAAGAAATGTATACATACATTTCTGTCACAGTTTATTCAAGATAAAACAAACGTTTAGTTTGACGGTTGCTAGATTAAAGGTAAAAGACTTTTAAGTATCTATATTATGTATTTGATATGTGACCCTGGAACACCAAATCATTCATAAGGGTAATTTTTTGAAATTGAGATTTATATAATCACCTGAAAGTTGAATAAATAAGCTTTCCACTGATGCATGGTGCCGTGATACAATTAAACTAAAATCTAGAATCTGAGGGTGGAAAAAAAAAAAAAAAAAAAAAAAAATATTGATAAAAACACCTTTAAAGTTTTTGGCAATGCATATTACTAATCAAAAACTATGTTTTGATTCATTTACGGTAGGAAATTTACAAAATATCTTCATCGAATATAATCTTGACCTAATATCATAATGGTTTTTGGCATAAAAGTGTGTATTGTACATGCAGTGTATTGTTGGCTATTGCTATATGTCCTACTTATGACAGGTTTTGTGGTCCCAAAAGAAATGTAAAAATGCTCATGAAGATTATGTTTACGTGCTCATGAACTCATATATTTAGGTGGCAGAGGCTGAAAACAGTGTGAGCATGTGTATGCTTCAGTATGTGTAACGAAATGTGGGTCTCCGCCATTCATTCACTCAGAGACACGCAAAACATGCAGGATTCATATTTAAATAATACTTGCACCTTAATATTGACAGACACTAGTTCATATTGCGCTTTGATTAAAGTTTACTGACCGCCTTTTGATTTATTCATCCAAAATCTGGCAAATTCCTTGACATTCCGCATAATACAGTAAATTCTATTTTAATGACTGTATTCCGCAATTCCTTCCGGATTTTCTGCATCGCAGGAAACCATAGGGCCTTTAGTATTTATAATATTTAATATTTATACATTTATCATCTTTAAAATCTTGTTTCCAAATTCATAGTTGTATATCTTCCCTGCAAAAATTATTTTGCGCAGCACTTTTTATTGTCATTCCAGACGCGTCTTGTTCTATCAAACTTCAAGGCAAACTGTTAACATACTATCTGTAGTGTCTCAGCATCAGGGTAAATACAATCACAGTAAATACAATCTGTAGACAGTAATCCGACTCCAGTTCAGCAATCTAAAATACATATTGCAAACAGTGCAACAGAAGGGGAAAACTCTCAGGTTACCTGCTGTCCTCTCGTTCCCTGTCTAGCTTATTGAGACCTCATGAACCCTACTAAGACATCTCTCCACCCAAGTGTGTGTATTATGATAGGAACCAATCTTTCACAGTATTTTCGCAGGTGGGGATGGAATTCTGTTGTGTTATCCTTCTCTCCAAATAAATGGAGGTGTCCAATGATACCTACAAACACACCGGTCCAGTAAAGTTCACACTGAACAGGGCAAAGGAATCTTTGCGTTGTGCTTCATTATTCAAAGGGCAGTTCAAGCAAAAATGTAAATTGTTTAAACTGTTTTCAGATATTATCGGTCATTAAAGTTATGATAAAAACTAAGGGCATATTTACTGTAAAAGTGAGTTCAGGACAAAAATATTGTACTTGTATGACAATTAATCATCAGACGAAGTTTCATGACAGCCCTAATTATACAGGTTTGAAACTACATTAGGGTGTGTAAATGATGACTGAAATGCTATTTTTGAGTGAACAATCCCTTCAATTACATGCAATTGTTGCAGTATTGTTTTGGATAAACACAAAGAAACACAAACTTTGGTAAACAGCACACAATTTATATATTTATAATACTTTTTTAATTTAGATTTAATACTAATACCGAATACAAGATTTAATACTTAAATCTTGTTTCCAAATTCATAGTTATACTACTAACTAAAGGAGAGAAGCTGTGACACTCTATGCTGAAAAGCAGAAGCAAGTGGTCTGGAATAAAAAAAATAAATAAAAAAATCTCAATGGTGTGAGAGGAAAAATTAAGTAATGTGCATTCCAGAAAACACTTGCTGCAATCCATAAACGTCAAGCTGAGTGGGCAACAAAATGCATAAAGGTCCAAGATAACCTCACTGCTAAACTACATATACGCTCCTAAAACATTTATGCAGCCATTATGAATTATTTCTGAAAAAACTTTTTTGCAAGAACAGCATCAAATTCTACCTTGCCAGCCTAACTTTATTTCTGACCAGTGACATTTGTCTCCGACTACAATTTATCTTTGTACTTTTGGATTTCACAGCCTACGCTTACATTGAGAGCTGTCAGCGTAAATGACATTTTACATAAGTATGCAGCAGCTAGTGAGGCACTTTACATGCATTACTCTTGAACTTTGTGGAAATTAAATTCAACATTGAGTATAAATGTATGAAATGAGGTGCACTCAGACATTAGATCCATCCAAAATATTGTTGTGCGAATTCTGACTAATATAAAAGTATGATTCCTCCAAATACCTGACGTCTGGAATCTGGGAATAGCTACTTAGTCTTGCTTATTTAGGTAATAATATTAAAGCTATGCACTTTGTATTGTTTGATTAAGAGCTTACATTGAGTGCCTGATTGCAAAGCACACTAAAGAAAAGTAAATATCCCAGTTAGAAAAAAAGATATGACTTTTAAAATAAAACTTCTGTCATGAACCCACATGAGGGTGAGTAAATGATGACAGAATGTCTTTACAGGTGAACTAAAACTTTAATACTAGACAATAATCTAAACGTTCACTGAAATTACTTAACTTCTCTGCTGCATGCACTTGGACAACAGTGCGCACTAAGGTCGGCGCTATTTATTGAGTTCTAACAGGTCAAAATGTAGCCTTTGCCCTGCAGCTGTTTTTCTGTGAATCATAACTTTACACGCACCCAAATTCACGCACGCGCGCGCACACACACAATCATGGGGATATCCTGCACACTTCCCCCTTCCTGTGAGTCAAGTGGCCTATTTCCACATTAACAGCACGCATACAAATGGATAGCTAGACGTTGCCAAAAACTGCTGGTCCATTCATTCGCTCATGAAACTCAGAATATAACTCAACCGAGTACAAACAAAAACATGGAAATGCATTATCATAAATGCAAACCTTTAGACACCAACAATGCAACAATCCACGTTTCTAATATAACATGGCCCAAAATATATTTTAACAATTCTACTGTTGTATTACGTAAAAACGTAATTAATGTTATACGTTTATAATGTGATTTTTTTTAATTATATTTTAATTACCATATTTTGCAGTGTGGCTGACGTGTCAATTTTTAGGAACAGATGTAGGTACACAATGATTTACTGTGCATCTGAAACAATACACCACACAAAATAACCAGTATGATGAATAAACAAACAAGGCGTCATAATAGAAACCTTTCAGGACAGAAAAAACAAATGCTTTGACTTGTATACTAAGTGCATGCTTGTAATGAGAGACTTAAAGTCTAGATTTTAATACAACGAATAAAGCCTGAGTCATAGAGTGAGCCATGTTTCCAACAGGATGTGACGCGTGTTAAATATTTCCTGCTCACCTGTGCGTTTACACACACTACTGCATTACAACACATTTTCAATGAAGCAAACAATTGGAGTTATGATGAACAACTGAAAGGGTATTTTCATGTTTTACGTTTACAATACATTCAAAGTCAATAATGTGTCTCACAAGCGTTCATACAGTTACAGCAATTACAGGGTCACAAACACTGCTGATAGACAGCAGGACATAACACCGCATGTGCTGAGACTGTTAACTAGAGCTCCTGACAGGTGACAAACTGAGCTGACACATTTTAAAAACATAGCGGCTGGTTTTATAAACTAGGCCAGGTAATAGCACAACACTTTGATATATGTGACCCTGGGCCACAAAATCAGTCATAAGGGTCCATTTTTTGAAATTAAGATTTATATAAATAAGCTTTCCATTGATGTATGATTTGTTAGGACAGAACAATATTTGGCCGAGACACAACTATTTGAAAATCTGGAATCTAAGAGTTAAAAAAATAAAAAATAAAAATAAAAATCTAAATATTGAGAAAATCACCTTTAAAGCTGTCCAAATGAGGTTCTTAGCAGAGTGTATTACTAACCAAAAGTTACGTTTTTATATAGTTACGGTAGGAAATTTACAAAATCTCTTCATGGAATATGATACCCTAATGATTTTTGGCATAAAAGAAAAAATTTGACCAATACAATGTATTTTTGGCTATTGCTAAAAGACTGGTTTTGTGGTCCAGGGTCACATATACAAATAATGAATATTATAATCATATACCATCATATATACCTGGCTCTGTTAAATACTTAGCCATATTTTAATGCTATTTTGGATTCAACAGTGTCCTTGATGTTTCATTCGAACACTACGATGTATAAATATGGTTCTGCCATAGTACTATCTGATAACATGAATGCAACATTATGGTAAAATGTTTTTTGGAAATGGTGTTATGATAATAAAAAAATGTTGGACATTGTGATATTGATACACACACACACACACATATAACACGGCACTGATAGTCATTCATCACTCGATGTGTATGGTATTCAAAACAAAACATGGTTGTACCGTTTTCTCTGTAACTGAGGGTACTCCAAGCTCCAAGGTAGTTTAAAGAGTACCATGGTGCATGTCAAATTAGCCATTTTAATAACATGCTAGTTTAATGTTAGTGTGACAGCAATCCCTTTGAAGTGCCTTTCAACGTGGAAGACGGAATAGCCTCATATTTTGTCTATTTTACACATAACCTAAATGCTTACAGTCTTTCTAACTAGTAAATACTCGTATATATAAAAATGATCGGCCTACACAGACGTAAATGGTGATTTGAAAGGGACGCACATCACAGGGCGGCTGGATTCAGATCTATCAGCAGCCGGCCAACCACAGAACTGTTGCCAACCCTCCAAAACAGCTGGAAAATAACTTATTCTGAGGCTTTCTACAGGCAGACTCCAAACCCACCCATGATGCTGGGGGGAAATCAAAGCATCGGGTGTGTTATTTCAATTTGAGAGGTACTCACCTTCATGTCGTTCATGATGATTTGGAAGAGCCCTCCCAAAGCGCTGCACTCCTTCTCCATTCCCGCATCCATTTTACCACCCCAAAAACACACGCGTAGCGGTGACACTTATCCTCCTAATGAAAGCTCGCCTCGAAACCTGCTGTCAGTATCTTAAGGGTGCGGTACGAGGCTATTTTTAAAGGCTACCTTGTGAATAAGGCAAAAAAAGATAAAATAACGCAAAAACAATGAGTGTTATTCCGCTGATTGGCTGCCCGGCGCAAGTAAACTAGTCCCGGCCACGCAACTTACTAAACCTCTGAAAATACATCGCATCGCCACGATAAAAGTGGATAGAAAACCTAAAAACGAGATTTTTGACAATAAGTCTCCAGGTCAAAAAAGTGCCACGTAAGCACAGGTAAACCCGCAGTAAAAACCGACCGTTGAAAGTCTATGCCGAAGTACCTGGCTCGGCGTTTTCAAAAGCTCGGCTCTGTTGGATCAATAGTCACGTTAGTTTAGATCGCGACAACCGCCGTGTTTTTTATTCCTCATGGTTTCATTCAGTCGATCCAGCCGCTGATATATCCTCTGTGGTGATTATTTTGAGCGGTTGCCGTTTGAAAGCGCTTTTCGGGTCAAATTAATGCAGTAAAGCCTGACTAAAGTTTCGTCTCCTGATAGATTCCACGGAGTGAGTGGTAAACATTCACTCCTGGCTCGCTCTCTCTCGCGCTTTCTAACCCGTTTGTGTGGATCGGCTGCGACGAACTCAAAAAGGGGCGGAGCTTGATCACTTCGGAACTATTCGTGATTTTCCGTCACTTTAGTCATCGACATACAAGCAGTATTATGCTTCAGAAGGAAAAATAATGCATTAAGAGCTGAAATTTTTCATTATATATAATTATATATGGCCTCTATTACTGTTAACAACCATTTTGCTCTTTTCAACCGTTTATTTTTAATTATAAGACTTTATTAAACCTGACTTTGGAAAAAAAAACTATGTTTACACGCTGCCCATGAAACTAATTAAAATGTACTTTCTATGAAGATAAATCAGAACACATAGAACTACATCCTATTATATTTATCTACACACAAGTGAGCTGGTTTTCAAGGATTCATATCATCTATGAGTCAGCATCATTGTAATCTTGCCCAGCCTTGTGCTGTTACCTGACATTACGAAATGAGTCCACCTCTCAGCTCAGCGGTCTCATAGCAACGCAGACATGATAAATTCAGCATCACGTCCTCTAGTGGCCACCTGTCTGTCTGTGAGAGAGAGCGGAGGTCACCTTGTTCAGCAGTCTGCAAAGGGCTTCCCACGCAGCTTTATGTGCCCACTCACAGCACAAACATCCAGACTCACAAAGTTCATGGATTGAAGTCAGTGGCTTTAAGTGTTGCTATCTATCCATCCATCCATCCATCTATCTACAGTTGAAGTCAAAAGTTTACATACACCTTGCAGAATCTGCAAAATGTTAATTAGCCTATTCTACCAAAATAAGCGGGATCATATAAAATGCATGTTATTTTTTATTAAGTACTGACCTGTATAAGGCATTTCACATAAAAGATGTTTACATATAGTTCACAACAGAAAATAATAGTTGAATTTATAAAAATGACCCTGTTCCTTAATTACTGTGTTGTTACCTGAATTATCCACAGCTGTGTTTTTTGTTTAGTGATAGTGGTTCATGAGTCCCTTGTTTGTCCTGAACAGTTAAACTGCCTGCTGTTCTTTAGAAAAATCCTTCAGCTCCCACAGATTCTCTGGTTTTTCAGCATTTTTGTGTATCTGAACCCTTTCCAACAATGACTGTATGATTTTAATGATCCATCTTTTCACTCTGAGGACAACTGAGGGACTCATATGTAACTATTACAGAAGGTTCAAACGCTCACTGATACTTCAGGAAAAAACAAAACAAAAACAGTGCATTAAAAGCCAGGGGTGTAAACTTTTGAATGGAATGAAGTGTACATTTTTCTTATTTTGCCTAAATATATATTTTTCAGTTAGTACTGCTACAGAAGATACGTACTGTTTCCCAGAAGATGAAATTAGTTAAATTTACCTGGATCTTTAAATTTAGCTCTTAATGCATCTGTTTTTTTTTCTTTCTGAAGCATCAGTGAGGTTTTGAACCTTCTGTAATAGTTGCCTATGAGTCTCTGGGTTGTCATCTGTTGCAGATTCTGCAAGGTGTATGTAAACTTTTGACCTCAACTGTATCTATATATCTATCTGCAATGGTTCATCATTAGAAGTATTTTTAAAATTCATTTATAGAAATTGCTCATTTCTAACCGAAGTAGTACAAAAAAAATGCATAAAATTTTATTCAGGCATTTTTAACACTAGTACACTTGCAGTTGTACAAGCAGCCTTACGCCGAAGTAGGTGTTTGCTACCATCTAGTGGTGAAACTTCAGTAATGTTTTGCAATATATAGTACTAATACTAGTCTATTACAAAAAGTACAGCATATACTGCATACTATTTTTTTTTGTTTACATAATTGTAATATTTTTGTATATACTATATATACACACCATATTTTCATTTTTTTCATGTTATAACCTATTCCAAAAAAAGCAGTAAAGCCATAATGTAAAATAAAATATTTGAAGAACTTTTAAAAAATTATAATTTAATACATCTGTCATGCATGTAACCACCATGCAGAGGCCATTTTATCATGTCACAAGAAAAACATTTAAAGTTTTTTTGTTTGTTTGTGCATGGAAAATGTGCAAACAGTGAATGAAACATTTCTTAAAAACTGCACTTTTTATGACCAAATTTGGCTCTTGCCAACAACACAGTAAAAGTACAATCCATACATAGACAAGAAGACAGTATTGTTTTCAGGCTTGTTTTATTTCTTAAATAGTATTTGACTGCAACAAACTATGTAGATAAAACTATACATATTTTTCCTTTCAAAAAAGTACAAACCATTTTACAAACATGTTCAATCAGAGCTGCCATAACTTACATGCAAATAATACAGCGGAAATAAAAAAAAAAGTTTTCAGATCACAAAGATGAGTCTAGAATCATATTCTTACATCTTAAAAAAAAAAAAAAAAAAATAGTACAGTTACTTTACTGTTTGATTGCATCAAAAGGTCCTTGAGGCCATAAATTTGGCCCATGTCGGTTAACACAATGGTAAGTAAGCTAATGCAGAATAAATCATTCAGGTCATGAAGGATCATTATGTCTGATGCAATATGCTGGCTTTAGTCATGGTGTGCAGAGGCCCTCTTGTGGCCAGTTTTGTAAGTGCAGCCTGACCTCTGTGAGGTTTGGCTTGGGTTAGTATAACAGCAGCATGAAACAAGGATATCTTAAACTTTCAAGAGGCCGAATTCTAGACACTCAAATCGGGTTTGCTGGTATAACCAATGGATCTGCTACAACTGTATGCTTTGCAGCGTATGGAATACAAAAAGTATTGAAATGTCACAATGTTCTTTCTGATTTTTGTTTAGGTCCACTAGGATTTATACATTCATTGATTATGATAGTAAGAGTGTTAGTACAAACATTGATACTACCGCAGCATTTGCTTGGCAAAGATTAGCTTTGTGCTTTCCTTCCATGAAGGAAATTTTAGATCTGATAACACAGAGATCACAAATGTTAATTTGGCACAACAGAACATGATTGCCGTGAGAACATGAGTAGTGTTTCGAGTGAGCAGCCATGGATGAATTAATCCCTGAAGTGTTGAAGCACCCTTTGTCCGTAGACTCAGATTAATGTTTAGAGACGAGTTAGTTAGCCATTAACAACAAAAATCTGTGTCAGTGCATTGCAAGTCTGCATGTAAGCACTTGCAGTGGGATGTCGGAACGGTCATAAACCGTTCAATGATGACTTTGTATCTTTCGGAGCAGAACCACTGAGCATTTCTGATAGCTATATATATATATATATATATATATATATATATATAAAAAAGTCAATTTCTTATCATGCTTCCAAGGTGCAGTTGGTCAGTTGACTATTCAGTGAGCTTATTGTGCAATTCTCTTGTTGTTTTTTACTTCGCTTTCGGGCGATATCACACACAATGGCCAAGGCTCCACCTTTCAGGAACCGCACAAAGTTCTCACCCACCAGTGGACCCATGGCGTACATCCCTGGCTCCTTTACACACTCATACGTGTAAGGATCCACATCTACTGGGTTCCGCCGACAACTGATTGGCTCTTCCGAGTCTAAAGCCAGTGGGCGACCATGCTCTGGCAGGAATGACAGGTTGGGATGGGCACCGATTAAAACAAGCGCCATTGAGACTTGCACCACTGTCTGTTGCCCTCCCTCATCCTCTAGCAGACACTTGCCATCAGGTCTGAAGGCAGCTACGTGGTGCTTTGGGAAACTAAGGTAACCAGGATAACAGGTGCCATCAGAAGGTGAAGAAAGAGGTTGGTTGGACAGATTAACCATTGTCTCACCCACTTTGTGGTGCTGTTGGCTCATCATTTGGTGCACTTTGTGGTACTCAGGGTAGAGGAGCTTGGGCAGTTGGTTAAAGATGAGCGCTGGATCGCTCACAGGTCGCCTAAAGGCGTGATATACAGGTGTGTTCAAATGGTGAGCTGCAAGAACGGCATCTGCCGCCGTCAACCCGGCACCGACCACAAGAACCGGCTCTGAAGCGCGATCCAAACGGCCTGAGGAAATGGCGGCCTCCAGCTCCCAGAAGCTGTGGCACACGAAGGGAAGGTTTTCACCTTCCACGCCGAGACGGGCCGGGATGTCGTGGGTTCCTGTGGCAAGCACCACGTTCTCGGCATAGACAGAGAAAGGGACTTCAGTTACTTCATTTGCTCTTCTCTGGAGGCCTTCGATCTTCCAAACTATGCAGCCAGATTCATGGAAAACACGAGACACTGAGGTTACGGTGGTGCCACAAGCAAAGCTCTTCTCCAGACCCATTTTAGTCACATAGTGCTGGTAGTAGGATGCAATCTCAGTTGGCGTCGCCCGGTCATTACGTACATTTCTGCACAGACAAACAAATGGGAGATAATTTGTAATTTCAGCCTCATTTATTCACAAAAAAAGTACCATTTTGCAAAAAAAACAGTGGTTCCAGACATTTTGCATGTCTCCCTTATTTAACACACCTGATTAAGATCACCAGCTCATTAGTTCAGTTCACTGATCTCTCTCCTAATAAGCTGATGATCTCAATCAGGTGTGTTAAATAAGGGAGACATGCAAAATGTGCAGTGCAGGAGCCCCTCAGGACTGGGATTGAGAAACACTGTTTTAAACTAAGCCAGGATTATGCCATAGTTCAATTAGGAAATGCAAGTCATTTTTATAAACGTGCCATAGAAAAAAAACATAACTGGTGTCCATCTTGAGACAAAAAGGCACTGATATATTTTAAGATCAGTCAGTGCAAGTTTCTTTCAGTTGAAACAGCTCAGACTTACATTTTAGTCTAGGAGTAGGCTTAAGCTTTGTCTGTGAAACTGGGAGCATATTATTTAATTTTTTAGGACAATTCTTGCTTACTTAGTAATACTTCTCACATTATTTAAGGAAAAGAAAAAAGTATTTATGTCATGACAACTCTCTGAGGGATTGGCATGGTAATGTACATGGAAATATTAATGTATTTGGTCTTGGCGGAATAGATCTGCTACGCTGCTGCTGCTGCGAAAGAGCAAGTACCGAGACTTGCTACTGCCAATACATCCACAACATGCTGCTGTAAGCATGTAAGAAACACTGCTGCTGCACATATAACATATATAATTAACCCCCATATAGCATATATGAATCTCCTTGTAGCAGATCTATACAGGTGGAGGGTTTCTGAAGCATGCTGCAAACAGCTACACTTAGCACTAGTCATATATTTGAATGTTGAGCAGTGAGCTCATTGGCTACTGATACAGGAGAGAACCAATCGGCTGTGCCATGTGATTATGATGTCATGTTGTCAGATTGAGTTAGACCATCAGACTGCATTCTAGAGTTTCATGACAGAACTCTGTATTTATCTGCACAGTGCCGCTGTAAATTACTTAACAGTTGCAGTTCAGGTCAAGGAATCTTATTTTCATATCAAGAATCAATATCAAGAACCTGACTAAGAATGTTGTATAAAAGATTAGCCCTTTCATCGCATGACTAATTTTAATGCTTCATTTCTTTATACCTTCGTTTATCTCTCATCCAGTCCTTCAGCTTCAAACCAGGCAGTTCCATCCAGTTAGCTAAGCTGAGTGTCAACATTGAGCCCTCCATCGCCTGCAGGCATCAAGCATAAGAAATAACATATTTACCTCTTGGTATGAAGCAGGCAAGGCACAAGAATAACATTGGATCAAACTGGTACAAAACCTCAATAGAATAACACAGTTGTTTTCAGTCACGCAACTATTTAATCACGAGTTCTTTCCTGTCAGTCCTTAGGGTGATATTTCTCTTTACTGTAATATATATATATATATATATATATATATATATATATATATATATATATATATATATATATATATATATATATGAATGTTTTACTTTTGTTTTACTCATTGCTCTCGATCACATGACAGCAATAAGAATACAACTTTGCAAAATGTCTCCAAAATCTAAAGAAAATATAATCTTTCAACCTGTACATGTATAGTATAGTACACATGTATAGTACAGTTTCCCAAAAAGAGAACAATATGACTGCTAAAGCATTAGATCAAAAGCCAGAAATATTTTAGGTGTGGTTACTTACATGCCAGGCCCCTCCAGGTGGTCCCTTCCCCAGCACAAGGTGAGGTGTGGCCCTTTCCGGCTCATGTCGCCATATCAGCGGGGAGGCACAATCCACCCCAAAGTCACCATCTGGAAGAAGCAGGGCATCAAAAAGCACAGCCACAGGGTTTGATGAACGGCCCTCTACACCCTCACACAGGTACTCCAGATCCTACATGCACATAAAACAAAACTGTTTTTTTCTGTATTTGAACATGAGAATGTGTGCATGTTCTTATATTTTACAACTATTGTCATTGCAAATATTCACTAATCCCTATAGGAGTCTATAGAGACTATAGAGGAATCTGTAGAGACTATAGAGGAATCTATAGAGTCTTAGGTGAAAAACGATACAATCAATCACCATTTGTTATGTAAAGAGGTGTGGTAAATGTGTGTAGGGGGATTATGTGTGTGCATTACATGGTCAAACAAAGACAGATGAGGGTTCTCCATCAGCTTGTTATGCAAAATTGGGTTGGGATGGAAGCCATCGGGGGAAAAGTAAGGTGTGTATCCCGACAGCAAATAAGAGAGGCAAATCCCTGATGGTCCATTACCTGAAACACAGCAATGCATGTAAATACTGGGAAATGGTCTACAATATTTTCCAAACAACTCAGATGATTATTTGGTGCTTTGAAACTGCACATCACTCTGAAATTTTATTTAGCTTTTATCCCAAGCGATTTACAAATGAAGTACCTTTTTGATTCATCCTAAAGAGCACAATTTAAAATTATCCCTCAGTCTAAATAAAGCTAAGTTCCTGATCAAAAAGCTGATTAAGTTTTTAGGAACCACCTTTTCATCTTATATAATCTTGCATTTGAACATGGCAAATGTAACGGAGTTAAAAGTATTATTAAAGTAGCCAAAATATTGAATAAAATGTGAACCTAGCTATTAGCTAATTCTGGTCTTTGGCTGCAATACATTTCAAGTTTCTCAGAGAAGTACAGTCTACAGTCTATGCATGTAGAAAGTGCATTTGTGAGTGCTCATGGACAACAAATATGTGACCCTGGACAACAAAACCAGTCTTAAGTAGCATGGGTATATTTGTAGCAATAGCCATTAAATGTTTGATATTTCTTTTATGCCAAAAATCACTAGGATTTTATCTACAGATCATGTTCCATAAAGACATTAATCTTAATTAAAGACATTAATCTTACTTTTTTTTTTTTTTTTTTTAATTACCCTTATGACTGGTTTTGTGGTCCAGGGTCATATATAATGACAACTCTTACCAACAATGACAACAGGCAGGATATCCTCAGAAAATGTGTCTTTGTTGTACAACTCCATGTTAGTTCACCTGTTACATGCAAAAAGACAACAAATAGTGAGTTGCAAAAGCAATAAACAACCATGGTGTCTAATACTGTCCTCTTCTAGTAGATAACCCTATATAATCTCAATTACAGTAAGGCAAACTATAAGCTTTAGCCAGCGCTTCTTATGAATCAACCGAAGTACTATTACATAACAGGAGAAGTTCAGTATAACCATGACTGTGCAGAATTTCTTAAAGTGACACTGAGCGGTTCGCGTCAGGGTCAAAATCGCTGAGTCATTCTGAAAGATAACCGCACGACAGTGACATATCTCAAATACGCTTATTAATAAACAAACACGTTTAAAAAGCGCTGCTGATTATAATGCTACTAATGTATACATGTTTGATGCACGTAGCTGAGTTTACAGACTGAGTTTCCATGTTCTTGAATTGAGTCCAGGGGGGCGTGTGTGTCTAGTGCAGTACGTGCAAGACGTTTTCTATGTTTGTACAGTTTATGAGGCTACGGTTGAAAAAAAAAAAGTTCAAATGATCCCAAGTCAGTCAAGTTCAAAGTTTAGAAACAGTAAGTGTTACTGCGCCGATTCCAACGTGTGAACTGGAAAGCTAAAATTATCTCTCTACTCATTTTATCTAACAGAATTTAAGACACTTGTAACATTAAACCCCCAGTGGCTTGCAAACAGCGAATAATTTTTGACTGACAAGTAGGTCGCCAGGCACAGGTCAGTTCTGAAGTCCATTCAAGGAACTAACGTTAACTTAAACCGTACGCCTGCATGTATGACTAGGTTCAATTTAAAGGGATAGCTCATGCAAAAATAAAACTACTGTCATAATGTACTCACGCTCATGGGAAGAAACCAAAAGGAGACGTTAACGTTAGTTAAAATGACAATCTTATTTGCTTTCTTTATATGGGCAAAAATGCAATGAAAGTGAATGTTCACTCAAGCCGCCAGTCTCCAACATCTATAAATGACATTTATTTCATTCTTTCTTCAATTTATTGCTTTAATATGTGTTCACACTTGAAAAAGCATTTCATAAATGAGGTAACGCTATTTGCGCTGCACAGAACTTTCCAGAGCACTCGACATGCTTTTCCCACTGACAGCTTCATCGTTTCTCAGGTCGCATTGTGTGCGAAACGAGCCTCGCTGCTCCGTTAACTAGTAAGATGCGCGAGTAGACTGATCAGACACCCCAGAAAGGCAGGTTAACTGGATTGCATTTACGGAAGATTACACGAAAGCCGGTCTGCTGCGTAACCCAGATGCTCGTATAGCAGTCGTGCGCTTTCATAACTGTAAGTGTGCTTGTCCACTGTCCAGACATGCCCACCAGACCATTTTTCATATCCGACGGACACATTACGACGCAACACCAAATTAAGGAAACAAGAACAAAGATGAGTTAAAATGGCCCGAGGGATGAGATAAGATGAGATGCGATGCGATGAGATGAGCGCACACACTATGACGCAATTGATCAAACCACGTTTGGTAATAATGTCAGGTTATCTAATGTAACTCACATTAGCGTGATGAACGTAAACCAATATAACGTAGAACCACGTACCTGTAATGCAAATTTCCGAGATCCGACGTTAGACAGAAACTGTTAAATGTACAAGCAGAGCGGCTGTGTTGATATTTTAAAATGAAAGCTAAAATACACAGGCAGCTTTCTCCGTGTGGCTGAAAAGGGAGATGCCGCACAGTTACAGCAGCCTCACGATACTCGTGAGCTGATGGATTTTATAATTCTTCCCCACAGTCCGCCCATACGAACCAATCATGGAGCGAAGACGTTACGCTTAGAATTGTGATTGGTTGGCTGAAGGGGTGACGCAAAAGCGTGTTCTAGCTTGTAGTTTTCCACTTACTAACAATGATCTCATCCCTGATTGGCCTGAGTCTAGCTCTCACTCCACATCAGCCAATCAGCAAGCCCAGCGGCTTGAAGGTGTCGCTGCCATAGCATTACTATCGCAACGGCTCAAAGAAAGTAATGAAACCTATAGTATTTCCATTACATAAAATTATTACCTTTCTTGACCACATAAACAACTTTATTAGCCGTAATAAAAATGTGAATTATGTAAGGTTGATGAGAAATTTGGTTTGTGTATTTGCCTGTGCCTTTGGATTGTATATATCTGTTTAATCTTTTCATTCATTTTTATTTTATTTGTAATCATTTTGATAGCTCTGACTCTTTCCTCATTAAATGATTTTTTTTTTTTCTGACTGGGTGATATGATTGCTTGGTCAGGTGACAGCTAGCCAACTTCCTGTTCCTATGACCCCCTTCTTGTGGATTATATTGCTTTCGTACTGAACTTTGTACTCAATGTGCTTGTTGGAAAATACAGATTTAAACCCTTTACATCAATCCTCATATTTTAGTTACAACATAAAAACAATAAAAGTACGTGACTGGGTGACATGCTTCCTAGGTTAGGTGATGCAAGATAGCTAGTAAACTTCTGTGTTACTTTCTTTGACCCCCACCCTCCTCAAAAGGAAAAGAAAGTTTCCATTGTCGGGAACTAATTACTCAAATCCTCATTCAAGGTCTTTTCTCATGGGTGTATTTGGGTTCCCATGTGCATTTTGTTGAGTTATGAAAGGAGACTTTTCAATAAAAATAGACTTTTCAACAGTGCCTGCTTGGCAGCTTCAATGCATAAGGAAGTAGAACAACGTACAAGGGAACCATATTGTCTGTGGCCTGGCATCATAAATTTTAATTGTTCATACAGTTCGGATAAAGGACATACACCCGGGGTTCAGCATCTAAAGGGCAGTACTACAAAAAAAAAAAAAAAAAAAAAAAAAAAGATATTTAGGCAAAATAAGAAAAATGTACACATCCTCATTCTGTTAAAAGGTCTTCACCCCTGGCTCTTAATGCATTGTGTTTCCTTCTGAAGCATCAATGAGCATTTGAACCTTCTGTAATACTGTAATAGCCTAGTTGCATATGAGTTCAAGTAATAACACAGTATTAGGAATAAACTTTTGAACAGATTACATTTTTGATAATTTTCACTTGTGGGCTACATGTAAACATCTTTTATGTGAAATACTTATTCAGGTCAGTACTAAATTAAAAATAACATGCCTTTTTTATGATACCTCTTATTTTGTTAAAATAATTTAACATTTTGCAGATTCTGCAAGGTGAATGTAAACTTTTGACTTAAACTAAATACAATAGTATTCTGTGGCAATACCATGGTATTTCGAATTTGATATATATTTACATAGATTTAAAATGTCATTTACATAATACTTCCAGGCATTTCAAAGAATACTACAGAATGACAACCGATACCATTATGGTTCTAAAATGGTATATGTCAGAAAAGCAAGACAAAGAACTGTCATGGAAGCATATCTAATCTATCCATTTCTATCTGTGCAATGGAGTGGGGAAAAACATCATCGCCACACTGATTAAAGGGCTGATAATAGTTTTGAGGTTTAGGAGGGCTTGTTTTTGGCCATCTACCAAATATTTAACTGAAGAACATGTTGTCTTGAGAACATCATGATCCAAAGCCTCATCACACCTTGATTTAAAGGGATATTTCAGCCAAAAATAAAAATGACCCCATGATTTACTCACCCCTCAAGCTATTCTAGGTGAATATGACAGAAAATGTCCTGGCTTTTCTAAGTACTATAATGGCAGTGAATGGTGCTTAAGATTTTGAAGCAAAATAAAGTGCATCCATCATAAAAAAGTACTTCACACAGCTCCAAGGAGTTAATAAAGGCCTCCTGAAGCGATGAGTTTGTGTAAGAGAAATATTTTTAATCCATTTATGATGAATGGATGCTCTTTATTTTGCTTCGAAATCTCGACCACCATGTCCCTGTCATTACAAAGCTTGGAATCCAGGACATTTTTTAGTTTTTTAACTACATTCATCTGAAAGAAGAAAGTCACATACACATAGGATGGCTTGAGGAAGGGTAAATCATGGGGGAATTTTCATTTTTACATGAATATTGTTACTTTTGAAGGGTTGACACATTACTATTATCAGATTATCTCAGATGCATTAATTATACAATTCCCATATCTGTAATAAGTGGGTTTTAAAAAAAACATTTTGTCACAGACTAAATGCTTCATTTTAGCCCTTTATGCTCTACATCAGTAGCCTCTTACATTCTGCTGGCTATAGTCAGCGTATGACTCAACAAGTTTCCAGTTAGGCAGAATGAGAGGCCCTTTTCAAAAGGCTTCCGATAGCATTTCTTTTTAGTCTATCCAAGAGTCAACGGCACTCACAAAGAGAACCAAGTCTGTGTTATACAATGCATTGCTTCATCAGCTGGAGCAAAAGAATGGTAATATGAAAATCTGATTGAACAGGTCCTGTGCAGTTGTCATGGTAGCTCAAAAAGTTATGTAAATACTTATGTAACATTATCCAGGCAATCTGTACAGAACCCACGAGAATGAAATGGAAGCAATTGTGGTGTTAGGCAAACTTGGGTTTGTTTACATATAAGGTTTCTGTACTGTAAGCTTCTATTTGTTAGCATTAGGTATATCATGAACTTACAGCAAACACCTTTTACAGCTTGGGTAGTACACATACCATTATTCATGGTTTATTCACTTTTTTTGTATGCAGAGATTAACATTGACCAAGATTAATAAATGTTGTCGAAATATTTCTAATGGTTTTAGATTGTTTTAAGTACTGTTAACACTGACAACCTTTAATTCCAGTGACAGGGAATGTAAATTATTAAAATGTCAAAGAAAGTATCACATATTAACTCAAACTATAATGTATTACAACTGATAATTTGACAGTTTTATAGCTAGCATATAAATGGTCTAAAATAAACATCTCAACAATCTGTGGTTATAAGAAAATTTAATCTGTTGAAAGAGGTGAAAGGAAACCAAAACAACTATAAAGAGATGATGCATGATTTATGCAGAGTCATTCTGACTTTTCACCTGGTGTGACGGACGTCTCCCAGTAATGACTTACAAAAAAACAATTGCAATGTAACTTGTGGCAAATGGCAAGAAGCAAGTCTGTACAACATTTTAATAGCCTAACTAATACGTTTTAAAGTAAAAAAGCAAAAAAAAAAAAAAAAGTATTAAAAATATGACTTTCACAACGTGAAAAACTCATGAGATGAGTATGTGCAGTTAGTGGGAATACTATTAAATCTCTTCATTTCACTCAGGACAGCTTAAAGTATTTGCCAAACTGAAGCGGGTGGGGCATAATTGCTCAATTTTCAAATTTTTTTTGTACTGCACTTAACCTTGTTTTAGCGCCATTTGTCAGCAAGGTATTTCGTAACTTCAAAATGCTTTTGACAAAGTCTAAAGAATCTACAGAATGTGTAGAAAAACTTTACTAAGAAATCTATTCACTAATCCACTCATCAAGTCATGACATCGGTAATGGTATGCACATACTTGAACTGGGATACAATACTTGCTGACATGAGAGATTACACTTCTTGTTTCTCTATAAAAACCCATGACTGGCTTATTTTAAACTGCACGTTTTTCTTTAAAAAAACAGATCATAAGACTGCTGTTGTACACCCAAATAACTGAGCATAACACGTTGAACTTCTATAAAAATTTTGTAAATCAAGAACCAACATGGTTTAACAAAACAACACAACTGAGAAATAATCTTTATTGGCATTTTAATCACCATATAATTTACAAATCATTTCAAACCAGTGTTATGACATCCAGAATGGCCCAAACCTTCCTTTCAGCTTGAAAGAGGAACCAGAGTAATGTGAAACAGAGGTCACATAATGCGTAATACTGCAGTGTGCACATTTCCGAAACCGCTGGTAGTAGGCATTCAAAATGAAAGAAAAACTTCTTGAAAAGACATTAAAGTTGTTAGAATTTTGTACTAACTTAAGAAAAAGATTCCCTGCAGTTCCATCTCCGATGTGAGCAGGAGAGAAGCCCTTAATCGTGCCAACCACAGACATGTTCACATTTCGCAGGCCATCCCAATGTTTCTAACTTAGTACCGAAAGCATATTTATGAATTTAAGTCTGCTGTTCATCCAAGGTAAAATGGACTAGAAAAATAAATTTAAAAGAACATGATAAATAATCCCCATGAGGCTGAAAGAAAGAAAAATGTACTGGCTAATACAACAACTACGCAAAATGGTTAGTTAAAGTCAGTGGTTTCAGTCAGGATGCTACAAAAAAAAAAAAAAAAAAAGAAGTTGTCTTTGTTTAAACAGTGTCAAAACAAAACTGTACAAGACGTAAAACATTTAAGTTTATATAAGTATATATGTGACCCTGGACCACAAAACCAGTCTTAAAGGATTAGTTCACTTTCAGAACAAAAATGTACAGATAATGTACTCACTCCCTTGTCATCCAAGATGTTCATGTCTTTCTTTCTTCATTCGTAAAGAAATGATGTGTTTTGAGGAAAACATTTCAGAATTTCTCTCCATATAATGGACTTCTATGGTGCCCCAAAGTCTGAACTTTCAAAATGCAGTTTAAATCCAGCTTCAAAGGACTCTAACCGATCACAGCCGATGAAGAAGGGTCCTATCTAGCGAAACGATCGGTTATTTTTTCAAATTTTTTTTGGATCACACAGACTACGCATAGCAGAGACGAGACAAGACGAGCATTTGAGGTTAAAAAGTATATAAATTGTCAATTTGTTTAGAAAATAACCTATCGTTTCACTAGATAAGACCCTCATTCCCTGGCTGGGATCGTTTAGAGCCCTTTGAAGCTGCATTTAAACTGAATTTTGGAAGTTCAAACTCCAGGGCACAATAGAAGTCCATTATATGGAGAGAAATCCTGAAATGTTTTCCTCAAAAAACATAATTTCTTTAGTACTGATTTCTTTAGGATATTAAGTAAAGGTCATGTTCCATGTAGGTATTTTGTAAATTTCCTACCGTAAATATCAAAATTTTATTTTTGATTAGTAATATGCATTGCAAAGAACTTTATTTGGACAACTTTCCTCAATAGATTTCCCTCAATATTTTGATTTTATTGCACCCTCAGATTCCAGATTTAACAATTTAGGATAGATTCCTATCCTAACAAATCATACATCAGTTGAAAGCTTATTTATTCAGATTAAGTATAAATCTCAATTACCAAAAACTGAGCCTTATGACTGGTTTTGTGGTCCTGGGTCACATTTTTTTAACACTACTAATGCTTGTTTTTGTTTTAAGCACAAATCAAACAAAATAAGTGAGGCTTGAAATAAAGGTTTTTGCCAATGTGGTAAGAGAAGCAAACTGAAAATGTTATCATTGTTTTGCCTGTTTTTACTCAAAATCAGGAAGAAAAAAAAAAAGTTTAACAAGGCATAATTTTAATCTTCCTGCTAACAGTTTCTTGGTTAATATATAGTACGATATCAAATACTTTAGTTGTTAGTTAAATAATTGAACAACTAATTATTTAGCTGTTTAAGGAAATACATTTGAGTTATAAATGTCATGTAAGATCAACATAAGGTACAATAAGGTCATTGCATGTGGAAATAAAATAGCAAGCATATGTTTGTAAACCTTCAGCGTCTACATCTTTATGACTTTAGAGATGACTTCGACACACTAGACTTTTGAACAGCTGATCTTATAATTGAAGCCACACGGATGTTTGAACGTCTTCCTGCCTGGCCAAAGGGCAGATTACTGGAAAAGTCTAGAAACAATTCAAGCAGTGGAAAATTCCACTATTTAAGAACTACAAGGAAGGTCTAGCCACAAGAGGGAGGGGTTTTACAGGTGTGCAACCGATAGATTCAAAAGCAGGGATCAAAGTAAATCCAGGCAGTTAATTCCTAATCCCAAAGGAAATAATAAAGCAGAACAAATTCAAACCTAATTCAAAGCGGGGCTAGTTTAAAAACAAATAAAATTACAGTGCAGTTCAATCCCTCATTTTGTAAGAACATAAAAAAAATATTGTACAAAAAGTGGCAAATCTGAATATTTAAGCAACTCCTATGCCTCATGCAGAGGAGCTTTTGTTTATGAGTACAACCAAGAAAAGCATTCAGAGAACATTTGAACATAACCACCTCTGTCAGACCTTTCTATAAAAGGTGCTGAGGGCTGTCTCAGCTTTGGCCCTCTGAAGTCCACGTTTGTAATCACTCCACATTCATGTTATGCCCTCTGCTGACCATGACTTCAAACTGCACGTCCAACCAAACAACCTCACTTTTTGAATGGAGTTTAATAAAGAAAAGAAATCCTCTGAAACAATGAAAGCAAATCAAAAGCATAACTTTGCACCCACCTCATGGGAGCCAAAATAGTAAAGTTCTGTATCACTCAAATACCTTCAGTCAGCCCCCATTATCAAAAAGTTAGCTTTGGTCCAAGAGGGGGTGTCAACATTCAAACGTGAGGTAAAATGCTCTAATGTACAAAAGAAAGAAAAAAAAAATTATAATTGGCAAATAGCGGGGAGAGTAAAAGAGCTAGGGAAAACCATGTAGTGTGGAAAATTAAATAAAAAAGCAAAATATGGGAGTGTGAGGCAGTCGGTGAGGTCTCCAAGTCCTGTGAAAGAAGGTCACTTTAACACTAGAGTGGCTTCAGTGCCGTCTTTCTTCTTTAGATATAGGCCGTGTGTCAGGTGATGTTCTCGACGCAGGTAGGCGTAAAAATAATCTGATACCAGGAGGATCTGTGGTAGTGTAAACACACATGACATTAGTTGACAATCTGTAAACATTACTGTGAATTTACTCACTGAATGAACTTTCATTATGAGTTCAAACTGACAAAGACTTCAAGTCTAATATACAAATGTACAAAACATGGGATTTGTTCCAAGCTTGTGAAGCAAACGTGAGCATGTTCCTCACGGGTAATGTGGGGTGTGCCAGCTGTCTTGGTTAACCCAATACGGGACTGTTTAGCTGACACTAATCCAAGTTAATGAATAATGAAACCTTGTTCCTACATCGATTTTTCCACCCGCGATTTGTCAACCAAGTAGTTGTAAACACTATCGTAGCCGAGGCTTTCAAACACAAAAAGCTCGAGTGGATGGCTGCTGCTATCTTAACCTGCAGTTAAGTTTCATTTTACTATTTGTTTGTCTGTGCATTTCAGTAGCCTTTCTTTTTGCTATCTTTCATGCAACCTGACAAGGTTTTGCGTGCTACCTTAAAAAAATACAGGAAATGTATTTGACAGAACAGGCTTCTATTTGACAGGACATGACAGGCTCCTGTCAGTGTCTAATGAATAGAATCTGACTCCACCTTGAGGCTAAGAACCCTTTTTGTTTACCTTAAAGACTTGCTGCTCAGTGTAAGACAACATGCCAATGATAATTCCAGTTGAAATGTGAAAAGTAAAATGGCTTATCAAGATGGGACAATTTACCTGTCCAAAGTTGAAGAGCAACGTGATGGCATAGTAGAAATTAGAGTTGGCACTGCCAGCGTATATCCACAGGTGCCAGAGTACAGGAAAGAGAGCTGAGCACGCCAACAGCACGCAGGAAACCAAAAAGATGTTTCTCAAAACTGAAACAGAAAGAGATTGCATGCAATTCAATACTTGTAGTTGGTTTTATTAGAAAGATTGCTAGCCGATTTCAGCCTTATCCAGTTGCACAAATACAAACTGAGTGCATGTCTATGCAGGCTTGCACAGAATCTGCACTCAGAGCATACAGCTGGGAGCTTTACATATGTCTGCATAACTTTAATAATAGTTATTCATAAAGTTCTGTAGATGTTTATTAAACAGTTTGAGAATACAACAACGCTTTCAGCTGTCAATACAAATGCAGTGCCCCATTCAACACATTTGTGACCCTGGACCACAAAACCAGTCTTAAGTCGCTGAGGTATATTTGTAGCAATAGCCAAAAATACACTGCATGAGTCAAAATTATTGATTTTTCTTTTATGCCAAAACTCATTAGGATATTAAGTAAAGATCATGTTCCATGAAGATATTTTGTAAATTTCCTACTGTAAATATATCAAAACTTAATTTTTGATTAGTAATATGCATTGCTAAGAACTTAATTTGGACAGATTTAAAGGCGATTTTCTCATTATTTTGATTTTTAGATTTTTTTTTAGATTCCAGATTTTCAAATAGTTGTATCTCAGCCAAATATTGTTCTATAATAAACCATACATCAATGGAAAGCTTATTTATTCAACTTTCAGATGATGTATAAATCTCAGTTTCGAAAAATTGACACTTATGGCTGGTTTTGCGGTCCAGGGTCACATTTGACCATGTTTAATTTTGATTATCAAAGCAGCGCAGGAAATGTTAAAATTGTATACACATTATTTGTAAAGTTGCTTTGGAAAAGTGCTATATATATTAAACATAATATACTCCACATTTAATTTTTTCCTTTTTAAACTTAAATGTTTTGGAATGTGCTCACCAAAGCTGCATTTAACTGATCAAAATACAGCATAAAAAAATACTAGAATAGAATATTTGTGAAATATTATTACGCCTTAAAGGAATAGTTTACCCGAAAATGAAAATTACCACATTATCTACTCATCATCAAGCCATCCTATGCGTTTATGACTTTTTCCTTTCAGACAAATGCAGTCAGAGTTATATTAAAAAATGTCCTGGCTATTCTAATCTTTATAATGGCAGTGAATGGCTGTTGAGATTTTGAAGTCCAAAAAAGTGCATTTACTGATCATAAAAAGTGCTCCACGTGGCTCCGGGGGTTAATAAATGCCTTCAAATTCAAAACAAAATAATTTATTTGAAACAGAAATCTTTAGTAACATTAAAAATGTTTTTACTGTCATTTTTGATTAAATGTATCCAAATTAAATAAGTAATAATTTATTTAAAACTAAATTCCTCTGAAAAGGTATCATTTATAAGCACTTTCATATTACTAAAGAATCCAAATTGAGAATAAAAAAAAAATCTACACTGAGCTATATTTACTGTAGGAAATGTACAAAATATCTTCATGGAACATGATCCTTACTTAATATCCTAATGATTTTTGGCATTTTTTTTTTTTTATAATTCTGACCCATACAATGTATTTTTGGCTATTGCTACAATTGTATCTGTGCTACTTATGACTGGTTTTGATGTGTACATTTTTACACAGCACAGCACAGCACAATTGAATATTATATAATAAATAATATTTTTTCAATAAAATGCTCTCTAGAATGAGAATGCCTCTTCACTTAAAAGGACATGCCCTTTTTTAATATGCTCTGCTCCATTTTCCTGCATCAATAGCAAATCTGTCAACATCAAATGAAAACAAATACTTACATCTGTAAAGGTGACTCCAGGCCGGCAAAAATGCCATGTAGAGGGCGACATCTCCCACAGTGGGGTATGACTTAAAGATTGAGATAATGGCAATCTGCATGAACATGAGAAACACTGGATGCTCCCTGTTTGATTGAATCATTTACACATTAGAGTGCTATACATGCTAAATAAATGCATTGTTAATATTAAGATATATGCAGGACCTACTTAAGTTTGATGGAGAGTGGGATGGTGTAAAAAAAGACATTGATCTGGAATACGCAAATGAAGAAGAGACGGAAGTGCTCAAACATCTCCGCAAAGAAGTACCAGAAGAGTCCAATGTTTGGGGTCAGGTCTGGAACAGAAAATCTGTGGAATGCACACACAGTAAACATTTGAATCATAAATCTGTATTTAAATACATGAGTATGGCAATGGACTGCTGACTGACATGAATCCATAGACTGAAGGGATGAAGTCCCAGGAGCCCAGGAGGAAGAAAGAGAGTCCTGTGATCACCACAAGACTGCCTACATATATGAACGCATACTGAAGAGTGAAGAACCAGAAACTACTCCTCCTCAGATTCACAGGGATATATAACCTCTGAAATAGACAGAGAGAGAGAGAGAGAGAGAGAGAGAGAGAGGTTTCATTTTGGCCATCAGAACAATTGTGTCAGCATTAGTATGAGTTCATACTCGCACCTGCATGAAGAATAGGAGTGCTGGAGCAAACAGGGTCAGAGGATAGATGGACTGATATGTGGCCAAGGCCAACAATATCCCACTCAACAAGGCACTACCTGAAAAAAAAACAGTAAGTATGAACAGCTGATATTAAAAATGAGGCGCTTCTTCTAATTCTAATGTTGACTACATCACAGTTTGCATTTTATACACTACCATTAAAACAAAGTAAAACTGCAATATTGTGAAATATTATGCTTTTTAAAATAACACTTTTTTTAATTTTAATATGTTTTCAAATGTAATTTATTCATGTGATGCAAAGCTGAATTTTCAGCATCATTACTCATTCATTCTAATATTTTGATATGCTGCTCAGTTATGCTGCTCAGCCTATGTAACATTATTTAATGTAGCCTTTCTAAATAAATCTATTAAATTCTTAAAATAAATAAATAAATAAATAAATAAATAGAACAGTAGTGTATATTCACAAACAAACAATACTAGGCAAGTGGGTCTATGATACCAAGACAATACAGTCTCAATACTGGCATACAGGGTTTGAAATCAGGTAAAAATCAGCTGTGGCGGGTGACACTGTCAAACCACTAGCCAATTTGGCGGGTTACTTTTTATAAGTTATGTTCACTCCTTCATTTCTTCAGGAAGTTCATGCAAGCCAAATCTCTACAGGTTCAGTGCAAATACTTAACTAGTGAGACATCATGACATTATGGAGTATATTGCAAAAACCAAACAAAATATACGAGTGCAGGCACTCGCGAATATGTGAGGTTAGACTGACTTAGTGTGCATACGCGTTTAGAGTTATGTTATGTATGCAATTAATATGCATTAAGATGATCACATAATTCAGGATAAGGAGGCAGAAAATGTATACATTTATATCATTTCATATAGTTATTCAATATAACACGAAGAGTGACTTTTTTTTTCTTAAAAATCAGCATGGTTACAACTGTGATATTGATTTTATAAAGCAGTTCAATAAACAGTAAGTTAATATCAGGAGACTCACTTAAGAGTGACTTGCTGCCACCTACTGGCCGTTTTAATTTTACATTTAAAGTATCTTTACATACAAACATACAATGTTTTATTTTTCAAATATCAAAACATTATTTATGCATTTGTAACTGCAGGTTAAAGCATTCCATGTCCCTCTAAGCTGCATTAACATGTGTAAATACATCTAAATGCCACTTCATATGCAACCTCTGCAAAGATTAATTTTGTTGATAGTGATTTCATTTGTTTAGTAACACCCTAAATGTATTATTATTATTATTGACTGATTAAATGTAAGAATTTTTAGGAAAAAATGGCTTTTATAATGGTAAAAATGCCCATAAAAGGTAAAAATCAGTTTAAACTGATTGGAAAATACTGACCACGCAGAGTATATAGAATATCAAAAACTTTAGGAGTCAGCTGTACACGGTAGTCCTTAAGATACTAGCTCAATAACACACTCAGCAAAATACATTTTTATCGATACAATCCAATAAAATTTAAACTAAGGGAGCGCTCACCTTTTAATGTACAGAGAATGAAGAGCGCGATAATGGCATTGTTCAGCCCACAAGTTGACTTTGCCACACAAGACAGGATGGTGAAGGGATTTAACAAATAACTGGAAGACAATTAGGCAAATGAAAACATGTGCCTTAGTGTGCCATACTGTTTCTTATAAAAAGAGTGATAGCATGATCTTGATTTAAAGCTTGATCAGAACTTACAACATGGCAACCTTGAGGGGGATGTAGAACATTTCCTTGGGGGAACGGAGGAGCTCCAAACAGTCGGCGGGATACCGGTCCGATTCCAAGGCATACTTCTGTTTTCTAAACTACAAAGTACACAGAAATGCAAGACATGTTAATCTATAAAATATTTAAAAATAGAAAATGAATATAATAATATTAAAATATAATGAATTAATAGGGTCTAACTTTTACTATAAGTCAACAGTTTTTGAACAGTAAGATAAGAAGTATCTTCTGCTCACCAAGCCTGCATTTATTTGATCCAAAGCACAGCACAAACAGTACAATTTTTAACTATTTTCACTATTTAAAATAACTGAATGTATTTTAAAATGGTATTTATTCCTGTGATGTCAAAGCTGATTTTTTAGCATCATTACTCCAGTCACATGATCCTTCAGAAATCATTCTAATATTCTGATTTGCTGCTCAAAAAACATTTATTATTATTATTATTATTATTATTATGTTGAAAACAGCTGTAGAATTGTTTCAGGTTTCTTTGATAAATAGAAAATTCAGAAGAACAGCATTTATCTGAAATAGAAAACTGTTGTAACATTATAAATGTCTTTATCAAAATATCATAATGTCTTTTGATCAATTTAAAGCATCCTTGCTAAATAAAAGTATTCTATAATCAAAATATACTGACTCCAAGTTTTTGAATAGTATAATAGTATTTAGTATAGTGTATGTTACAAAAGCTTTTATTTCAGATAAATGTTGCTCTTTGGATCTTTCTATTCATCAAAGAATCCTGTTAAATATTGATAATAATAAATGTTTCTTGAACAACAAATCTGCATATTAGAATGATTTCTGAAGAATCATGAGACACTGAAGACTGGTGTAATGAAAATTAAGCTTTGATTACAAGAATAAATTATATTCAAATGGAAAGCAGTTATTTTAAATCGCAAACACATTTTACAACATTTCTGCTTTTGCTGTATTTTTGGTTCAAATAAATGCAAGCTTGGTGAGCAGAAGAGAATACTTTAAAAAAAACATTCAAAAATATTTTTGACTGGTAGTATGAGAGACATACATTGATATGGACAAAAATACAAGCTGTAACTTACCACATTCTTGTTATAAATCTGAACTGACAGATAAAGAGCCACTGCTGTGATTCCATCTGCTATCTGGTGACATAACGTTATACAAGTATAGAAGTGAATTGTACAAAAACACAAACACCCAGTAATAGTTACAAACTATGAATTGAATTCACAGTAATAGTAAATTGCATAGTAAATGAGATTGGGGATTGTCTCTATTGATTGCTATTGCACAGTCCAATGATGTAAGAAACCAGGAAAGAAAACCAACAAAATAAGGACTTACCATAAAAACAATCTCTGCATAGTCGACCACAAAATGAAAGAGGTATATTACAAGCGGTGTCTGTGAGGAATAAGAACAAACAAGCAAACAAATAAACACTGACACTGACACTGTAGCATGGAATTAAAAAGTAAACGAATTAAACACAAAGTCAAACAGAACTTACTTCATGAAACACATCTCCTGAGTAAGGCGAAACCCCCAGATCCAACAAGGCAAGACCCTCTACAACTGTTTAATCCACAAATCAATTATATTATGCATTTAATAACTAAAACTAAGAACAGTTTACCATTGTATGACCATCACAAACATAAGTAACGTTAGTTATATTCAAGGTAGTGAAGTGAACAATTTTGATAAAAGGTTTGTAAGGGCTTTTCAACTGAAACAACGCCCAAAAATCCCATCACTTCAAGACTTTAGACTGTTTAAATCAGACTGTTTAAATGTAACATGGATGATGGATGTAACATGGATCTGTTGTAAAATCAAACTTAAGAACCTTTTACAATAACGCAATTAATTCAATACAAGACATACTGTAAATCAATTTTAAGCTGAGTGCCACAACAGGCTGTGGAGTTCAAAACCTCAGTATTTCATTGATGCTTAATATCTGAGATCAGATATACAAGTACACATAATGTTATTAATCAATAAATAACGCATGAAATCATGATGTGCTGACAATATATTTAATGCATGTCTTCATTTGACAGCTCAGCAACGCTGCCATGCAAGAGCAAACCATCAGTATACAACATTCCCACACAGAGAAAATACATTAACATACCTCGTTTCCACGCATTTAAAGGCGACACCACCTCGACCCTTTCTGATATTAATTCTGCCAAACTGGATCGGAATAAAACGGCTCTTATTGTAACAGCCACTATCAGCAAGAGTGTCAAAGGAGCCGCCATTTTTGTCGAGGAAGAAGCTGTTGGCGCGATGCACTCTGGGAAATGTAGTTCACTGTCCTCTTCCTGCTCCAAGGTTCATAAAGGAGAAAATTAGAACATTAGATTGAAATTCATAAGAACAGATGACAGATTTTAAATCACATATTATTTTATTATATTATTCCTTGAGTGTAATTTAGTTATTTAACAATACAGCGAAATAATGAGTAAATCACTTATTTTAACCCATCCTGTTATTCACTGCTCTTACATATGCTCTTTCATGACCGTATTACTTCTTTATACTGTTTTGTTGGATCCACAGTTTCTTTTTTCATTTTCGGTGCTTTTTATTATTGCTTTGGTACTATTTTAGCATGTCATATTCCAAACTAATTTTATTAGGATAGAGGACTATGTAATTTTTCTCTGTGAAACAAAAAATTGTATTGTAATGTAGGTTTTTATACACACACACACACACACACACACACACACACACACACACGCACGCACGCACGCACGCACGCACACAGTCAAAAGTTTGAGAAGAGTAAGATTTTAAATGTTTTTTTTAAAGAAGTTTGTTCTGCTCACCTGCATTTATTTGATCCAAAGTACATCAAAAACATTAACATTTTGAAATATTTTTACTATTCAAAATAACAGTTTTCTATTTGAATATATTTTAAAATGTAATTTATTCCTGTGGTTTCAATGCTGAATTTTTAGCATCATTAATCCAGTCACACGATCCTTCAGAAAACATTCTAATATTCTGATTTGCTGCTCAAAAAACATTTAGTATTATTACTATTATGTTGAAAATAGCTAAGTAGTTTTTGATTAATAGAAACATCAGAAGAGCAGCATTTATCTGAACTAGAAATCTATTGTAACATTATAAATGTCCTTATCATCACTTTTGAATTAATACGTAAAAGTATTACTTTCTAAGGTTTCTAATATAAAACCATATAAAAAAACAGCATGAACATACCCTTTATTTACGTTGTTTTCTATAGTGAGTCATGCACGTTCGATGTGAGGATGTATAAATAATCTTCATTAAAATGTGGCGCAGGATTCAAAACCCACCACAAGATGGCAGTGGATAAACACTAAATAGCTCCTGTTCATTTAACCAATAAGAGCCCTAGATAGTAGTTTTTTCTATCACCAAAGAACATGCCCGAACTACCCTTAAGCTCGTAAAACAAATTTTACTCATATGCAATCCAGCTTTATGTCCCACTACAGTCCTATCAAGGGCATGCTGACCCAGAAGGATTCCTATTACATAGGCCAAGAAACATTTATGGATACAGTGTCACATTATGGAGAACCTGTGTCTGTATAATATGACACATCAGCCGGTGAAGGCTAAATGGAGCCGATGGGGAGAAGATGACTAGAGCATGTGTCAGAGGATTACTAAGCATGTGTCATAAACCAGAGAATCAGGTAATTTAAAGAAGCGACTATGAGGTTGATGCACATTGGATCATGAGGGTCTCAGCGGGGGAAGCGGCAAAGTTCAAGGTCTGAACTAAGAGAGATGATGTTGGTCTGGGAATGTAATGAAGTCAGGGAGAAGAGCGCATTAAATCCTTTCCCTCCAGACACAGTCTAGCCCCTCTTTCTCGCTCTGGGCAGGGCTGGAACGGGCTGGTGAGTGGATAAAGATTATCGAGCAACCGTGTTGACCGACACTGGCTCACCCTTCTGAAGAGCGGGCCAAAGCACCAGGCCAGGTAACAGCATGTGGAGAGAAGCTGAGCAGTGAGTCAGTGAGATGTGGATAGAGAGGGATTAGAAAAGAGAAAGTTCAGGATGAGAAGAGTGACCTTAGAAAGAGCAAGAAATAAGAAAGTGTGACTGAAATACATTTTTAATATAGCACGCTGAGCTTCCTGTTCTTCTGAGATTGACTTTCTTTATATTTGGAGTCCCAGAGACCCCAATTAATCTATAATTTTACTTTCAAAATGTTTTAATGTTCCTCTGAACTAATCAAAACCCAGCAGACGGATATTGAAGCTTTAGCTCTCTGTTGTATCATATAATAGGCATGCATTTTATCTTTATGATTTTCACCCTAGAATATTAATATCGTTTCTGTTTGGGCTTGAGCTGACCTTGCTGTAGGAATGTACTTCAACAGGAAAATTAATTTGCATTTATTCATCTTTTAACTAGTGATTTTGGTTAATTGTTAACTAAGAGATATTTTTATGAATGTATTGTTATCCAATAGACCACTGGTTCTCAAAGTGTGGTACTCGGGGCTCCCTCTGGTGGTACGCAGAGAAATTACTGAATTAAATGTAAATTAAAGGGTTACCCCAAATTGAAAATTTTGTCATTAATTACTTACCCCCATGTTGTTCCAAACCCGTAAAAAGCTTCGTTCGTATTCTGAACACAAATTAAGAACATGAATTACTTAATTTTGGAGCATATCCATTGAACGCAAATAGCGTACGATGTTCTCTATCAGCTGCTTCACGCGGATACGCTGTTTACGCTTGATTTGACTGAAAACAGCCTGACGCAGCTGACAGAGAACAGCTGTTTGCGTTCAGCGCTCCAAAATGGTGCTAGGGTGACATGGAGGAGACGAATTGTCGAATAAAGTTGTTATTTTTGTTTTCTGCGCGTACAAAAAGTATTCTAGTAGCTTTGTAAAATTAGGTTGAAAACCTGATGTCACATAGATTATTTTACCGATCTCCTTGCTGCATTTCTGGACGTTGTTAATCGTGTTAATTACATTGCTGTCAGAATGCAGCAAAAATATCTTAACTTGTGTTCCGAAGACGAATTTTTATGGATTTGGGACGAAATGGGGGTGATTAATGACAAAAAATGTTTAAGTAAGTTTGCAAGATATTTAAATGATGCATCTTATTTATTTATTTATTTATTTAATTAATTATTTATAGGCCTACTGTACATTTTTTACTTTACATTTAAGCACAGTACTTTTTTTATTTAACTTTTAGGTACAGTAGGCTACATTTTAATTTCATCAGTAAGTTTTTTTTTTATTATTTATCTGTATGTAAGCACAGTGCAGTGTTAATGTTCAAACTGTATTTACAATGTTTAAAGTGGCCGACAATAATAAATGTTCTCGGTTTTGAACTGTGGATAGCTATAGCTGAATAATTAGGCCTACTACGCTACTGTATTTTAATGTTGGTCATTATGGTGGTACTTGGAGAACCAAATATTTTCTGAGGTGGTGCTTGGTGTAAAAAGTTTGAGAACCACTTCAATAGACCTTAATCAGGTAAGGTTAGATGACGTATTGTATTGCACGGACCTTGTTTCACAACTCACAACTTTCAAAACTGTTTTTGTCTATTTTTTTTTTTCAGGAAATGTGACCCTGGACAACAAAACCAGTCATAAGTAGCATGGGTATATTTGTAGAAATAGGCAACAATTCATTGTATGGTTCAAAATATGGTTCAAAATGTTTCTTTTATGCCAAAAATCATTATGATATTAAGTAAAGACCATGTTCCATGAAGATATGTTGTAAATGTCCTGCCATAAATATATAACAAATTAATTTCTGATTAGTATGCATTTCTAAAAACTTAATTTGGACAACTTTAAAGGCGACTTTCTTTTTTTTTTTTTTTGTTTGCACTCTTAAATTCCAGATTTTCAAATAGTTGTATCTCAGCCAAATATTGTTCTATCCTGACAAACCATACATTAATGAAAAGCTTTTTTTTTTTTTTTTTAGCTTTCATTGCAATTAATGAAAGGTTTTCATTGCATTATGACTGGTTTTGTGGTCCAGGGTCACATATATGTTTTGTCATCTGAATAATCATTATGTTGGTAAACAACAGTACAATCCATTAAATATATACAGTACATACAGTATATCCCTCACAGCCTGGTTTTCATTCCTGTCAAAAATTAAATATGGCACTCCCCTGACTAAGGTGTTCAGGGAAATGCTATTTAAGCACTGTTTTAAGCTACTTGTTATGCAGTATTTCTAAAATCCTGTCATTAGAATGTGCAATAATAATTTGTCCTCCACATTCAGGTTGAAAAGCCTCCGCAAAAGTGGATGTTAACTGCAAACGCATATTCAAGTCTGGCTCTATTCAAGTATGAAATGCTTTTTTTTAATGATCCAGCAGTCCCTGTGGGTAAAATCTACATTTTTTCCTTTACTGAAAAATCAAATGTGAATGGATTTCATGATGACGTTCCATATATAATATTTATTGGGCTAAATGTTTATTTCAATGTTTCCTGTGGTCATACTGACAGCTGCCAATAACGTTATCAACCAACTCAAGCTGACCCAAACTTCAGAATGTTTGCTGCAACTTTGAAAGGGATTCTTTGAAAGGATGAAAAGCGTTACACCAGAAGCAGAAGTCAGACAGCTATCAAAGGCTGTGCTCACCTTTCAAACCCCAGCCTATGATGTTTTCTCCATTCTCTTGCTTTTAATTCAACAGGAGTCTCTTTCTGTTTGACTGAGGATAACTTATTCCATCCCACCTGAAACTCTGTGTATGCCTGTCTCTCTCTGAATCTCAATTTTCTTGCTTGCTGAGAGAAGTCCTAGCGTCTAATAGTTTGTAAAGATCAGCAAATAAAAACCTGGCATACGATGTGTGCTCATAAATCAAGGTGACAACAATTTACACCCAGTCAGAAATATTCAAATTGACTTTGAACATGGGATTCTTTCTGACAGAATGAATAATATCCACAGGAACAAGATAATAATGCAACAATCAATTTAAACTTTTAGAATACAACTTAGTATCCCATAACAAATTAAAATGAATATTTATTCAATCATCTTTATCTTGGCAGAGTCTCCTGGAACTTGCTTTAATATGTATTAATTTGACTTTATTATTTATTACCTTTATTAATTCGGTTGATTTAGGTGGCAAAATGAGAAACAAAATTAATTAAAATTGAATCCTGTCTTGCAGGCATGAATTAACAACAACTGGTTCACCTGTCCTGAGGCCTCCACTGACCTGAGGGCCCTGAACTGTCACAGATATTGTGCACATGTTTTGACAAGTTAAGTGAAAATCATGCTTTGGCTAAGAAATTATTTTAAAATGGGGATATGTAGTAGATATTTTGCATGAAGGAAGACAGAGTGCAGATAATGATCAACAGAAAAATGTTCTAAGGTAGATGCACAAATATTTTTTATTTTTTTTAAACTTTGGCCCAAGAGATACAAGTAATCATAAGGCTGAAGGAAAAGCCATATGAGATGTGTGTCAACAACATCTGTGGCAGTCCACCAGGATATCTATCTTTAACTCTGATCTCCAATATTACAAGGACAACCAGGGATTTAGTGTCCCAGTGTTACAGACAATGCTAGCAGTGATGATGTGAGAAATATTCTGATGTACACTATACAGTTTAAAAGCTTAAGGTTAGTAATCAACAAGGATACAATACTTGATCAAAAGTGACAGTAAAAATGTAGAATGATTTCTGAAGGATCATGTCACATTGAAGACTAGAGTAATGATACTGAAAATACAGAATTGCATTCCTGGAATAAATGTAATTTTTAATTATATTTTAAAAGAAAGCAATTTTTTAAAATTGAAAAAAATATTACAGTTCTTACCATATTTTTTTGGTAAGCACGAGAGACTTCTTTCAAAAAATAAAAATCGTACTAACATTGAACTTTTAATATGCACATATATTTTGGGGTGATATGTGACCCTGGACCACAAAACCAGTCGTAAGTAGCACAAGTATTTTTTGTAGCAATAGCCAATAACAATACATTGTATGAGTCAAAATTTCCTGCCATAAATATATCAAAACTTAATGTTTGATTAGTAATGTGCATTGCTAAGAACTTGATTTGGACAACTTTAAAGGCATTTTTTTTGCACAGTCAGATTCCAATTTTTGGAATTCAAAATTTACCCTTATGACTAGCTTTGTGGTCCAGGGTCACATATAATGTGTGCAGATAAACTGGGAAACTTTTGCCATTGAGATGACTGGATGACATATTTATATACAGACCATCCCTTCGCTGTAAATAAAGGGTAGGCAGAGTAAATAAATATATTAATGTCAAGTCAAGTCAAATCATTGTCCCTGTAAACATTTTTACAGAATCTTAAATTTGACTGATATAGATCTATATCCATACAGGTTCCTTGACATTATAGTACTGTAAACCACAGGCCATAAATTGTGCATTTGTGAGCACAGGGAAGAGTGCGGTGCAGATAGGGATTCATGAGGATCTGGCAAGGGTCTTCATTTAATAAACACTGAGAAATTGATGATTCAGAGTTCCAGTGGCATGACTACCTGAAACATGATGAGATTTGTTGTGATCACAGGCTGAATTAGGAATAGTGTAGACCTATTACATACTATTCCTGCCATACACTCGGAAGAAAAAAGGTACAAAAGTTGTTATTTTTCAAATCCATTTAGGTTTTATTGAGTACATTTAAAGCCTGGCTCACATAGGATTTTTAGCCCGATTTTGCCCCGATTTTCCCCTCACGAGAATCGGAGCAAAAATCTTGTCGGCCACCTCGATCGGTCCCGATGTTCAGCGCAGATTATCTGGTAATGTGAGACATTCACAGATCCAACCTTGGACCTCCCGATCTTCTCTCACGCAAACCGGGGCCGCCCCGATTTATATAAAAAATTTTTGATATTTAGGATTTTAAATCAGGATGATGATGGCTATATGATTATATAAGTACTTTCACTACAGCCAACAGCGACCGCAAAACAGCTGCTGTACGATCCGTTGGATAGTGGAGATGGAGGAAACTGCCTCTTAAGTTTTTTAACACTGTATAATGTGTCGACAAACGTAACTGGGTGAGTGCAGCTGCTAGCGGGCTAGCTAATATATGTAAACACTAGTTGCTGCGTGAGACCACGTGAAGCGATTCCTCCGGCATGATAATCTTAATAATATCTTGTAGTGTGTTATGCGCCACGATTTTCAAATCTTGTAGTGTGTGCATGTTTAAGATTTGAGGAAAGATAATCTGCAAAGATTCTCCTTATGTGTGTGTTGCAACCAGATTTCATAATCGGTTAGGATTTTAAAAATCCTGTAGTGTGAGCCTGGCTTTAGGTAACAAAGGTGTACAGTGCACTGTAAGAACTTTTTAACTTTTTTTTTGACTATTGAGCTAGCTATGATGTGACTTGGTGTAAGAATGATTTATACAAAATTTTAATGAATGACACATGCATTATTTAAACATTGCTGTCTTTTATCATATTTTATCACAAGGCCATGTGCCCAATGATTTTTCCTCAAATTGTGCCTAAGAACACTCCTACCTGTGGTAAAATCGTTGTAACACACTTCCTCGAGAGGCTTATTGCTTTAATCTAATAACCTGATGGCACTAAGGCTGCCTCAGTCGCTCTATTCACAGGTAGTTTTCAGAAGGCACCATGGCAGGACAGCACGGTTAATGTCTTCTGTTCATTTTTCTTCGTAATAGAACTGTCAGTGGGAGACACGTGGCAGAAAGGACGCGCTCTGGCTCAATAGGAACAGAGTTTCCGCACGTCGTGGGGGAAAAACGAGACACCCGCTGGTTGGGGGGAAATGAAATTCACACCGCCTGCCAAGCACCGGGGCGATTCATCACCTCTAAACTGTTCTGCCATGGCTGGTGTGGAATAATTCACCGTTGGGCGACAGGTCAGGCCACGACGGGAGTGATCGCACCTGCCCTCTGCTCCTGACGTGCGTCAAACGCCCGAGAGACACACGCCGGGTGTGCTCTGTCTGCAGCGATGGTATACTAGTTCATTTAGACTGCTAAATCTTACAATAATATCAATTATGAATTCTAAACTAAGAATTATATATGCTTAACCTAACCTAACCTAACCTATGCTTAACAGTTGACCACAGTGAACTAAATGTATAATATATGGGACATTCTACAAAAAAAGGCTGTCCCAAAACCAAAAAACACATTGAGGTAAATGTGTTCAAAAGTCAGAAAAAGTCTGTGTGAAACTTTAAAGGGTACATAACATACACAGTTTCACCTAATCTCATGTTAATCCTGAGTATCTATAGAGTAGTAATGTATCCTTAATATCTCCAAAAAGTCTTTAGTTTTGTTATATTTATGAAAGAAAAATACACCTTTCTGATTTTCTCCGGAAAAAGCAGAACTTCTGGAAGCGTGCTGTGGGCGGAGCTAAGTTCGACAATCACTTGTGTTAGGATTGCCAATAAAACACAGACATCTGATGTCGTTTCACTTACCATCTGCAGTTCTGAATCATTACCGGGATCTTTTATAGCTGGACCGCTCCGTCTTTCAGTACAATGTGCAAATCCAGCGTCGAACTGGTCCTTGTATATGAAACATTCGTCAGCAAACACACACTTACTAAACTCCAAGGAACTGCATCCACTGTTCACGTAACGCTGGGTTCTTCGGGACGCTGTGCAAAGTTATCTTTGCCTTACAACCAAAACCACACTTTTTTAGAGACATTCTTCCCGAGTGAATCCCTTAAAGAGTGCAGCCGAATTAAGCACGTTGATGGCGCGCTCTCTTTCTCGTGGTGTAGCCGATGTGCGCGCAGGCATGCTTTTCCGGGAGAAATGCTCATATAAGGCTTTCCACCATTGTCTACGTCATTAATGCCACGATCGCAAAAAAAAAAACAGCCGAAACTTGTACCAACCCGGAAGTAAGATTTTCAGCAAAGAAATTCTCCGTCATTTGTCCAAATTATTTTTTTAAACTTTGGCCATGTTTAGCATGAGAATCCAACTCTTTAACACTCTAAACAACTCTGAATATACGAAACACCATTGTACCCCCCCTTTAAGGAATGTCACTACTGAACACTATTTTTCCGGAATTAAGCATGGACGGAAGTTATTCAATAACGTTTAGTTTTTAAGAGTTTAGATGTAAAAGCCTCTAAATCCATCTGACATCTTTCTTTAAAAAATGCATTTTTATCAGGCTCCGATGTATAGGTTTCTATGTAAGTACTGGTACTTCTGATGGGCTGAGGGTAGGATTTTAGCAAATTTGAAGTACAAGTATTTGATGGATGTATATTATGTGTCGAGAGCATTCATTCAGTATCATTATCTCATTTTTGACCGAGATGGCGTTTAGCTGGTTTTGCATCTGAACTCTTCATATGTATATCACTGTTCAAAACTGTGCTAACCATATGTTGATTATCACATTTGAGCTAGGTTCAAAAATCTAAAATTGTCACCAAAACATTTGGTGGAGTTTCTGCAGTGACAAAAAGGAACACTTAATTCTCATATTTGGAGGAAATAAACAAAATTTTAGTACAGTTATGCAATTTAGTTTTAGTATGTTTTAGTATTTTAGTGAGTTAAAATTCTGTAATGTGATGCGATCACTACCAAAGCATTACTGTCACTACCGAAAATGTTCTGTCACTACCGAAACATGGGAGGTTTTTTCAAAAATAAAGTATACTGTATTATCAGCTAAGATGTTATGATAGTTTTTGGTTCAATGTATATTCAAACTAATGAATCATTAATTTTGAAATCAGTTTTTTACAAAGAAAAACTGGATTTAAAATACAATAAAAATTACACTTGTTACAAATTTTTATTATGGATTTACATTTTTTAAAAAAAGAAAAAATAGCAAAAATATATATTTACAATCTAGATATAAGCAAAATCTTAATAGGTAAATATAACCCTTTTAATAAAATTATTATTACTGTGTTTTGGTAGTGACAAATTTAGGGAGAGGACAAATATTCCAAAACCTTTTGAAATTACAATATGAGAATTAACTGCACAATTACTAGAAATGTGTACCTTAGATATTATGCAATTTGCATACCACCTTTTTTTTTTTTTTTTTTTGGAAAAAGATAAATTTTTTCAAGAGGTTTCCAACTCTGACTCTGGACCAGCTCTGTAGAATGGCCCAAATAAATCTTTTAGTGGAACATTTTCTTTATTCCAGTTATTTTTGTCTTTATTCCCAGAAGACGGCCAAAGAAAACTTTTGTGGTTTCTAACGAGAGCGAGTAGCGTATTTATGTCTGAAGTCTTTGTTTATGTGAACGACCACGCAAAACCACGCCACGGTGTCAAGGCGCGTTCCCGTCGGAAGTGCTGCGATGGCGCCACTTTTTCGCGCTAAACTTCACCTGCTGTGGTGACGCGTTAAAACCGGCTTGAAGAGGTAAATATGGAAATACCTAACTGATAGGACGTGTAGTTATCCGAGCTACAGGTGCAAAATGGCGGTTTGGCTTGTATGAGGAAAAACATGACAGATTTTGACTAAAAGAAATACTGACATGAATTATTCTGAGCATTTAAAAGTAGTAGGCTATTAGCCTACATGTGTTACTTTACCTTGAGGTGAAATTGGTACCGTTTTGTTTCAGTTCTGGTAATTTTGTGTTACTATGGTGAATACAAACCCTCCCTTGCAAAAATGTCTTATTCATTTTATAATAAATTCTCTCAGTCTTTCTCACCATCTTTTATTACCTGCTCTATTGGTTGAATAACATAAAATGTTCTGTACCATGTTCCATTGTGTAATTTAATAACCTTTTCTAAAACTAAATTGATCTCAGAAAGTAATAACACCTACATTTACAGCTTATTTACAACAATAAAAAAGGCAGAAAAAGAAAAACTGTTGTGCTTAACAAGCATGAGTTATTGCAGTGTTTCATATTTTGTATATTTGTGACCCTTGACCACACATACAGTCTTAAGTAGCACAGGTATATTTGTAGCAATAGCCAAAGATACATTGTACGGGTCAAAATTATCTATTTTTCTTTTATGCCATTATAGGATATTAAGTAATGATCATTTTCCATAAGATATTTTGTAAATCCAGCGTTATGGATGTGACATAAATGTTTAGAGAATTTATGTGTTAGCAATATACCGAACCATCTGTTTATATTTGAACCCTTGTTGATAGAAAAAATATCAGTCTATGCACAAGTTTTCTATGTTAAAAAAAGGAAATAATCATGCGCTATGGATGTCCAGAAGTTTTTGAGAGACTATACGTTGTAGGGTTTCTGCAAATTAACACAAACCAGACACAATAATACCCAACAAACATAGAAGTGATGGCTCTTCACAGAACATATAATTGTTACTTCATTTTAATTTAAATTTGTGTTTGTTTATGGGGAATATGCACTGTTATGAATTTGACAAGCCTAAAAAATAGCATTTACCAGACTATAGAAAACCATGCACGAAAAAAAAATGCTTTAAAAACTTTAAGAGAGACCTCACATGTGTATTTGAACCACCAAATGTTGACATCGGTGCTATTAGTTTAGTAAAAAACTTTGGTAAAAACTTTATTTTTTCATGGTAAGGTTGACATTTGCATGGAATTACCCAAATAAATCAAAACTTTGATTAGTAATATGCATTGCTAAGAAACAAAGCAGTTTTCTCAATTTTTAGATTTTTTTGCACCCTTAGATTCCAGATTTTCATATAGTTTGTATGTCAGCCAAATATTGTCCTATCGATTTCAAATTTGACCCTTATGACTGGTTTTGTGGTCCAGGGTCACATTTGTATAACAAAATCTCTTATTTCCATAGTTTGACGTTTCTCCTTTTGTGTTCCACTGAAGAAAGTCATACAGGGTAATTGACAACATTTGACAACATGAGGGTGAGTAAATGATGACAGAATTTTCACTTTTAACTTGAATTCATAGTCATATTTGATAAGTTGTAGTAGGTTAAATATGTAAATCCTAAGAGCAGTGCTGTAAGTGTTTATTTAAAATGTAAGTTTCATATCTACACGCTACACACAGCACCCTTGGTTCGTCTGTTCAGCCTCTTGTCTTGATGAATTCTCTCTTTCACACACATACACGATCACACATCAATCAGCAGCCCCAACTATCACGTCTCAATCTCAGACAGACCGCGCTCTGGAACCTGATCAATCAGTCCCCCTCTGTGGGCACTGCGCGCCCGCGACAAGACAAGGTCTCGGCTGTCCCTCGAGGTGCCTGTCTGAAACCTGTCACACATAAATAATGACAGGAACATCATTAGAGGCCTTATTTATAAGGACCCTGCTGGATAAATCCTCTTTATCGTGCTCTCTTTTTATCCTCCATTAAACTTTATGCACAAGCCCCCGTGGAGGAGAACGAAATACTGAGGTTCGCTCAAGTGAAGGAGAGAGACTATAGACTGAAGGTGGTTAAAGAGCAGTGCTTTGGCCTAAGGCCCAAAACATACTCTATGCAAGTCCGTGAACGCAATCGTATCTCGCCACGCAAGCTCGATTTCATGCGTTGTTGTGTTCTGGACTGTCAGACTGGAATTTATAACACTGCCCAAATGTGTACAACATTCTCAGCGTTGCTGCAAGGGCCAATATAACGGACATTAGTGTAAACAGTTTCCTTCTGCAGCCAGTTTTCTCTTTCTGATCAACTATGGACATAGCAAAGCAAAGTTTGAGAAAAATCTTGCTGGGGAAGTTAGTTGAAGTTTATATGTTTATATCTAGCTGACAGACTAACAACATCAATTTTGATTTCACAGACATTTTAAGTAACTCCATCGCAGATGTGTTTGCATAGTCGCAAAGCAATTATGTGTGCTTGAAATATGCGTCAGGCTTTAGTCATAAACACTAAAATTGCATCCACAGAAAACCCAATTCCTAAATTTATCTGCAGCTCCATTTGCATATTCATATGCATATTCATACTTTTCCATTTTATATTCATAGCAGCGTACTTATTCTAATGGAGGTTAATGTAATCCAGAGAGGCACTTAAAGGCATATCACATGACTGAGTCTGCTAGTCCTTCACACTCCAGAATCGCAGTCTGCGCTGATGTTATCTCTAATAATTGTATTGTTCTCGCTATGCTTATTATCTCGTTAATAATATTTGGCCAGTCCTCAAGGGGCATTCAGATACACTGCTTACTGTGGTTAATCTAATTCTGTGTTTGCCACAACAAAACCTTGTCCTAGGGCAAATGATTCAATTATTAAATATATGTATTATGTGCATGAGAGATTAGAACAATGGCTTTTGAAGCTTGGGCAACTGTTTACAACCAGCTCGATTTTAGAGCAGTATGATTTCATTTCAGCTTCAACTTTTACATCAGCTTCTTTCTATCAACATCATTCCATCATTGAAACTAAATGGTGACATGAAAGCTGCTTTTAGCAATGACTGATTTAACATGATATGAGTTAATTATTTGGATTTATCAGTTCCAGTTATCTCTCCACTGTTTAATAAATTAATGCCAAAATAAAACTCCAGTTCTCAGAGGTAAAGATGCAGACAAAAAGCAGAAAATAACTGCCAAAGGGAAACGACAGTCAGTTTTAATTTTTCGGTTTGTTATTTGATGAATTTTAACCTTTTAAACTCAATTACCGTGCTGACCGTTTCTCTGATGCTATTAACAAATGTATTATCGACAGTCTAAACATAGCTGAAAATTTTATGAAGGAAAAATTATATTATTCAGTTTTTTTCCCTCTCTTAGAGAGAGAAACAAACCTATTAAAAATGCCTCCTTAAAGGTTAAAGTGTGTAATTTCCGCACTGTTGGAAATGCAGAAAATGCAGAACTAATAATTGTTTTTCATTGGCATGGTGTTTACAATTCTCTAGGAAATCAAACCAATGACTTAGTAAAGTTCTTTGTATTGTATATGTATAGAATCACAGTGCCTTGCCGAATATTCATACTCCTTAATTTTTTTTTAACGTTTTGTTATGTTGCTGCCTTATGGTAAATGGCACATCAATCTACACTCCATGCATCATAATGACAAAACAAAAAACAGAATTGTCACAATTTCATAGATTTATTAAAAATCTCAGTTCTCAGCCTCAAGTCTTTTTGGGTATAATGCAACAAGATTTGCATATCATAATTTGGCAATTCTATGCCATTCTTCGTCTCATTTCTTCACCTCTCAAGCTCTGTCAGCTTGGATGGGGTCTGGCAGACAGTTTCAGGTTTCTCCAGAAATGTTTGATTGGGTTCAAGCTCTGGCTGGGCTACTCAAGGACATTCACAGAGTTGTCTATAAGCCGCTCTTGCTGAGTTCATTGCTCTGTTGGGAGGTAAACATTTTGGTCAGTCTGAGGTTCTAAATGCTCTGGACTGGGTATTCATTAAGGCTATCTCAGTATTTTGGTGCACTGAGCTTTTCTTCTTCTCTGACGAGTCCTTCAGTCTCTGCCACTGAAAAACATGAGGCAGAGGCATTTGGCTGCTACCAGCATACTTTACTTTTGGGAAGGTACTCTGCAGGTGATGAGCAGTGCCTGGTTTCCTTCATACATGATGCTTGGAATTGAAGTTCATCAGACCAGAGAATCTTATTTCTCACAGTCTAAGAATCCTTTAGGTACTTTACTGAGGAGAGGATTGAGTCTTGCCACACCATCATAAAACCCAGATCGGTGAAATATTGCAGTGATGTTTGTTCTCCTGTAGGTTTCTCCCATCTGCATATATGATCATGGAGCTCAACCAGAGTAACCATCAGGTTCTTGGTCACCACTCTCTAGCCAAGGCCCTTCTCCATCAATTGCACAGTTTGGCCAGGAGGCCAGCTCTAGGAAGAGTTGTGGTTGTTTCAAACTTCTTCCATTAAGGGTACTGGCGACTACACACTTCTGTGAACCTTCAATGCAGCAGATTTTTTTCTGAACTTTTCCCCAGATGTGTGACTTGATGCAATCATGTCTCTGAGCTGTCTCTGTTTGTTTTACCTCAGGGCTTGGTTTTTGCTCTGATATGCATTTTCAGCTGTTAGACCTTTTATTAAGATGTGTGTGCCTTTCCAAGTCATACCCATTAAATTAAATTTGACACAGGTTAACTTTACTCAAAGTGTAGTAACATTTACAAGCAATATGAATGCTCCTGAGGTAAACTGAGGTCAACTGTCCCAGATAAGGGTATGAATACTTGCAATGGCATCATTTACATTTTTTATATTTTTAAACAGTTTGCAAAGATGTTAAAAAACATTTTTTTGCTTTGCCATTATGGTGTATGGAGTGTAGATTGATGTGAAAAAATACAATAAAGCAGTTTAACATAAGGCAGGAATGCAAGAAAATGTGAAAAAATGAAGGGGTATGAATATTTTCGCAAGGCACTGTATTTGAACAAACAGTCAAGAGCCATCAGTATGCAGTTAAAGTTATTACTCCAGGTCTTGGCCTTACCCTCAAACTCAGGACTTTGAGTACAGATCTGTCTTAATATCCCTGAGCAGTGAAATATGTCCACACAGACATTTCAATTATTCTGAATCAGATTAGAACCCTTCATTAATGTTTAAATTTAATGCGATTTGAAGTACTGTGAAAATTGAGACAAAATTGTGTTAGCATTGAACCTTGGTATTTAGACATAGAATAAGATGATTCTGTAAAGGTAGGGTGATTAGAACTGTGGTTTAAGACTAAAGTTAATTTGCGTATGCTCATGCAACCATAGTAAATCGATGCATTTGACCTTTATATTTTCTCTAAGTAAATTAGTTTTCAGCTGGCAAAGTGTCTGCAAGATGGCAGTTTATTTAGCAGATGCATCATACAGCATCATGCAGCAATAATTGCTGGCAAATCTCACAAAAGAAAACAAAAATGACTTTCACAGGACAACGTTTTTTTTTTTTTTTTTTTCACACATAGCTTTGTTTCAGCTTTATTTCTTTTATGTCTAAGGCGGCCCATGGTAAGTCATTATATTGGCTATGAACGTATATTCCTACAAGATTAAACAAATTCATTCATCTTTGCCACAGCTTTGATGATTAATTGTGTGTCATTATGGAAAATGATGACAATAATATGCGTACTGCTGTGTGGCATGAGAGATGAAAGCAGAAACATTTCAAGAGTGATTTTGTTTGGCTTTTTAGCATCTTGTCACCAATAATTAGAAAATGGCGTGTTTGTGGGCAGTTGAAATCTCGGGAAAGGTTGGAGAGGGAAGAGATACATCCTCTGCACATCTCACTAATTAGAAACAGCTTGTCCCCAGTTGATTGAGTAAGAGAAAGAAAAGGAAAGTGTTTCTTTATGTGGAAGATTCTTTGAAACCATGGTGAGAAATCAAAGGTTGACCTTCTCTGTCTGTTCTGTGCCGTTGCTGTAGAACTCCTGTGGCGAGTGGAACTCAATGCACCGTAGTGGGAATCAATATGACGGAAAGGTGGGATAACTTTAGTTCCTCCTCACTGGATGTGTGTGCCTTTTCCTCTTCAGAATAGCAGTCTTTTATGTTGGGATTTCTAATGTCACTAGGCAGTGTGGCTAATTTCAATTTTATTACTCAGTGATGTTCTCAGTTTAGTATCAACTTTGTCTTTGGTGTTTTTTTATATTAACATCAAATAGTGGATTAAATGTATGTTTTAATAAATTTGACAACTGATCAACAAAACCAGTCATAAGGGTCAGTTTTTTGAAGTTGAGATATATAAGCTGAATAAATAAGCTTTGATGTATAGTTTTGGTATGATAGGACAAAATTAGGCTAAGATACAACTATTTGAATATCTGGAATCTGAGGGTGCAAAAAAACAAAATATTGAGAAAATCGCCTTTAAAGTTCTTAGCAATGCACATTACTAATCAAAAATAAGGTTTTGATATATTTACGGTAGTATATGTACAAAATATCTTCATGGAACATGATCTTTACTTAATATTCTAATGATTTTTGACATAAAAGAAAAATAGATAATTTTGACCCATACAGTGTATTTTTGGCTGTTGCTACATTTATACCCATGCTACTTAAGACTGGTTTTATGGTTCAGGGTCACAAATGTGTATGTTAATTTAATAATACTATAATACATTTTATTTACTATAATTGTTATTACATATGATGTTACCTATCCCTTACATATTAGCAATGACCACTCTAAAACTCATATTGTTCAGCTATCAGCCCAGATTATCCTGTGTGATTTTGGTGCATCTGTGCCCATTTGCTAACCACATTTCAGCTCACCTATATCCTATTTGGCCGGTGATTTCCCTGAGAAGAGATATGATTTCATTACCCCCCCATTTACTTCTAGAATGGCCTTCGTTTAGAGACGTGATGACATATTATCCTTGGAGGTAATGCCTCCTCGGAGGCTCTTGATGCACTTTCTTCTAAGAACTAGTTGGCTAAGTCATTGTGACCCGAAAGATGTTTTTCCTTTCGCTAATATATCCTTGATTGTGAAGCAAATCTATGAATCTATTCATGTGTTTCTATAGATGTGTATTTATAGTCTAATAATGGATTCCAAGTGGTAAAATAACTACTCGAAATGGCACGAATACAATATAATGAATTGTGAATATTCTAAATTATGGAATTATTCTGTTTTCACTGTTTAGAACACAAGAACAGATATTATTTAATGGCTCTTCATATATATATAATAGGTATATGGATGGTATTCATATGAATTCCGTTCAAAGCACGTAAAGCATTTGCTCAGATTTTGTTGTTTTAGTCAAACTGATTGAATGTCAGTAAGAGCAAACCGCACCTGAAATGAAACTGCCCTTGTAAAAGTCTCTCATAGAATTTTTAATCATTGTCCGCCCACCCTGACAAGCAAGGCTCCCTTTGAGTAATTGAAAAATGTTGAGATGATTAAAGTAATATTCTGCTAAGGACCCTTTTCATTATTTTCAGTGCGCTTTTGAAATTACATTTATTGATCCCTGACTAATGGCTAAGAATACACACAGGGCTTTACCTTTAGTTCATTAATGAACTCAATTGTTTGCAAATATTGATTTTAATACACAAATCTCTTGTGATGAAATGGTTTCAGTTTTTTCTCCCTTGCCAGGGTATGCAGCCAACACTGTAGCTTCATTTTCCGTGCATGTATGCGGTGGAATTTGGAGATGTCATTTAAATGTGCGCTTGGAGTCCCCTACAGCATTCTCAGACTCAAGATCTGCTTCATTTGTTCGTTAAAATTTTTTATTTCTTTTAAAAGCATAGTTTTAAAGTACAATAAGTTTATATATTGAATATATATATATATATATATATATATATATATATATATATATAATGTTAAATAAACAATTTTGTAACACTTTAAATTACTTTTTATTTTTTTACAGTGTGGTAGATATGTGTATTTCTGTCCAGGTAAAGAATGTGAACAGAACAGAAGCTAAATTATGTATGTTTCCAAGTTTAGAATTTAATTTGTGTGAAAAATTGCAATACTGCAGAAACAATTTCAGAGAATAAGATTTTGGAAATTCTGAATTATTTGTAGAGCAACATGTTTTATTTAGTCCTAGACTTGTTGATATTTAATTAAGGTATTTGAGGAATAAGGGTCTTATCTAGTGAAGCAATCTGTCATTTTCTAAGAAAATTACAAATTGATATATGTTTTTTAACCACAAATGCTTATCTTGCACTAGCTCGACCTCACGCATTACGTAATCATGAATGTGTGACGAAGGTGGAAATACTGACCTAGTGTTTACAAAGTGAACGTGCAAAGAAAGTCAAATGCCCTTTACGAAAAAAAGGTAAAACAACAATGTTGTATGATTTTGAAGTTGGAGAAAATTAGTTAGTTATGATTTTTCCAACGTGATTATGCAATGCGTGATGCGCTAATGCAAACGAGCATTTGTGGTTAAAAAGTATATAAATTTGTATTTTTAAGACAATAACTGATCGGTTCGCGAGATAAGACTCTTATTCCTCGGCTGGGATTGTGTAGAGCCCTTTAAAGCTGCATTGAAACAAGCAAATTGGACCTTCCCATTGAAGTCCTCTATATGGAGAAAAATCCTGGAATGTTTTCCTCCAAAACCTTTATTTCTTTGCGACTGAAGAAAGACAGACATGAACATCTTGGATGACATGCGGGTGAGTAAATTATCATTTTATTTCTGGAAGTGAACTTCTTTTAAGTTTAAATGGCATTGTTTAGCAACTTTTGATGGATTTCTTACAGTCAGCATTTTGTTGTTGTCGTTATTGTTTGGATGAGATCTTAGCCAGCAAATGGCCAATGTGAGTACTTTTGTGTTTGCCTGAGTATGTTGTGCAGATGGCCACAGGTCTTATTTTCCTGTCAGAATTGTGTGTTTACACCATCACTCGTTTACTTCTTAGTGGGAGGCAAATCAGTCGAGCTGAATTCACAGATAAGACGACACTGTCATATAAACAGTGTTACATGAAAAGGTTCTATAAATCATGCATGACATTTCAATCTCTCCTCCCTTGTCACTTCAGCGGGTGACATTTCTGATGAGATGGAAAAACACTGACATGCACCGTGTGGTTAAAGGGATTAGCTTTGTCTCTGATTCAGAATATCTGACTCTCTCCATTTACCACTGTGGATGAACTTAAAACTAAATCGAAATTAAAAACACCCTTCACCATCAATCCGTTGATGGATGGCAGACGTTTTGTGCGCCGCAATATGAACCGGTTTCATTATGATTGAAAGAGGAGATAGTTCAATCAAACTAAAGTGTCTTAGACACTATTTTTGCATACAGACTGTTAAAAATTTAATTAACCAAGGCCAAAATAATCATATTTTCCTCCGTGGTGCTGTATGCTGGTCATTACATCTCTGCGTAATCTGTCAAGTAGCTACCAGTTTATTTTTGTAAAAGTAACAAGACATATTTTAGAAACCAAACTTAAATTATATTTTAAATGATTTACAAGATGCTGTGGTCAGCATCCTGTATCCTCAAACTGCCCACAAAATTGAATTTATTATAACTCGCCAATTGGCTTCTTTGTTAAGTTTTGATCATTTTGACCTGTTCTGCAGCTTTAGAGTTATGCATGGCCATGCACTTTGTTTAAAGAGAATAATATACTCATCCTGAACTTTAAAGTAGAGCTACAAAGTAACGTTTGAGTCTAAAAGTTGAGAAAACTCTTGAGCACTTTATTTTATTTAGGCCTTACATTGTTTGAAATTATGGGCTAGCTACAGTTGAGGTCAAAAGTTTACACCCCTCTGTCAGAATCTGCAAAATGTTAAATATTTTAGCAAAATAAGAGAGATCATACAAAATGCATGTTATTGTTTATTTAGTACTGACTTGAATATGATATTTAAAAGATGATTACATATAGTCCACAAGAGAAAATAATATTTGAATTTGTTGTTACCTGAAGGATCCACAGCTGTTTTTTTGTTTAGTGATTGCTGATCATGAGTCCCTTTTTTGTCCTGGACAGGTAAACTGCCTGCTGTTCTTCAAATAAATCCTTCAGGTCACACACATTCTTTTTGTTTTCCAGCATTTTTATGTATTTAAAATCCCTTTCCAGTAATGACTATATGATTTTGAGGTCCATCTTTTCACACTGAGGACAACTGAGGGACTTATATGCAACTATTACAGAAGGGTCAAATGCTCAATAATGCTCCAGAAGGAAACACAATGGATTAAGAGTCGGGGGATCAAATACACAAATGCTGGAAAACCCAAAAAAATTGTGGGTCATTTTTATAAATTTAACGATTCTTTTGACTTGTAGACTTTATGTAAACATCTTTTATGTGAAACATCTTCATGTCAGTACTGAATAAACAATAACATGCATTTTGTATGATCCCTCTTATTTTGATAAAAGAATTAACATTTAGCAGATTCTGAAATGGGGATGTAAACTTTTGACCTCAACTGTAGTTGCTAAGTTGATTGCAGGTAGTTGATAGATCTAGGAGGGATTGTAATCATACATTTTAATAGAAATTGACAAAATGAGTGTTGGGGTATTTTTGCTTGTCAGTTTACTACTGCGTAGCTAAGAAAAGATATGTAATATATAATATATAATAAAGCTGTCTGAGTCCGAAAAGACTAAAAGACTGCCAAGTTTGTAGCTTGAAAACTCTTTAGTTATGATTATGATTTATTGGCTTAATAAAAAGCATAAGGTAAAGGCTATAAATGGCACAAACTGTTGTGAATTTAACTTATGTTCAAATTTGGAAAATTGCATATTATTTAAATCACTAAATATTTAGTTTTTTAGTCTTTATGAATGTGTCTTAGTGGCCCTTGCAGAAACTGCTTGCAATACTACATAACCTTCTCAAGTCTCAACCAATCTGACAAAACAAATTTGAAAGTCATTTTAGATGAATGGCGGCCCTTATACGCTCATTTAGATGCTGTTCATGAGGTAGGTTGCTACACACCTCCACAATGAGTAATTGTTGGTTGCTTCCGTCCTTCATTTCAGCAGATGAAAATGTCTGCCAGGTACATATCAGTGGGACATTTTCACACTGATCATGCCGTGCTATGCAGTAATTCATATTCAGAATCCGTGAATCGCCTTTAACTGCAAATATGAAGCCCCTTTAGGGGGCACGACTACTGTTGTTGTGTTGTGCTATGAATACTGACACAGTTAAAAAGTGAACTTTACAATATAATGCCATAATGTGCCACATTGTTTAGTTTGACATTATATGCTTTCAGAGGATCCAAACAAGTGCAAAACAGACGGTGACTTTAGGACCCCATGAAATCATGATGTAAACTAATGGGAAATCATTTACTTGACCTCTTTTTTGCTTCAAACCTGTCAAAATGAATATGGAAGTTATGAAAATAGTCCATATGACATTATATTCCAAGTGTTATGAAAATAACCATTAATTACATCAATATTCATTGAAAATCTTGGCCTCTTATGTAGCTTTCAAATCAAGTATAATATCTTTTGAAGCATCACATTAAACATCATATTACATTATATCTTCTGACAAACCTTTTACCCATGTTTGTGACCCTGGACCTTAAGTAGCACAGGTAAATTTGTAGCAATAGCCAAAAATACATTGTATGGGTCAAACTTGTTGATTTTTCGTTTATACCAAAAAATCATTAGGATAAAGATCATGTTCTGTGAAGATATTTTGTAAATTTCCTACTGTAAATATATCAAAACTGAATTTTTGATGAGTAATTTTAATAAAGAACTTTATTTGGACAACTTTAAAGACTATTTCAATCTCAATATTTCAATTTTTTTTTCAAGAACTACAGATGAAAGGAATGATTTTTAGTAAAAAAACATTTCATTTCATTACATTTCAGTCTTTTCATAATAATAATAACAAAAAAACAAAACAAAACTAAAGTATGTCTTCAGAAGAGACTTATATATCAGCTGAATATCAGCTGTATAGACCTCTTTTTTTTTTTTTATAAAACTTTAAATGTTTAGGTATGATAGATACTGCTGACAATGGCAGAAATGTTATGACTATGACTATGACACACTGGAAATATTGGATCCAAGTTTTGTCCTTTAAAGCAAATCTATTTTTGCATTTCTTGGAAAAAAATGACCACATATGGGTTTTGGACTATTCCTTTACGAAAAAGAACAGGCCATGCAATATGCCACAAATAAAAACATCAAAAAGAACAGAAAATTGTATTCACCAGGTGATTTCATAGAGTAATTTAGGTTTACTTTACAGCACTGAAATAGAAATGAAAAGACAAATGAACTCTGGTGAATATTATAGGAGATAACTAAACCGAACTGGCTCCTGTGATAAAGCTTGATTGTTCTAAACTACCTGTACCTATCTGCCCTCTATTCTAAGATTATTGACTCCATTAGGAGTAATTTCTTTGTTCCACAGAGCTAGTGTGCTTTCTTTATCTAATATACCAGTGCTCCGCTGCAAAAACGCAATGTGAAGAAGTCAGAAGGCCACGATTATCTGTTTAAGGTTTGTAATAGTTTAATATATATTAAAGATATCTGAGGTGAGTCGTCATTTGTCTAAGCTGTTATCATCTATAGACCATATATGTGACATCTCATTTTGAGGCCTTTGTTCTTGTTTCTCCTTTTTTGTCCTTTTGGTTTGCCTGCAGTTTGTTCTGTGAATGTTTTAGACTGGCCTTGAGTGACTTTTCACCAGTCCGTTTTATGAGCGATTGCGAATTAGCATCTGCTTAACACCATAAAACCACTTTAAACCACTGGATCAATTAAAACGAATCAGATAATTTAATTCATTAGGTTGTAACATCAAAGTGGACGGCCGTCCTCACTTCCCTTGAGAATTAGAGATGTGCGGCGTGTGCCATAAAAAGGGAAAACGTTTTGATTAGACTCACATACCGCAGATAAATTGACTTATTGAACATTTTCTACTGGACGTTTGCCAAGGGATGCGTGGATTTCTGTCCTTGATTTGTCAGTGAAGGCTAATTCGAGGAATTGGCTAAAGCCTGTCTTTCTTTTTCATTTGAATAAAATAAATGCAAGGCGATCAACTCCTGCATTCAGCTCTGTGATTGCTCTGTGTCCTTGGAGCATTTACATAGGTTGTTTGTCTTTCACATGAAAAGCAGGAAAGAGTGGGCGTTTATCTGCTTTGAATCCCACCTGATTCCATCCCCTCGTTCTCTCTCCTTTCATCCGAACATCCTTTGCCTCTCTATCATGCCGAGCATTAATCCTTGAGGAACACCAACAGTTTCTGTTATCAATTATTAATCCATCTCCATGGCAATGAAATGCAAGGAAGAGGTGCCATTCATTGGTCATTAAAAGATTATTCCCACATAGTAGAACATTCATGTATTTGAGGATTACCTTTTTTATACTATTATGTATACAGGTTTAAATTCTGATATGATTTCAAAGAACGTGACTGTGTGCCATGGTCCAGGGACGATATGTTCAAATATGAGTTGTGCTAAATGATTCTCATATTTATACACCATGCCATTTTCATGGTACTTCATTATGCTTCAATAAATAAAAAGATATTACCGTAGTACACGTCCAAAAAAGCATGCTACTTCCTCTAATTCTACTAATTCTTAATAGTGTGTTGTTATCTGAATCATCATCATGTCCTTTATTTAACCAGGTAATAAAACTTTTCACATTGAGGACAACTGAGGGACTAATATGCAACTATTACAGACGTAATAGTTTTTTAGCATAATTTTTTCCCTAATGAGCATCAGTGAGTATCTGAACCTTCTGTAATAGTTGCATATGAGTCCCTCAGTTGTCATCAGTGTGAAAAGATAGATCTCAAAATCATACAGTCATTGTTAGAAAGGGTTCAAATACACAAAAATGCTGAAAAACAAAAGAATTTGTGGGACCTGAAGGATTTTTCTGCAAAATAGCAGGCAGTTTAACTGTTCAGGACAAACAAGGAACTCATGTACAACTATCACTTTTTTTTTTTATAAATATAGAAAATCATATAGCTAAATGTCATTCAAAAATATTTTCAATACACAATTATCAACAAATATATTTAAGAGCTGCACACGTAAAATTAACACACTATGAGTGGGGTTGGACAATGTACGGTAACATATTAAGCCACAAAATTATGATTTACAGTTCAGATACAGGTTTTCACAAAAACCAAATATCTTAAACAACAGCATTTCAGCCATTTAAAACATACATATTACTGTCTTAATTGTTTAGATTTTTAGAAGGCACATTAACTTCTTTCATATTTACAACTCTATGTGTTTGCTGCATAAAAACATGGGTCGGTATTTGCAACAATCTGACCATATACAGCTGAAAAATTATTAGAAATGCAAATTCATTCTCTGCCATGAGGTGGCGCTTTAGCAGTGCTGAAATATTACGGTTTCCATAAAAACGGCTGTACACAAAGCAGCACCGCGCTTATTAACCCTGTTTTATCTCAGTGTCAACGACACGTTTCTAGGGACAGTCGATTCCCTTCAGATACATTCATAAAGACGTCTGTGCCTTGTTTTGCCCCTATCACGATTTTTGTCTTCCGTCCCAAACGGTTAAATAGATAATTAAGACTTTTCTTATACTATTTAACGTACTGAAAACTTTTTATAGCCTTAAATTTTATACAACTAAATTGAGGAGTATTTAGGGACCTGCAGGAGCCCTCTACTTTCAGATAGCCCATCGGGCAGGCCGTGAAAAATTTTGGTAGCCCGACTGGAAAACACAATAGCCCCGGGACGTCGGGCTAGCGATTTTGCGAGCCCTGAGTATGTAAGCTTTTGAACGGGTTCATTTTTATAAATTTAACTATTATTTTTTCTTGTGGACTATATGTAAACGTCTTTTATGTGAAATGTCTTATTCAGGTCAGTACTAAATAAACATCATGCATTTTGGCATTTTGTATGATCCCTCTTATTTTGGTAAAGTAATTAACATTTAACGCAGATTAAATGATGCAGATGCAGATTCAGGGTGTATGTAAACTTTTGACTTCAATTGTATATGGTACAAAATGATTCTGGTATGCATTTTCCATGATGCGTTCAAATGTGTAACGAATACAATATATTCAAAAATCCATGTTATTGTCTTTTTTTTTGTACCAGATGAATATCTTATAAAAGCATTGTAATTTACAGATGTTCATTAGAAGTTTGCTAAGATCTGCTATAATATAACCATGTGACTTTCTGCAGTTGTATACATTAATTGTGTTTTTCGAGGCTGTTTTACCGTTTCCTCAGAACCCAGGTACAGACAACGCTACACCCTGCTGCGCTGGTGTTTATCTGTGACGCATGTTCCCCTCTCAGCCATCCGCGGGAAAAACAGACGGAATAAATGAGTCTTCTGCCAGGGGGCCGGAATACACAGGTAGAAGGAACTCCCAGCTGTTTTCGGTTGAGCGGCAATTTTCATACTAATTCAGAAAAAAAAGTGTGCAAAAAAAACCCCTCCTGTGGTGCAATCTAATCACTGATATTGACGTGAAAGAAACAGGTTTAATAAAGAGCAGATATCTCAGAGCGAGGTGGCGGCTGACGGATGCGGTATGTCAAATAGACCCCACAGAGAAAATGTTTATAGAGCCAGTGAACATGGAGCAGGGACGTGTGTGAAAAATGAGCGCTAAATGAAGTAGGTGCAGTAGTGTGGGTTTATTTTGTGTTTCTCTGTGGATATGAATTTAAAAGAGAGAAGGCCGTGTGTGGGTAAGGGTGTAGTGTCTTTGTGGAGGAAAACTGAGACTAAATAGTGTTTACATATATGAAATGGATGGTGATTCATATGGTTAAATGAATGAATATCTCTTATGAGCCATTCAGTAACTTATGAAGAACAGACTGAAGTGCAAGTCTTCAACCTGCTAGTCCTCTAATTTCCTTCAGATGATTTGCATTTACTAAAAATCTTATTTATTTATTTTTTTTACCATGCATTATGACTGTATGTACAGGAGCTCAAACATTTTGAAAGCATCTCCATTTAGATTGAGAGTCCAATGGGTTTGGAACAACATGAGTATGAGTAAATCATTTTTTGAGTGAACTTTCCCTTTGAATTGATTCTTGATTTGTTGTTCAAGAAACATTCATTATTATTATTATTATTATTATTATCATCATCATCAATTTTTAAAACAGCTAAGTAATTTTCAGAATTATTAGATGAATAGTAAGATACAAAGATCAGCATTTATCTGAAATAAATGATAGAAATTAATACTTTTATTTAGCAAGGATGCTTTAAACATGATGATAAAGAGATTTATAATGCTACAAAAGATGTTTATTTCAGATAATGCTGTTCTTCTGAACTTCAAAAAGAATAATAATAATAATAATAAATGTTTTGGAGCAGCAAATGAGAATATTAGATTGATTTCTGAAGGATCATGTGACTGGAGTAATGGTGCTAAAAAAATTCAGCTTTGAAATCACAAGAATAAATGACATTTTTAAACTATATCCAAATAGAAAACAGTTATTTTAAATAGTAAATATATTTCCAAATTCGTTTTTGCTGTGCTTTGGATCAAATAAAGGCTTGGTGAGCAGAAGAGACATCTTTGTGTAAAAGACATGTGAAATGTGGCTTGATATTTCACTTTTTCTTTTTTACACTGATTTTAATGAAGAAACCTGCAGAATGCTGTAGTGCATTCATGCTTGTCTTTATTTAACCTCTGAATAACAAACACAGTCTAGATCCCAAATTTAGCACACTCATCCACTTGGGAATGTTCTAGATTGTTCCTCCAGTCATCTCAGAACTAATTCAGCCCTCATTTATGAGGAATTATGTAACTTATGTAGCGAATGCTCTCGATTTAGAGTGCAGGTTTTATATTTAAATGCTAACTAAGATCCGTCCCCTACCTGAAACTGAGTGACAGATGCCTTGATTAATATCCCCCTGGCTTAGGCCTGATAAGAACCTGTGCGTCTTGCTATCTGCCTCTGCCAGACCTGAGACAATCCATCAGACGGTCTTAAGAGAGTGAAGCATTCAGGGTTTGGTAAGGGATGTAAAGACGCATTATCTCTAGCTAGCGGCTGCGCGCAGATAGAGGCTGTTGGTTGTGTGTGTATGTGTGATGAAATATAGCACCTGTAGACCGGATTGCTCCCAGTGTTATTAACCTTAGAGCGCTGGGGTAAAGGTGAGTAAATCGCTGTTCTATACCATGATAGCCCTCTAAAGCAGTTACTGACGAGTTAACGAAAACACCCACTGGCATGACAGTGTTGCTGTCTCCCTAAATAGCATGTGAGATAAGATTTAGAGCATCCCAAATATATGTGGAATTACTTTCTCCGCTAGATTTTGGAAGTGAGGAACTGTGCATGCCTTTCAGTTAATGCTGCCCACAAATCCTGAGTGCAACAGAAGAGGTGGTCAAACAGAAGGTCAAAGATGTTACAGCCCATTTTAAATTAGCATGAAATTTAAATAATAATAGACCTTTATGGCAATGGATTTAGCTTAATGCTAATGTGCAAATGCAAACTCTACATGATAAAAGGGAGTGTATGTCTCAGTACTGTTTCATTACTCCATCGTCTGCAAGCTACATACGCTACCAATCAAAACTTTGGGATCGGTAAGATTTTTAAATAGTTTAGAAAGACGTTTCTTAGGGGCCGTTCACACAGAATGTGACTTTCCATTACATTCCACTGCTCTGTTTTTCTATTACTTTTTAATGTAAACATGCACTAGATGAATGTGTTTGACCATTGCAAACATTGCATATTGTGTCTTTTGCAGCATTTAATCAATGCATCACTCAAGCTAAAAGAAAAAAACAAACAAATGTGTCTTGAGACCTAGTGTTTTTCCTCATTCTGCTGCCTAAATTTTGAAATCAAAAACACATTCTTTGTGAATTACCCCTTATGCTTACCAAGGCTGCATTTACTTAAACAAAAATAGAGTAAAAACAGTAATATTGTGAAATAGTTTTACAATTTAAAATAAGTGTTTCCTATTTGAATATATTTTAAGATGTCATTTATTCCTATATGCAAAGCTAAGTTTTCCAGTCTTCAGTGTCACATGATCCTTCAGAAATCATTCTAAAATGCTGATATGTTGCTCAATTATTTGAGCAGCATGTTGAAAATGTCGTGCTGCCTAATATTTTTGTGGAGACTGTGATACTTTTTCAGGAATTGTTTGATGAATTAAACATTCAAAAGAACTTGTTTGCAATAGAAACATTTTGTGACATTATAAAGTCTTTGCTGCCACATTTAATTTAATTTAATGCATCTTTTCCGAATGGAAGTATTAATGAATCTCTTATATCAAAAATTTAACAAAAAGAAAAAAGAAAAGAGTAATAAAAATAAATAAATCTTACTGACCGCAAACTTTTAAGTGGTAGTATACCTTTTTTTAATAATTTAATGCATCCTTTCTGAATGGAAGTATTAATGTATCTCTTATATCAAAAATGTAACAAAAAGAAAAAAGAAAAGAATAATAAAAATAGTATAAAAGGTGAAAGGTAGTATACCTTTTTTTTAATAAAGCAAATAGTAGCACAGCTCAACATTTTGCACATACTTAGAGTAAAATGTAAGTAAAAATTGGCTAAGGTGAGTTTCTTGCTTGTTGGTAATACATTTTTGGGGGGGATTACATGGCCAAATACTGATAGTCTGACCTTTGCTAATGTTAGTGACGTGAGTGATTCAAAACAAACACTATCCTAAAGATTTATGGCCCTGAAATTTACTCAGTTCACCTGTCCAAAGTTCTTTCTGGGCCCTGGATGCAGTGAATAGAAAAGGCAGGAAATGTCAGATTGATTGTTGACTGCATTTGCATGTTGTAGGCAACTCTGTGAAGATCAATTCATTCTGAACCTGACTGTCGCGAACAATCTGGCTTGGCTGATGTTTTGAATTGTTAATTACACAGTGTAGTCAGCTGTGCTGAACGTGGCACAATGTTTGATGTGTATCTGGAGAGACACGAGCATAATTTATAGTAAATAACAGATGATTAATTTACATGGAATTTATTGGATCATTATGATATGAATGCTAACAAATCTGAAAATGGTTTCTTCTCTGTGGATAAAGTGTGTAACACTTCACCCGGCTGAGGATTTTATGCTTAAACTACATTATTAAAGTCTCATCAATCAAGATTTTGGAGAGCTAATTGCTTAGAGTACAAATTCCTTGTCATTCTCGCTGAATTTTCTAAAGGAAATGTGTGCAAATCTGTCACAATGATGCTAAGGTACCGTATACTCTTAAAAATATTTTCATCAATCCCAATTCTTTATTGGGATCAATGGTTCTATGAAGAGCCTTGAACATCCATGGAACCTTTTAAATGCAGAAAAGGTTCTTTAGAATTTTAAAATGTTCTTCAAAACGGTTCTTTAAGGAACTGTTCTCTGAAAGGTGTTTTGCAGGTCCAAAAATGGTTCTTCTATGGCATCACTGCAAAAACACTCTTTAGAAACCATTTTTAAGAGTGTAGGTGGTTACCAAGATGTGGCTATGTGATTGCTAAGGTGTTTTAAAATTCCCATATGCAAGCTCAATAGCTTTTCTTATCAATAAACCAGCTCCTTCAACTATGAATGATGTAAACAAATGCTATAGGCAACTGTATAGTTCACTTCTTTGCATCTGTTATCTGATTTCCTATTGGTTTAGAAGTGACATACATATGTGGCTGGTCACACTTCACCTCCTTGTTATGTTTAGATATTGAGGGGTTTTAATGTAACCTGATGTCAAAACAGCTTTCAGAATGCAATCCAGGTGTCTGTTAGTCAACCACAGCAGAACGTGCTGGAACATTCTGTTTTAGCCTGGATATCACTTGGGATAATCCTAAAGGCAGTTTGCAAATAATAATTAAAGGATTAGTTCACTTACAGAATAAAGCTTTCCTGATAATTTACTCACACCCATGTCATTCAAGATGTCTTTCTTTCTTCAGTCGAAAAGAAATTGAGGTTTTTGAGGAAAACATTCAAGGACTTCAATGGGAGCCAACAGGTTGAAGGTCCAAACTGCAGTTTCAGTGCAGCTTCAAAAGGGTCTACACGATCCCAGCCAAGGAATAAGGGCCTTATCTAGTGAAACAATCTTGACTTTCTTTCCACATTTGCTTTGTAAGCACTGGCAGGAGTATTTGATCAGGGTTGTAACTGAACTCTGCAGGAAGGTAGATCTCCAGGAACAGGGTTGGCACTCCTTGTTTAGAGCCCTTTGAAGCTGCATTGAAACTGCATTTTGGACCTTCAACCCGTTGATCCCCATTGACATCCACTATATGGAGAAAAATCCTGGAATGTTTTCCTCAAAAAACTTAAGTGAAGAAAGAAAGACACAAACATCTTGGATGAAATGGGGGTTAGTAAATTATCAGGACATTTTTATTCCGGAAGTGAACTAATCCTTTAAATAATAATAATAATAAAAAAAAAAATATATTGAAACAAGTAAATAATTGAAAAATAAAAAGAATCAGATTTTAAGTTAAATTGTTTTGGCTGACAAAAATGTTTGGGAATCCCTGATTTAACCTTTGCTGTTAGATGTTATAAACAGTGTTCGAATTGTGTCAAAGCTCATGGAGGGTCCCCCTAACCAGAGCCCCACTCCCCAAAAAATAAAATAAAACCTAATATAAATATGATTCATATTTTGCTATCATTGAGAAAATCTAATTCTAAGATAAAAGCTAATTTTACAATGATCAGTGAATTAGGTGTACCGAACAATCACTTGAATTAAATATTCAAAAAAGAATTAAATATCTAGCTGAGGAAATGTATATTTTCCAACAAATTGAATTTAAATTGATTTTTTTTTTTACCTTTATAAAGCCATTCTTTTTTCTGAAAGCGTGCATTAACTTTTGCTTCAAATTCTTATATTTAATCAATAAAGTCACTTAGAATAATAATATATTTTAGGCTGTTACCACACAAAATGATTATCAACTAAATTTGCATTTCAGTTGGCATTTAGATGTATTAACCCACTGTTTAATGCAGGACATGAATGCATTTAACCTGCAGTTAAAAATGCATAAATAATTTTTTGATATTTTAATCCTAAAACGTTGAATGCTGATATTTGAAATTGTAACAAGGACGAAGACAGGTGGATCCAAATGCAAAGCTTTAATGACAGAAATCGTAGTGTACAAGCAGGGGTCAGACAGGAACAAACATGGGCAACGTAGGACAAAACAAAGAAGCGTCAGTATCCGAGCATGAAGGTCTGGGGCCGGCAGCGAGCAGGGTAATCCAAGGGACAGGCTAGGGGTTGATAGGCGGGCGGAGAACAGTCATGGGAACCAGGAACAAAGGAGCTCGGCAACGGGAGGGCAACCAGGAAATAACGCTCGGAATTGACAGTGAAAACTATTCAAAACTTCGCAACCAAACAGTGGGTGAACTGGTCTTTTTATACAGAGAGAATGTGAACTAAGATGGCCGACTAAGGTGAAAGATGAAAGGTGACAACAGGGGATTATGGGAAATGTAGTGAAAGATGGTCCATAGTGTAATGAAGACTCCCTCAAGGGGTGAAGGAGGGAGCCATAATGGCACGTTCATGACAGAAATTATTTTAAAAAATGAAAGGTATTTTAAATGTGAAATTAAAACCGCCAGTAGGTGGCAGTAAGTCACTGTTTATAAGAAAGTCATTGTGATTGCACCGAATCATTTAAACAGTTTATTAATTCAGGAACGAACGACTATAAAATTGACGGAAAAACAGTGCTGTGGCTGTGTTTGGAACCATATTTGTTGGCGAAATAGGCTAGAGCAAAAATATGCATTATGCTGTCTAAAATGTAAGTCTCTTATTAACTTCTAGTTTTTGAACTGTTGTATAAAATCAATATCACATTTTTGATTTTTGCAAAAAAAAGGTGCTCTTTGTGTGATACCGATTAACTATATGAAATTTTATAAATATAAATGTTCCGCCCCCATATCCTGAATTTTGGGAAAATGCATTTATTCGATTGAGTCACACAGTGAAATAACGCACTCTAACTGAGCACAGTCAGTCTAGCTGGTGTTTAAGCACTCATAACTCCTGTTATAATTAATTAAGCTGTCATACACTGTATGATAAATTATTCTCTTACTTAAGCAGTAGTTCGTACATCTGCACTATGTTGCTTATGAAGAGGGAGTTTGCCAGTTTCGGTCTGAACAAAACTCCGGGTTTCAGCAATGACTATTCTGGTTAAACTACTATCATTCTGCATGTAAAAGCATCTTTTGCTTTTAATAATATACAGAGTTGTGGCATGAAACTCTAGAATGCAGTCCGATGGGTCTAACTCAACATAATGTCATCATTATGATGACATCATAATCACATGGCACAGCCGATTGGTTCTCTCCTGTTTCAGTAGCCAGTGAGCTCACTGCAGCAGTTTGCAGCATGCTTCAGAAACCCTTCACCTTCCCCAGCTCCACCTTTATAGATCTACTATGAGGTGATTCATATATGCAATGGGGGTTAATTATATATGTTATATATGCAGCAGCAATATTTCTTTCATGCTTACAGCAGCATGTTGTGGATGTATTAACAAGTCTCTGTACTTGCTCTGTCGCAGCAGCAGCGTAGCAGATCTGTTCTGCCAAGACCAAATACATTAACATTGTCATGTACATTACCATGCCAATCCCTCCGAGAGTTGTCATGACAGAAATATTATTAATACAATATACAAGAATAATTTAACGTTTCATTGTATTATAATAAGTGTTTCGCCAGTGCCTATTTATTTATTATTTTTTGGTTTGTTTCTACAGTATCACAATCTTCTGATTCGCCTGCTGTTTCTCATAAACTGTAGGCATTTTGGAAACCCCGCTGTACACAACAAATGTCTTACATTTCCCCTCGTAACACTGCCAGCGCATGTTGCCAAGATCTTAGGCTCTTCAACATAATCTGTTTCATTCTGTCTGTCATTTTCATTGTAATCATTCTGACGTTGCCTTTCATTCGTTGTAGCAGGAATACTGGGTACGGACTCCTGCTCCCAGTGTCTAACTTTACACAGATCTGGCACTGGGCCTAGAAAGAAGACTGAGCCAAGAGACACACACTCTCTTGTGTATCTTTCAATGCCTCAGACATTCAAGGACAGATGAGAACTTCATTTGAGCACATACAGTACATTTACATTTCAAGTTTATGTGACAGCTCACATATATAGTTGAACTTTACGAGTAGAAGAACCAAATCATAACTTGATTTTATGATTTCGCTGAAGTTGTTATATTGAGCTGATGTCCTTATACAAGTTGTTGTAATTTCATTATGACTTTATATTACTCAATATGTCTTAATATCTTAGTTTTACACTTGCGTAAACATTGTTGTGTAGATTCTTCAAAAATGTCTTTAAGAATTCCATGGCTCAGTTTCATCTCTGCCGTTATTTACTCTTTCCCTCACCTTTTCTTTTTGAATCTGGCCATTTTTACCCTACAACATCTGCAGCCATTTGTCACATATCGACTTTTCACCAAACTTCTTAATTTCTCCACTACTTATGTATAACATACAGAGCTTAAAGTTAATGAGGTCGCCGTATTGCTTATTAGCATCAGTGGTGGCTTCATTAGCTGTGGTTAATAAGGTGTAAAGGGTTCACACTGCTGGGCTGTAGCCAGCTGGCGCTTTAGTGCTGCGCTGACAGAGGATTGGCATGATGGGATTGCATGTCTAGAATGCGAGCATGATTTGGGGGTTAATGACACACTGTCCTTGTTGTTGTAGACAATGCAGATGCCATTGCTGGAGGCTTGTATCAATCTATTAGGCCTGTGCTGTAGAAAGAGACTGAGGAACTTCAAACCAATCAGCTGAAGAGATGAAACGCTGACTAAGTGACCTGCTTAAATGTAAGAAATGCTGTTCAATAATTTTTCATTTTCTTTTTTATTTAGGAAATACACTACAGTTGGACTCTTTAAGGTTGGTAAGATTATTTACACTACCAGTGAAATGTTTTTGGACAGTGATTTATAAACTTTTTAAAGATGTCTCTTCTGCTAACCAAGCCTGCATTTATTGATCCAAAGCACAGCAGAAACAGTCAAATTCTGAAAAATTTAACTATTTCAACTGTTTTCTCTTTGAAAATATTAAAAAATTTATGAATTTTTAGCATCATTACTCCAGTCCCATGATCCTTCAGAAATAATTCAAATATTTGGTCCTACTTTATATTAAGTGGCCTTACCTATTGCAAAACACTTTTGCTGCTATTGAGTTGGGTTATGGGTAGGTTTAGGGACAGGTTTGGTGGTATGGCTAGGTTTAGGGGTGGGTTAAGGTGTAAGGGATGGGATTTACAGTTGTAAATAGAGAAATGAATTACAGATGTAATTACATGCAGGAATTTTTAAAATATAAGTACAAGGTAAAAACATGTATGTACATAATAAGTACATTGTAACAAATTATTAATTTAAATGTAAGTACATAGTAGTTAAGGCCACTTAATATAAAGTGGGACCAAATATTTTAATTTGCTGCTCAAAAAAAAACAAAAAAACAAACAAACACCCAAAACATTTTATTATTATTATTATTATTATTATGTTTGCAGCTTAGTAGATTTTCTTTTAGGCTTCTTTGATGAATAGATAGTTCAGAAGAACAGCGTACATCTGGAGTAATGATGCTGAAAGTTTAGCTTTGATCACAGAAATAAATTACATTTTAAATTATATTTAAATAGAAAGCAGTTGTTTTAAATAGTAAAAATATTTCACAGTATTACTGCTTTTGCTGTATTTTGGATCAAGTATCTGCGGGCTTGTTGAGCAGAAGAGAAAATTCATTTCAAATCTTACTGTCCAAAAACTTTTGACTGGTAGCATAATTATTTATTTATTTATTTTTATGTATTTATTTATTGAATTTTTTAAAAAAAGTCTCATGCTCACCAAGGTTGCATGTATTTATTTAAAAATACAGTACAAACAGTAATATTGTAAAATATTATTACAATTTAAAATAACTGTTTTTATTTGAATATATTTTAACATTTTATTTATTCCTGAATTTTCAGCATCATTACTCTAGTCTTCACATGATTCAGAATTTTTTCCAATATGCTGATTTGCTGCTTTGGAAACATTTCTTATTATTATCAATGTTAAAAAGAGTTGCGCTGCTTATTTATTTTTGCGGATGTCCTTGTTCTTGACAGTCCAATCATATAATAATATGCTTAAAAAATGCAGATATTACTTCCAGTTCATTTGTCACACTGGAATTAGAAGGTTATACTGAGCATATTACATTGTGGAAAATAGTATTGCAGTGTGCTTTGGCTAATATTGCACATTTTGGCCACAATTAGTATGTTATCAATACAGGTATTCATGCACGCAAAATATTTACATACTGTGCACAGTATACTTGACCTTCTGAGGGAACCTTAGTGAAGGGATTACATTCCTCTTTTTTGTCTGGAACAACCCCACAAATACTGTTTGTTTCCCGTGGTGCCCTTCAAGGGCGCAAAAATGTCATTTGGAATTCACTGACATTGACAGAGCGTTTCTGCCAGCACTTCACAGCCAGAGTAAGTAGGTCTATAACACAAAACTGGCACACAAATATTTAGCATTTCAGCTGGTTTGAGATGTAAATTGTGATCTTCGGTCTGAGCCAGTAAGTGCTGAGATTTCCAGATTGATAAGCTCGGCTTTGATAAACGTTCGTCTTCTCAGGAAGTAAATAAGTAATACTGTTGCAGGATAATGGGTGGCCCGAGATAAATCCCTTTTCACCTCCTTAATTATTAACATTGCATTATTTTTCACCATGGGGGTCAATACCTCTCTAATGACACGCAATAATTTCAGGCTGAATTACAGCTTTAATCCTGTCCCTGCTGGCTTCATCCTTCAACACACACACACACACACACACACACACACACACACACACACACACACACACACACACACACACACACACACACACACAATAATTTGTGATTCAGTTCCGTTTATCCCATTTAGTTGGTCCATGCTATTCCCCTTAAGCAGAGCTGAAATGCAAGTTCTACGAGTTTAGCTAATGCTCAAAAACCATTTCAGATTTTTTTTAGACTTTGATGCCTTTATTACTTACGCTTGCAATAAAAATGGCTATTTTATATTTTGTAATATTCAAACTATTTAGGATTTGGTGTTAAATGAAATGATTTGTGACACTGGACCACAAAACATGTCATGAGGATATATATTTTTTTTTAAATTGATATGTATGCATCTGAAAAGCTGAAAAAGCTGTTTGAACATCTGGAATCTGAAGGTGCAGAAAAATCTAAATATTGAGAAAATTGCCTTTAAAGTTGTTAGCAATGCATATTATTAATCTTTTTTTTATATATATTTACAGTAGGAAATTTACAAAATATCTTCATGGAACATAATCTTTACTTAATATCCCAATTATTTTTAGCATAAAAGAAAAATCAATCATTTTGACCCATACAACGTATTGTTGGCTATTGCTACAAATATACCTGTGCTGCTTAAGACTGGTTTTGTGGTTCAGGGTTACATTTAGTAAATAGTAGACCATTGTTATGATAGCAAATACTTTTAATCTTCAGTTATTTTAAGTTCTTTTTATTCTTTGATTGGGCAAAACTGGAACTGGAACCGAAAAAAGAACCACTTTTTCATCATTTAATTAATTCTTAAAGATTCTTATAACCACAAGACTCCACATAACACTGGTTTATTTTAACCCACTGTTTTGTTGCTTTAATTAAATCACCAATTTTTCTTGTTTCTTAACGGAATGGAATTTCCTCTGCTTTTTACATGCAATATTATCCAATGCATAGCTTAGTCTAAAATAAAATATATTTATTATATAATACAGTATAATTTCTTTGTTTTTCTTGGTTGCAAATAAACTTAATTAAGATTTCCTGCTGTTAAACATGACTATGCAATGATTTTCCATCATGCTGCACATGTTAAAGGTTAATTAAATCTTGTTCATTTCTAAGCTGAAATGACAAACACACTGAGGCTGATAACTTGGCCATCTCTAATGGTTTCCATGAAGAATTGACTTTCTGTGATGTACACCTTGATTAACAATTCTTTTAACAGAAGAAATAATTGCTTCAATTAATTCACCTCAGATCTTGACATTTGACACATATGTGTTTTGGTGCCTGAATGATGGCATTTGATTAATTTAGCACAAGAGTATTCATAGTCAGAAATTAGTCAAATGGACTCTCTTGTTATTCCCATCAATTATTAATGTGCCATCTAATTTATTCAATTTTTAAATAACAGTTTTGACACTGGTGAAGGAAAACATCTATCTAATGTGAACACTTAATCAGATGATCTTATTTTTTAAGCAGTTTGAGGTTTGCTTTGTTATTATATTTTAATATTAACTTTTAAAATATAGGTTATGTGCTTCATATCATATGTTAACTTATTTGTACATTGCAACACCAATATAGGGCTATAAATTTAATTTGGATACAGGTCAGATTATTCAGTCTTGGCAGATTTTGATAAATTCCTATTGAAATCGTTAGTTTCTCATTGCAAGCATCTTGAAAAATCTCATCACACATTGAGACATTTTTGCTGTCTTTTCAGGAGCAGAAGCATCTGATTCTTTAATGAACACACACCCACCTCAAAAGCAGAGCTCAAATTAAAACCTGAGTAATTATGTCACCGTGGTGGCATTTATGTGCACTCATCTCATAAATACGATAATTCTGAAATGACTTGAAGGCTGCAAAAGGTCTCGGTGGTGTCCAAGCCCACCTGACTGGGTTAGAAGTGTTTCTTTTGTCCACCCCCTTGATTGTGTTTTTAATTAAGGACAGGTGTTGTTCATTATTTCTTATGATCATAGGTTGCCCAGGATGACAATGACAGGTACACAGAGGTCTCGCCCTCACCAAGAGCTAATAATTGTATATTGCTGTCCTTTTGGCATGTTGGCACTGGGTACTCTGTCGTACGTGTGCACATGATGGTGCATGTGTGCCTCAGATTCCCTCACGCAAGCAAGTTTGGCACTGGACAGCGGGCATCCGCTTTGCCAGCAGCCAGAGTCTCTTGGCACCATCACCTCTTGCAAAGCAAAGAAGCGAAATGAGCTTTCAGCTTCGGAAAAAGGCCCTTGTAGGCACACGCGTCATGTGCATCCAAAGGCCTATTCTCCATCCAAAAGCAGCATTTGAGCTCATTTTGCATGGTGGGAAATTGTGCTAGTTAGTATTCTTAATTAGTATGTTTTGAGGTGTGTAATTTATTCCTTGTTAACGCAGATGTGTGCTCTGAACACAACAGTCACGTTTGGATGACTAGGAGGAACAATAGAAGCTTCTGGATGCTGCAGCGTTGGTCACCAGGAAATCCCTATAGATCCCTGAAGCTTCAGAGCTCTGCAAATCCGTACATACAGACAAAGAGAGCATATCCAGCTGCCACAGAGGCATCTATCTGTCTACCTATCCACTGTTCATCATTCTGTCTATTGTTTTATCCTTGCATCCATCATCCATTCATATCTATCATTCTATCCTTCCATTCATCACCCATCCATCCATTGTTCTATCATTCGTTCTGTTCTATTGTTCTATTAATCTACCCATCCATCCATCCTTTTATCCATTGTTCTATCATGTAATTCCATCCATCCATCCATCCATCCATTCATATCTATCATTTTATCATTCTATCATTCTATCCATCCATCCATCCATCCATCCAGAGGTGAACAGTAGTTAAGTATTTTTACTTTACTCAAGTAAATTTAAAAAGTATCTGTAGTTTAAAGAGTGTTTTTCTTTGGAAAACGTTAACTACATTCCAAAGCTTAATGTCATACTTTTTACTGCACTACATTTTATAAATAAAAGTTGTTGTTTGTTTTACCTTTAACATTAAAAATGTAGTTATTTCTTGTACTCTAGTAAATCATTGAATTACATTTACTATTACTTACTTAAAAGTAAGAAAGTAATAGATTTCTAATGTAATTAAGTACTAAATGATATTTAATATGAAATGTAGTGCATTAAAAAGTACAATATTATGATTTGGAATGTTGTGAAGTAAAGTTTTCTATCAATCATTCATTGTTCTATCATTGTCATTCCATCCAAATTTCTTTTTTCTCTTACTTAATTTGCTTTATCCATCCATATCTATTGTTTCATCCCTCAATTGTTCTATCGTTCTATCCATCATCATCCATCCATTGTTCTATCATTGTTGTTCCATCCACCCATTCAGCCATCATTTATTATTCTATTGTTCTGTCACCCATCCACCCATCCATCCATCCATCCATCCATCCAAACATTCATCCATGATCTATCAATTGTTCTATCTGTCACGCCCCTGGACTGTTTTTGTTGTGTTTTCTTCCCCATGTGCTCTGTGTGACCTAGTTTCTGTCGTTCACTGATTGTGTCATTAAGTTCAGGTGTGTGTCGTTATCTACCCTTTATAAGTTCCTCCCTGTTCAATGGTTTTTGTCCGGTCTTCGACCTCACTACGACTTCACGGCAATGTGTGTTATCTCCTCCTGTGTTTCAACTCTTCATTGTGGATTATTAAAAGACTTTGTTGATCTTCATCTTCGTGAGCCTGCGTGGTTCCTAAACACACCGCAGTGTGACAGAAGACCGGACCTATACAGTAAAGCGTCGTGTTTCCCCGTCATTTCTTTTCCGTTTTGATTCAGTTTTTATTTTCTGTTTTTGTCCCGAATTGCTCGAGGACCATACGAGACAGTTCATTACCATCGCGAACAGATCCAGATATCCGGACGGCGCGCTCTGCACATTTTACAACGCTGGCCTGAACCCCGCGTGCAGAGCGTTGTCGTCCGAAGATGGTCCTCGAGCGGACTTCGCCGCCTTCGTGGAGTGGACACTGGCGAGAAACAGATCCCCCCTCGCCAGTGCCACTCCGGACCCAGAGCCCAGCCCACCATCTCCCCGCTGTGCGGAGCAACAGCCCGAGCCCACCGCTGACGGAGAGCCAAAGCCCCACGCGATCGACGAGCCATCGCCAGAGAGAGCGACAGAGCGGAGGATCGCCTCGGAGCCCGAGCCCAGCGTGTCAGACAAGGTGCGAGAGCCGGCTACAGAGCACGCCATGGTGGAAAATGCCACGGACAGCGAGAGCGCGGAGTGGAGGTCAGCCCACTGCACCATGGCTGAGGGTGAGCTGATACATCTGGGGCTGCTTGAAATGGAAGCACTAATTGACTGGGAAACTGAACTGGAGTTATATCCTGCCCCTTTCCTCCCTCCTTGGTCTCCGCTGGTCCCGTCCAGCCCTCCTTGGTCTCCGCTGGTCCCGTCCAGCCCTCCTCCTTCTCCACTGGTCCCGTCCAGCCCAGAAGGTGTTCCCGAAACTCCAGTGCCAGCGCCTCGTCGGCACCCTCCAGTGCCAGCACCTTGTCAGCGCCCTCCAGTGTCCGCTCCTCTAGGGCACCCTCCAGTGCCAGCGCCTCATCGGCGCCCTCCAGTGCCTGCTCCACAAGAGCGCCCTCCTACGTTCAACCCAGAAGATGCTCACAAAAACCCGCCCGCCCACCCATTCCTCTCTACTCCCCACGGCTCACCCTCAGCCCAACATCTGTGTCCTGGATTCGCCACGGGTCTGCCAGTCTCCATTGGTGTCATGGCTGGAGGATCCCTCATCTCTGCCTCCAGCCTCTGAGTCCCGGACTCCGCCTCGGCCCTTCGACCCGTCGGCTCCACCATGGCTCCTAGCTCCCTCCTCTCCACCGTGGCCCATCAGTCCACCAGCTCCGCCGGGCTCCCTCGTCCCTCTGGCTCCGCCTTGGTCTGTCGTCGACCATCCGCCGCCTTGGGACTCCGCTCCTCCGGCTACGCCTCGTCCCTCCATCCCTCCAGCTCTGTCAGGCTCCTCCTTCCCTCCGGCTCCGGCCTTCTAGATCCCCGTCTCCGCATCGGTCGCCGGTGCCATCTGTTCCGCCTTGGCCCTCCGAATCCTCCCCGTCGGCCTGGCCCATCGGCTCTCCGTCTCCGCCTCGGGCTCCACCTGCTCCGCCGCCATCGGTCGGCCCCCTGGAGTCGTCAGCCCTTCCTCCACCATGGTTCTTCCCTCCGTCGGCTCCACCGGGGGCCATCATCATAGCTGTGGCCTGGGTCCCACCTGGCTCTTCCCCCTGCTCCGGATCCCTCTTGTCTCCTCCCTGGACTCTGTTTTGTGTCATTAAGTTCAGGTGTGTGTCGTTATCTACCCTTTATAAGTTCCTCCCTGTTCAATGGTTTTTGTCCGGTCTTTGACCTCACTACGACTTCACGTCAATGTGTGTTATCTCCTCCTGTGTTTCAACTCTTCGTTGTGGATTATTAAAAGACTTTGTTGATCTTCATCTTCGTGAGCCTGCGTGTTTCCTAACACACCGAAGTGTTACACTATCATCCATCCATTCATCCATCCATCCTACATTCTATCACTGTCATTCCATCAATCATCCATCCTTCATTCTGTCATTGTTGTTTCATCCACTCATTCATTCATTCATCCATCCATCCATCATTCATTAGAACACCTTAGTAACTGCATAGAAAATACTGGCAAAATACTGACTACTTCAGTGACCATATTGAAATTACTAGTAAATTTAGCAGTGCCCTATAATCAATGTCCTAGCAACCACATATTAACTACTCTGAACACCTTAGTAACCACATTGGCAATGTGACACTGGCACTACATTTTTTTTTTTTTTTCCCAGAAAATATGAAAATGTAGCTTTGAATTAATGAAGCCACATTTATGAGTTTTCATCAGGCCATTCTGATATTGGAGTATTTGTTTGCAATGAACAATATAATATGTTGAAAATATCCCATATATTTGTGTTTACTGTGAGGGAACAGACTCATTTATCATGGCGAGCCAGTGTGCGTTTTTCTTCCGAGCAAATGCGACGCTTCTCCAGCCAAACAGTGGCAATAAAAGAGAATTTTATTTGCATGAGGTGACAGTGTGGTGGAAGGCATCGGCTATTATCTGTTATCATAATAACACATTAAAACACCACAAACTCTCCTCTCACATTTCTCCCCCAGCTTCTTAAAGTGCTGTCTTAGGGTTTTCCTGCTTTTGCGCTTCTCATCCTTCACTGAAGAGTTCAGATATGCAAACTGAGCCCAGGGGGAGGCTATCTGTGTTTGACAGAGGGGTTAAGACGTGGAAGCTCGGTTAATTTTGGGACTCTTTCAGAAGGGGGAGTGTGTCGCACCGCTTTGGCAAACAGCTTTTGTGAGATTATCGTGTGTGCGAACAGAGGGGAAAAACTTGACAAAAGAGATGGCTCTGTTTAAAGCCGACACAAAGCTGAGAGTTTTTTTTTTTTTTTTTTTTTTTTACCGTGCCTTGGTGTTTGTTCACAGGATTTTATGTGCATCACTCTGTATTTTTCTTTTTTTTTCTCTCTTTTCACCCACCCCCTTTCTCATCTACACACAGTTTCACACAAACATACTTTTTTCCTGATGTTCCTCCTCCATCTCTTCAGGTCAAGCATGTGGCTCAGAGATATGTGTGCATTATCAGATAAAAGATGAGAAGAACCTGCAGAGAATCCCTCTGACTGAGACTGAAATCTCTGATTAGAACTTGAGTAAAGTTAAAACGGAGTTCCTGACAAAAAGTCATCCAGGAAGAGAATGTTCTCTGCTGGAAAATCTAGATAAAATCATTTTAAATTGGTAGCTGCTGTTACATGGTTTCTAGTTTGTTCAAACTGGTCATTTATGGTCATTCACTGATCCAACCTGGTCATTTTCAGATGGTTTAATCTAGTACTTTACAATATTCAGTTGGTCATATATGCTCATTAACTAGTCTAAAGCTGTTACAAAAACATCAATTTCAGTTCTTGACCAAAATGTTCATAAGAACAAAGTTCCCAGTTGGAAAATCCACCTAACACAACCTTAAGTTTCTAGTTATACTGTAGAATTCATACATAGCCTAAATGATCTTAAAATCTAACTTCTACCTATTCAACACCCATGTTTGGTCTTAACAGCTTGTCTGCTGGAGCGTTTTACTAGCCATATCTGTCCACCTTCTCCATATCCCAAGTAATGCATTCATATAAACATGAACTTGTGGAACACGTTCGCATGTGTCTTTAAGCACAATGCAGTACATCGGTATACCAGCACTCCATTGCAATCTATCTGTGAGGATTCCTCTCTAAGCTCAGGGGTTTATGTCTCTGGTGCATGTGTGAGTTGTAGTCTCTCATGCTGCTTGAGGATATATATTTTGCCTGAAGTCAGGGTCTTTCACAGGATGAGAGCATACTGTCTCACTTTCCGCTTTCATTCTGTCTGGAATATAATTTTAGATTTTTATTTAATTGCTATTGTATAAGCATGCTCATTTATATACAGTATATAAATATTTTGTTAACCTTTTGACAAAAGGGTCGTGCAATTATCACATAATACAAAAATATGTCTGATATTTTCTGTGAGATTTACATTGCTTGTAGTATTTAAAAATACACTGACACCATACTTGTCTATAAGTTTCATATTTATGAAGTACATTTAGTTCCTTTTTTAGGTCTTCAAATCAGGATTAAGTCTTCAGCCTGCACTTCCATGAAGCTTCCATAGGGGGAGACAGAGTGATTCTGATGGTTCTCCCTCATTCCTCTGGCCTTTGAGGTCTGTATCAATATTTACAGGCGATAATACTACAAATACATGAACCTTCAGATAGCACTTCACAGGAGTGAATTTATATTCAGATTTTGGGAATTTGCAAATGCAAACAGATTTTCAGAGTGCCTGAGTTGTGTTTTTTTTTCTCCTTTGAACAGAACCTTTCCCTATCAGTTCACCAGGGTTTAAGTTCTGTCTCCTTCATGAGAAGCAATAAGAGCATAGATGTTTCCATATCTTGGTGAGCCAAGAGTCAGGAGGCGGGTCATTCCTGTTCTACAGTACTTTATTTTTCTCTTTTAATGCATATGCTTGTGTTGCAATTTGTGTTGCAAGGAAAACTAGACTTTCAGAAAATATGCTCTGGTCAAACTTTATTATTTATACCTTGGTTATCTATACAATGGCACGCTATGGCAGGCCAAAGTAGCCACTGTTTAGCGAGGGATGGACATTTATACTGCTTCATTGCAGTTTAACTAATTTGATGGAACATTTTAGAATAAAACAAACTGACTAATAATGCAAAACATTGCAGAACTAATTTCTTATGCTTACTGATGTTTGTTCAGTTTTTTTTTTCCACCAAAATAATCACTTCCTTAATGATGCCATTACCCTAGTAAAAAATAAATATTTTTAAATATATTTAAAATACATTTATTTAACGTAGAAAGTGATATTGAGGACAGAAACGCTCTATAAATTACTAATAAAACAATATTCTCCAAAAAAAAAAAAAAAAAAAAAACTGATTTCTTTAATAGAAAGCAAAAATTCTGTAAACATTTATGCCTGGTTTCGTAGACAGCTTAGACTAAACCAGGATTAGGCCATAGTTTAATTAGGATATTTATGTAATTTTTTATAAATGTGCCTATGAACAAAACATTACTGGTGTCCATTTTGAGACAAAACAAAGGCATTGATATATTTTAAGATCAGCCAGTGCAAGTTTCTTTCAGTTGAAACAGCTCAGACCTGCGTTTTAGTCTGGGACTAGGTTTAAGCCTGGTCTGTGAAACCGGGAGTTAGAGTATTTAATAATTTAAAATATATAGAAAAATAAAACATATATGGTTCATTCTTCAATTGGGGTGGCAAATGTGAGGCAGAATTTGTAAAAATGCATGTTTTTGTTTGTTTGTTTGTTTTTTTTTTTTAATAAAATGTATTGTAATGCTTTTGAAATTAGATTAATATGCTATATCCATTAAAACAGAAGCTTAATTTTGAGTTTTAAATAATTATGACTTATGTCAACAGGAAAGACAGTAACACCATGGACAGTAACACCACAGACAAATTACCCTAAATTTAGACTGTTCTGAAAGAGGAAACATTAAAGAGACATTTTGGAAATATTAATATGTATGTATTTATCAAAATTTTTGATTAGAATATGTCAGATCTCCAAGTTATCAACATAACACCACAGACACTAATGAAGTGCGACACATGAAATTGTCAGAAATGTAGCTAACTTTAAGAAAATGAATAAGAAAGAATGTACTCACCATGCACCCCTCAGATCTACCAGTACCTACAATGACCTTTACACACAGAAAGTAGTCCAAATAGATTTCCCTATTTTAACGGTTGTAAAGTAGAGGGACACCACTTGTCACCACAAATGAAGAATGACCCATATATATTTTTATGTCTTTGTTAAAAGTTTGTGCACCACTCATGGTCATGGGACTAAACTGGAGTAGAGAAATTATTAAAATTTCCTGCTAGGTCACCTCTTGATAGTTGTAATCCCAACTAAATTAAAATGTCTTTTTTTAAAAGTTTGAGTTTAATCAAACCTAGGATATTAAGACATACATATGATGAACATAAAAACGTACTGCATATTGAGAATGGCTGAGGTCAGGAAACCATCTCTCTTTCCACCTGGTCTTATGGGATGGATGATTGCTCCAAGTGCTGTATTAGAAGTGTGACAGGGTTTTGGTATGAATCCCTTGCCATAAATCCCTCCAGTCGGAGAGAGAGAGAGAGAGAGAGGATGAGGGAGATTGAGAGAGTGAGAGATAGTATGTCAAGTGCCACGCTTTAGGGGACTTTAATTAGGATTTGTCAGATTGGAAAAGCTAATGCCTCTCCCTGACTCCGACACGGATCAGAACAACTGGAGTGGGCAGAGAAAGAGAGAGAGAGAATAAATACTTGAAAATCAAATAAACTGCGAAATGGCCAACCGTCTCTCCAGAGAGCATGGGGAGGTTACGCTCGCTTCACTGGAGTAGAGAAATGTGGCAATGAAGAGGCGTACTTAGCTGTTCCATACACATTCTGAGACTGAGGGGAGATTACCACGCTCTGTAATGTTCTGTGAGGTTTATCACTCATTATTTGTATCTATTCAAAGTAGGTAGCCAGCAGGGGTTTAGAGTAGACGGGCTCCATTAGAGCTACACTGAGAGTGGAACGACCCCTCCAAGTCCTCAGAGGAACCTAATCCAAGGTCATTTTGAGGATTGCGTGGTTGAGTTACATCCAAATCCTCAAAATCCCTCGGCAGCAATTTAGGGTCTCTCAATCCAAGTTGACCCCTTTAGGTAAGCCGGAAATCAACCTGGATTCAGAGTAATATTCTTGTTGTCTACATCTTTCTGTACTTTGTGCTTTGCTCTAAAACACCATGAGTCATAAAACGGTTGCTCTCTTTGAAACCGTCTACCATCAGTGCAGCTTTTAGACTTGGAAATGTACATGTCTTTTGCATTAGACAAAACATCAATCCAAGTGGTGTCTACAGAACAAAAAACATTTTTCGTTAAATGGTGCTTTTTGATGTACAAAGTGGGTGGATGTTTTATACACAAAGTATTTCACTTGAAAAGTGCGCTTGTGCTTTTTTTCTAAAATAAATGCAATCATTTGCAAATGCATTGACATTCATACGTTAATGTTTAAAAGTATCGGGTCCTTTTTGTAAAGGAAGCGCATACTTTTATTTTAACGATTAAGATGTTTGTAATGTTACAGAATATTTCAATTTTAAATAAGTGCTTTTCTTTTGAACTTTCTATTCATCAAAGAATCCTGAAAAAAAATTGTATTACAGATTTCACAAAAAAATATCAAGCAGCACAACTGTTTTCAACATTGATAATAATAATAATAATAATAATTAGCACAAAATCAGCATATTAGAATGATTTCTGAAGGATCATTTGACACTGAAGACTGGAGTAAAGATACTAAAAATTCAGCTTTGAATAAAATCTAAAATATATATTAAATTGTAATAACATTTCAAAATATTACTATTTTATTTTTCATCAAATAAGTGCAGCCTTGGTGAGCATAAGAGAACATAAACATTAAAAACATCTTTCTTTGAATGGTAGTGTACACTTTTGAGTGTGACTTAGTACCCTCTCAGAAATAAAAGTACAAAAGCTGTCTCTGGAGAAGTACCATTTCAAAATGTACATATTTGTATCTTATTTACCCCTAACGGGTGCATATAAGTACCTCAGTGGTGTACATTAGTGTCTAAAGTGTGCATATTAGTACCTCAATGGTACATTTTATACTTTCTGAAAAGGTAATGCCAGTGACAACTTTTGTACCTTTTTGTGAGAGTGTACTGTAGCTTTAAGAACTCTAAAGCAAGCCAAAATGGTTTATTTTTGTTAAAAAAAAAAACCTTGGCTAGCATTAACTTGTAATGCAGAGCTTTATTCTGGGAATATAATTTATATGTTTATGTGTACATCCAGCACACTAGTCATACAATACTGACTGAAAAAATAGAAATCATCAAGAACATTAAGTTTAGCACATCACTGCTTTGCTAATTTAGTAGGGGCTTGTGGGTCTTTATCACCTTAGTTTGACTTCCTGATGTGTGTGAGTGTGTGTTTGTGTGTGTTGGTTAAGAAGTACAGTCATCTATACATGCAAACAGACTCACAGACCTCCCACTGATGTGGCAGACACTTCACTAAGCGCAAAGACACACATATTTGCCAAAAAAACATGTTGAGAAATCTCAAGAGCTGTACACACTGGAGAAATACAAACAACCGAGGAAAGGAACAACAGTAAACGCTTGTATTATTTATTATTTTATCAAACTAATGGAGTGGTTAGCAAGTGTATAACAGATTCAGAAGTCTTTTTAAAATCTATATTCAGAGCTTTTGCAACTTTTTATTGTAAGGGATACAAAGAGGGAACACAGCAGATAAAAAGCACCAAGAGCATTTTTGTACTGTTTGTTTTGTTTTTAAAGCTTTCCTTATGTTGTCTGATGCCTGGTATATTTTTCCTTTTGTATATCGAAACACAATACCAGTCAAAAGATTTTTTATGTTTTTAGTCTCTTCTGCTCACCAAGCCTGCATTTATTTAATCCACAGTACAGCAAAAATGCACATTTTTGAAATATTTTTACTATTTAAAATTTTCTATATATTTTAAAATGTAAATTATTCCAGCGATCAAAATCTAAATTTTCCGGATCATTACTACAGTCTTCAGTGTCACATGATCCTTCAGAAATCATTCTAATATGCTGATTTGCTGTTCAAAGAACATTTTTATTATTATTATTATTATTATTATTATTGTATTATTGTATATATCTATATAACAGTTGAGTAAATGTTTTTTTCAGGATTCTTTGGTGAATAGAAAGATCCAAAGAACAGCATTTATCTTAAATAAAACGCTTTTGTAACATTATATATTATGTATATACTGTACTATTTGAAAGCTGGAGTCAGGATATGAATATTTGTTACTGTGTGCCTGCTGTGTGTGAGTGTTTTGGCTGGTGTGAGAGTGTGTAACAGATGAGTGGGGTGTGTTCGCAATCGCAGGTGCTGCTTGGCTCAGAGTAAGACATACAAAGACTGGAGCCACATAGAGTAAACAGAAACTCCTGATAATTGTCCAAATTTAATCTCATTTGTTTTCTGGACCACAAGCCCTCAGGGTGAATGATGTACACCTGGAGATATTCTCAGTATATGCACACAGTATTTCTACTCAAGACACAATACAGAGCCTAGAATTAGGATTAACATTATAGATAATTGGCATTTTTATTGAAAGCTATAAAGCTGCTCTACAGAGGACTATAGTGTCAGCTCGATTCAGGTCAAGAACACTCTTGATGCTGCAAAGTTCATCAATTATGAAACAGGGCTCTAGACTGTGACAAAAATGGTCTCATTTGCAAATTTTTTTTAAGAATGTGTGAGTTAAAATTTGGTGTGGGTTGCAGAGCGTGGCATATTGTAAAAGGAGTCAGAATTCAGGCGTTTTCAGTATAACTTGGTTTAATACTTGCCACGTCAGCACGAGCTCGAAGTTGCGCTGCCCGCAGCAAAAATGACGAATATTGAGGAAATTATGGCGGACGGAGGATTTGGTTTTCAAGCTAAACTAAAGTAAAAGACCGCTTCTTAAACCAGAGAAGGTGAACATGTTGCTGTTCTTGTGGGAAAAAAAAAAAAAAACACTCAAGCACTGTCACCGACAACCAGTTTAGTTTCACTTTTCTTTTTGTATTCATTTTGAAAAGCTTGTCATCTTTGCTGTTTACCTCATGTTTCGCTATGGAGGCTTTCTTTTACTTTTTTTTATTTGACTTAGTTTTTCTAAACGTTCTGTAATTTATTAATTGGTATATAATACAGCATGTGGTGTATGTAATGCCTTGTCATATTTGTTTCTGTTAATAAACGTTATGAAATATGTCATATGAAGTTTGTCATTGTTATATTGTTGTTGCTTTTTAATTAAGAAAAATAATGACAACAAGATTGCAAATTCAAAAGTAAAAACATCTGAAGCCTGGTTTATAACATGGCAAAAGAAGCAAAAGAAGAACAAACAAATAATACTACTGATGAAAAAGAACAGGTTGGATGTCAACCACTTTCATTACAAATATAAATGATTATAAAAGTTCATCAGCATAAATTGATTAATCCCATTTTGTATATAAAAAAAAAAAATATATATATATATATATATATATAAATTGCAAACAAATGATGTGCTCCTGCGACCAACTGAGAAAGTTTGTCGCAAAAGAGCGACCAGTGGGTAGAATGAGTCTAGAGCCCTTTGAAACAAATTCAGTTAGCTATAAAGCATTGATAAAGCATCCCTATACAAGACAATATTATCATTATTCAGAGCAGATCTGTCAATTAAACAACTATCAATTATGAAACCACATCATAGCAATTCAAAATGACTTCAAATTTCATTAGAATTTGTTTGCTGTTGTATGTCATTTAAATTTTGAATTAGAAACAATTGGCTTTTTAATTTAACTTTCATTTAATCAGAATTAGAATCCATGTTTCCTATTCATTAGTACAAGAATCCATTTGTTTTTCCATTTACTTGAGAATTAAAAACCACTGGCATTTAGGATTAGAAATAATGAACTTTTTCGTTGACTTTAGAGTTGGACACCATTTTCATTTGCATTTTCGTTTAAATAAAGATTTGAATGTACATAAGAATTCATTTTAAATTATTATTATTTTTTATCTCCTCCAAGGCCTAGTTGATTGTATTTAAGTACTTCAGTGCTGAAAAGAAGAGTGATGATCTTGAAATAATGCCACTACTTTCATATTACTAGCATTATTAGTATTGCTTGCTTAGGTAAGTACTATGAAGTAGACCGATTAAACGTGATTAAATGTCTGTTTTAGAAATGAATGTAGAATTCCACCTCAAATCATAAGCAATCAGTCTTTTTCTATTTTTCTTTATGGACTTTCACTTTACTTCTTTGTCTTTGGGTCTTTATCCTTCACTCTGTTATATTACTCTTTGCTCTGCTTCTTTCTTCTCCTCTATTCTCATTCACGCATATGTTCATAAAACGCTTCATTAGCTACAGGATCAAGGGAAGGTTCCAAACGAGAGAGAGAGAGAGAGAGAGAGAGAGAGAGAGAAACTTGAAAGACGTTTTAAGAGAACAGGCACTGTTTTTGCACTTCTGTGGTATAGTATAGTAAGCAAATTATCAGAGAACTCCCACAATGCGCTGAACTCAACTTGACCTTCCTTTTTGAGTATGACCACAATTTTTAGCATGCTTTACTTAAAGGGTAAGCCGCTGATTGTTACATTGTTACAATGCTGGTAAATAAACAATGTGTATTATTTTTCCATGTTACATGCACCAAGATATCCTTGTTTATTTGTCAGTAAAATGCATTATCTGCAAACCTTTGACAGCTCCAAGGCGTTTGTGAAAACTGTAAATTGTACTTCCTCAATTGCACACAAATAGTTTATTTGAAAATCTTGAATCTGAGGATGCAAAAAAATCTAAATATTGAGAAAATCGTTGTCCAAATGAAGTTCTTAGCAATGCCATATTACTAATCAAAAATTATGTTTTGATATATTTACGGCAGGAAATTTACAAAATATCTTCATAAAAAAAAGAAATAAAAGAAAAATCCATAAATTTGACCTATACAAAGCATTTTTGGCTATTGCAACAAATATACTTGTGCTACTTATTGTTTTTGGTTTTGTGGTCCAGGGTCACATGTGTATAGCAGGTCAAGTTACACATACCCACTAAATTAGTGGTATATGTTTAGAGAAAATTTGCATGCATTTCATATGGGATACTGTAGAAATAGTATTAGTGTGGTAGTATGCTATTCTGAATATAACCACTGCCAGACTTCTGACGTTGTGTGTGTGTGTGCAAGAGAGATCCATCTCTGATTAAATCATGTTCCAGCTATCACACCACCTGTTCAACACGTCCTGACTCACACACACCTCATTACCCCCAATATGGCCATTACATTGATTAATCACGAATGTTAATTGAAATATGGATCTTAAGCCTGCTACGTATAAATTAGAGCATTTAATGAGCATTAGTGGCAGTGGAAAACGTCTCAGCAGAGAAAGCATGAGTCCCTTTAGATTTTTCCACGACAAAAAAGTTTTTTTCCATTAAAATGTCTAAGCATTCTAAAACAAAAAGCATTTAGTAAGTTAATGAGATCTTAAGATGTGTTTTTAGAAAATATGCATAATTAAGTCAATTATTTTTAAATCTAAGCAAATTTAATAATGAGGTTTGTGCTTAAAAAGATAAACAAAAAATATTTAAAACAATAAATACATCATCTCAAGAAATTGTTTCTTGATTTAGGGATGCTTAAAATGTTTACAAGAAAAATACAAAAATATTATTAAGAAATATATTACTTTGGGGGGCATCAAGATGTTTTAAGTTTAAAACATCTTAATAGATGTGTTTTTTGATTGATTGACTGGAGTTTTGTGGATTATTGTGATGTTTTTATCGGCTGTTTGGACTCTCATTCTGACGGCACCCATTCGCTGCAGAGGATTGGTTAGCAAGTGACGAAATGCTAAATTTTTCCAAATCTGTTCTGATGAAGAACAAACTAATCTAAATCTTGGTTGGCCTAAGGGTGAGTGCATTTTAAATATATTATCTCAAGAAATTGTTTCTTGATTTAGAAAAGTTTAAAATGTTTTACAAGAAAAAGACAAAAAATATTATTAAGAAATTTATTATTTTCAAGTTTAAAACATCTTGATGAATGTGTTTTTTGATTCATTGACTGGAGTTTTGTGAATTACTTGTGGATTATTGTGATGTTTTTATCAGCTGTTTGGACTCTCATTCTGACGGCACCCATTCGCTGCAGAGTATCCATTGGTGAGCAAGTCATGAAATGCTGAATTTCTCCAAATCTGTTCTGATGAAGAACAAACTCATCCACATCTTGGTTGGCCTAAGGGTGAGTGCATTTTAAATACATCATCTCAAGAAAATATTTATTAATTTGGGGATGTTTAAAATGTTTTACATAAAAAAAAAGACAAAAAGAAAAAAATATTAAGAAATGTATTATTTTGGGGGGCATCAGATGTTTCAAGTTAAATAATCTTGGTGGATGTGTTTTTTGACTGATTGACTGAAGTTTGGTGAATTACTTGTGGATTATTGTGATGTTTTTATCAGCTGCTTGGACTCTCATTCTGACGGCACCCATTCACTCCACTGGTAAGCAAGTGATAAAATTATACATTTCTCCAAAACTGTTTAAGAAACAAATCATCTACTATACATCTTGGATGGCCTGAGGGTGAGTAAATTTTCAGCAACATTTTTGGGTGAACTATTACTTTAATATGTTGCGGTGTAAACATTATATTCAGTTTAGGTCATGGACTTTAGGTTTCATGTGGGTAAACATGCATGTGTGATTGGAGCTAGTGAGGGAAACGTATGGCTGTTTGAGATATTGGATGGTGAAATATTCATGGCGCTCCTCAGGGTTGTGAAACAGCTGGACAGCAGTGAAAACTAAAGCTAACGTGAAAAATTTTGAGAGAAAAAGAAAAGAGAATGTTTTATTAATGTGACTTGTCTCATCTGATGAAACATCACATACAAATTTGGGTCTCCTGATCCTTAATCGACGATGATCGCCTGTCATAAACCTCGGCTTATTGGAGTATCAGACCTGGGCAGAATAAATAACCGTGCATGTGAGAAAACACCCACAGACTTTAATTACCGTGGTAATGGAGCCAGAATTCCCATTTGTCTTGCTGTAATTCCAGAGCTGGAACCTGAGCGTATGTATTGTGAGACAACCAAGATTTACAAGTGCTCCTGATGGTCGAGGTGTAGATTTATTTGCTACCGCACACATACACACACTTACCCCGGACAATGAAAGTTTAATGCATCAGAGGCTGTAAGGCAAATGACCCTGCTGATTACAAGTGGGAGTGTGCGCACACACACACACACACACACACACACACACACAGTCGAGGGGAGATGGAAGTAAATCAAAGAGCAGAATGAATAGCCTGAGGATATAAACAGAGCTCATATCTTATACAATGGCATAAAGTAATAATACGCACACACACAAACAGAAATTACTGATGATCTAGGTGAAATCAAACACCTTCGGCATATTTCCCAATGTCATTTTCCTTGTAATGGGATGCTTGGAAAGTCCATAGAGGAGATCCAAAGCACTGGGCAGCTTTCAAAATATTTGTTAAGGTGTACAGTGATAGATGAGATGATAAAGTGACACACTAAATTTGAACTTAATTGTAGTATATTATCCGTCTATAATTAAACAAATGCTGTGAGGCATATTTCAATAAAGAGGGCATTATTCTTTTTTATTTTTTCAGATTGCATTGTCTGTGTTTACAACCAATTTTTCATGAAACTAGGACATGTCAATTATGAAAAACCCTATGCAGTCTCATCAGCCACTGCTGAGAGGTGAAAATGCAGCTCACAGGTTAAAGTACAAATGGGATCTCTGGTTATTTATTCTTGAGATTAAATTGAGAACAAGTGGAGACATAACAGAGCTACACTAGAAATTCAGGACCGGAACAAATTTTAAATGTTTTCAAAAGTCTCATTCAGGCTGTATTTATTTGATCAAAAATAGAGTAATATTGTGAAATAATATTCCAATTTAAAATAGCTGTTTTCCAGTTTAATATATTTTTAAATATAATTTATTCCTGTGACGCAAACCTGAATTTCAGCATCATTACTCTAGTCTTCAGTGTCATCATTCTAATATGCAGATATTCTGCTCATTTCTTATTACTTTCAATGTTAAAACAGTTCACAATTATATTTTTGAATAGAATTTTTAAAAGAACAATTATTTAAAAACAAGTAAGTCATTGCAGAATAATATGTATTACTTTCTTACTCACCACAAACTTACACTTGAGTATAAGTTTTTTGAGTATATGTTAACCTAAATCTCTTCTTGTATATCAACAATTGTCTTATTTCTTTAGGAGAAATATCTGAGACACTTAAAACTTAAATAATGCATAACTTCGAACCTCTTTTGCATATCCTAATGAAAGAACAAACTCTCAGCAGTTAGTTTTCTTTTCGGGGAGAAGAAAGCAGCAGAACTAAGATGTAAAACAAAAGTAAATCAAGATAAATATTTAATTGTACAAAGCGTCTGAACATTACAAAACACAATTTATCATCAGTTTCAGACATCCTTTTGAAGCCAAATGCTTACAGATGAACGCCAGACACGGACACGGCGACGTTAAAGTCCCAGAGACTGGCAAATCGCTGGCTAACAGACTGTTTGAATCCTTTTATAAATGTGACAGACACTGATGCTGTGGCCACAGCCAGACAGTTATCTCCAGACTGAAGGGGACCTTTTAAAATGTGACGGTTTTGAATCGCATCTGTCAAAACTGAAAGGAGAAAATGAAGATTTCATTCCCGTTAAGCATCAAAGATGGCATTAACCTCTACTGAGCTTTATGCAACGCTGAAATACTGCTTTAGAACTTCAACAGAGAACCGTAACAGATAGATTTTCATGGGCCATAAAACATATGTTTATGCATTCATATGTGATGTCTTTTGAACATAAGACAACTTCTCTTTTTGATCCAGCTGCACCCGATTTAAAACCGACGTGTCATTTGATCAATGTTTAAATGCTTTGTCCTGTCTCAGTGTAAATTTTTGTCTTTTACACTGCCATCAAACTCTAAAACAAGGTTTCTCTCAGATGCCACAAAATACCTGTCGCTATACTTTCATTATGCCCCAAGTTTAAGTAAGTCTAGAGTGGTCTGCATTCGCAATGTGGATGCCAAAACCATGTTCCTTACACAGTATATATCCACTATACAGTAAAACCAATAATTATACTCAAAAACAGCCTTGAAGTTTAAATGAATTTGGAAATATCCATCCATCTTCATGAACGGGTTTGGTCCCCCCCACCTCCATCACCCCCCATAGCGCAGCGTTCCTCTTTAGTCTGCGCAGGGATTAATTATTTTCATTCTCCATAATTTGGTCCCAACACCTGTGAGCAATGAGGACAGCGAAGTCTATAATTACAGCACTCCATCATCCAAACAAGGTTTCCACCCTTAAATCTAACGCGATGAAGTCGTGATAACGAAGGAGGCTGATGTGTGTCGTGGGAAATGTTAGAGGTTGATGGTGTGTGTTTGTAATCATTCTAATCATTCTTTTATTGACGGGTTTTACTGATTCGTTTTCTTTGCCATGTCTGAGATGATGTCTGGCGCTGCACATGAAGATAAGCTAGATTGGAGAGTTATTAGAATATTTCAATGTATTGTAATGTAATTTTCAAATGGAATGGTGATTGAAATAAATGTATGATTATCATATAAGCTTTATTATATATCACTACAAATAAGACATACAAAATGCCTATCATTGTTTATTTAGTACTGACCTGAATAAGATATTTCACATAAAAGATATATAGTCCACAAGAGAAAATAATAGTTGAATTTAGAAAAATGATATTCTTAATACTGTCTTCTTACCTGAATAATCCACAGCTGTGTATATTTGTTTAGTAGTAGTAGTAATAGTTTCTGTTCTTCAGAAAAATCTTTTAGGCAACACAAATTCTTTGGTTTTCCAGCATTTTTGTGTATTTATTCACTTTCCAACAATGGCTGTTGATTTTGAGATCTTTTCACACTGTGGACAACTGAGGGGCTCATATGCAACTATTACAGAAGATTAACACTCACTGATGCTCCAAAAGGAAAAAACATGCATTAACTTTTGGAATTTCAGGCTAAGGGAAAATTAAACTTATTTTGTCTTCTGGGAAACATGTAATCTTCTGTAGACTCTGAAGGGCAGTACTAAATAGTACTTATTTTGTACTAAAAAAAGATATTTAGACAAAATAAGAAAAAATATACACATCTTAATTATGTTCACCTACCTTAATGCATGTTTTTTCCTTGTGAAGCATCAAGTGAGTGTTTGAACCTTGTGTAATAGTCACAAATGGGTCCCATAGTTGTCCTCAGTGTGAAAAGATGGATTTCAAAATCATACAGTCATTGTTGGAAAGGGTTCAAATACACAAAAATGCTGGAAAAACAAAGAATTTGTGGAACCTGAAGGACTTTTCTGAAGAACAGATGCAAGTTTAACTGTTCAGGACAAGCAAGGGACTCATGAACAACTATCACTAAACAAAAAACACAGCTGTGGATCATTCAGGTAACAACATAGTATGGAGAATCAAGGGGATGTAAACTTTTGAACGGGGTCATTTTTACAAATTCAACTATTATTTTCTATTATTTACTATATGTAAATATCTTTTATGTGAAATATCTTATTCAGGTCAGTATAAAATAAACAATGAAATGCATTTTGTATGATCCCTCTTATTTTGGTCAAATAATTAACATTTTGCTGATTCTGAAAAGGGGGTGTAAATGTTTGACCTCAATTGTATCATGCCTCAGTTTGTCACAAATATAAACAGTGGCGCAAACAAAACAAAATAAAACACCTGCTATTAATTAGAAGTACAAAACGAGGATCTGTAAAGAAAAAAGTTGGAGGATTTCAATATAAGCGAATATAGTAAATATAAACTCTGATTGTATTCGTCTGAAAGTAGAAAGTCATATACACCTAGGCTGACTTAAGGGTGAGTAAATCATATGGTAATTTTCATTTCTGAGTGAACTATCCCTTTTAAGTGAAGTGCAAATGAAGATGATGTATCTTAGTTTTTATGAATTATTGTTATAAAAAATCCAATAGAACAATACACAATATAAAACAATTACAATTTCCCCACCCAACACATACAACAAATATGAATGAACAAAAACAAATAAATACACAAGCAAACACATGTAAATAACTATCTATAACTGCATCTTACCATATTTTTATCTTAAAAAAACCCAGGTAATCTCACGTTTATTTTCTGGAAGAGGTTCAGAAGAGATGTTTTAAATGTTTCCGATTAGCCTAGATACCAAAGTATGTGATCAAAGGTTGAACATCTCTAACATTTTTAAATCAAATTCTTCCAAGACCAAACGATCTGAAATGCTATCCACGTTCATTTTACTGCCATATTCTTGCTGAAAGCCACAGATTGTCTCATTTGTGTCAATTTTCATTCATCCAGAGGAAATTTGGAAGAAAATTCAAAGTTGATACTTAAATGAGTTGTAATTTTCCTCTGGGTTCAGAGGAGCCGCATTTATTGTACATGACAGTACTGTAATTCAGGACTGTTGAACGATAGACTGTGTTGTTTTCATCTTTGTTGACTCTGACAAGTCTCACTGTGTTTGCAGCAAATGTATTGTGAGGTTGTCATCAATAATCCACTCCACAGCTGTACGAAACAAATCAGGGAACAATACAGGGCCTAGAATTTAAACGGAGAAGTCTGCAACTTCAGACAAGTCTCTCTTCGAAAAAGTGCACAAAAAATATACTCAGAATGTCATGTTTGCTTTTCAGTTAAGCAAACACTGACAGGTGCAGCTGTTAGGATCACAATGAAATATCAGTAGTTCAAGTTCTTTTGACCTCTATTTAATCTGAAAGACACTTTATTTCCAATAGGAGGGTTATAAAACAATAACAATAAGTTGTGATAAGTACACGCTTCAATTTATATAAACGTGTATGTCATTTTCATTAAATGCCACTTTTCTTAATAATATTAATATTCTTACAGATGTCAACAACTGCTGTTCTGTCAGCTTATTTAATGTGCTCATTTCTGAAAGGGCCTTCATACTGATCGTTATTTACAGAAATGAAGTGGCAGCAGTCATTAAAAAAAGATTCATGACATCATCAGATGCTGGGCGAGCCATATTTTGATGCAAGATTTTTATTTGGAACAGCATGCACTTTTCATGCACAACAAGAAAAGAAATGTGCATTTAAAAAGTAAATAGCTTATATAATATAATCAGATTTTTTTTTATGGTTATCAGTAAGTTGTTGCACATTGTAAACACACTGAATGATTGATGGGTCATGTGCACTTCAAAGCTTCTTTCAAGCAGAAATAAAATGTTTTCTCTGTGCAGCTACAGAACACATGCTGGCCACATCTCTGCCAATAAAGATGATTTAAATGCAACCTTTTTCAGAGAAGTGTCTCTTTAACAGCACGACGCTTATAAACAGGCTAGCTGTCAGAAATCAACACTTCATTGGAAAAATGGAGTTTCGCCCCAGGATACTTCATGAAGTAGTTCCTAACGCAGACAAATGTCAATAGATCAACCCCCAATGAAGGCGCTGTGGTGCCTGCAAGAATCTGCTCAGATCCGTTAGGATGAGACAATCAATTTGCAGAAGTAATTAGCATACCAATTAAAAGTTATTACATTGATTCTCATTATATATCAATTTTCCACTCTGTTCTCTCTCTCTGCTGTTGAAACATCTAATGAAATAAATTGAATGTAATTGATAAAATAATTAGGCATCATTTAATATGTCAATTATCAAAACGAGGAGACTCATGGGTTTTTTCCTCCATATTAATTTTTCCCAGCACTAGGGGATTATGTGAAAGCGTGCACCAATTTTGAAAATCCAGCAACTCGTGAAAAGGAGGATTATGTAACTAGCATCCTTTGCTCAAATTTCACGCCAGAGGTTTGTTTTAGCGCTGGTGTACAAAAATCACAAGTTGAGGACTTTTAAAGATGAAAGATTCATGTGTTGATCTCTGTGAGACCCGCTTTGTTTACTTTCTTTGATCATTTTGCCTCCAATAAGTATTGATCCGTTTCATGGCAGTAGTGTTGCATGTTGGGTGGGTTTGAGCTCTTTCTACCTTTCGGTTAGTACACAGGGAGCTATCAGATGATTTTCAGTCAGTGTAGTCTGGGCTCAGAGACGACTGTTCGATTTGTATGTTGGAGTAGTTGAGCAAGTGTTTGATCTTGGTGGAGGCCGGGTTATTAGAAATCGAACCTCAACCACACATACATTTCAAATGCTTTATTTGAATCGCAATTAAATCAGATATATTTATTTTAACACTTTAACTGTCACCGGGACGCCTATGTTTACTTCACCATATTACAAATAAATCCTAATCTAATCATGACAAACTATATATCATTGGAAAGGTCTTAATAGATATTTGACCACTTTTTTGTGTTACAAATTATGTAGGAAAAGTAATAGATTAATTTATAACAAGAGTGCACTTCAAACAGGAGTTCTGACCTTAACCTTCTGAACCTAAGACTTTCTTTGTTGCCTTTTTCCCTATCATGCTTTAGAAATTATATATCAGTAGAAAATGTAAAATCTCAAAATTAATCTTTTCATAGATGTGCATTTTCACATCTATGTTAAAAAAGGGAGTGACAGTTAAAGGGTTAAATAATGTTTATTTATTTGCACATAATTTTATTCATTTTTTAAAATACTAAAATAAGCATATTTTTAAGTATATATAAAAAAATGCCATAGTATTTTTTTGCTGGTTACTCAGCATGCTTTGCAAGTTCTGATCTGATTTCTCACTATAGTTCATAGTTGGCTGTAACTTTACATTTTACTGTAATATTTTTTTAACTGTTTTATATTGTGTTGTTTTGATGTTTTGCACTTACTGTGCGACTTTGTAGAACAAAGAACATTGTTTACTTTTGAAAATTCTCAGAATGTTCTAAAACAAGTGAACTAAAACATTTCGGAACAACATTCCATGAATGATGTACAAATTGCTGATGATGTATTTTTTAAAAATAAAATTATTAAAGAATTGAGAGTATGCCAACCAGAAAATAATTGTGAAATAATAAAATAAATTCCAAATTCCAGAAACATTGTTTTATTATTTTTGTAGCATAAACACCATTAAAACAACGAGTGCCTCGGATCTTCAAATGTTTCTCTATGGCGCTGAAACCTACAGATGTCCGAGTTCCATCTCTGTGCAGCTGATACTAAACTGCCATTGGCTCATCTGCATTCTAGGGGCGAAGCTTACCGATAGGATAAGTCAATTAGTTTACTTCCAGAGTAAACATTTCCTGGTAATTTACTCACCCCCATGTTATCCAAGATTTTCATGTCTTTCTTCAGTCGAAAAGTAATTACGTTTTTTAAGGAAAACATTCCAGGATTTTTTTCCATAAAGTGGACTTCTATGGTTCCCAATGGAATCCTTTCAAATTGCAGTTTCAGTGCAGCTTCAAAGAGCTTTACACGGTCCCAGCTGCGGAATAAGGTTTTTATCTATAGTGAAACGATCTGTCGTTTAAAAAAAAAAAAAAAAAAAAAATATGTATATATATACTATACAGTACATATATACTATAATCACGTTGGAAACATCATGCACTCCATCTCCAGTATTGTTCCTTTACCTTTTTTTTGTAAAGGCCATTTGCATGTTCGCTTTGTAAACATTTTCTGTATTATGTAATGCGTGAAGTCGAGCTAGTGGAAGACAAGCATTCCTGGTTAAAAAGTATAAATTTGTATATTTCTTAGAAAATGACGATTGCTTTGCTAGATAAAACCCTTTTTTCCTCGACTGGGATCACGTAGAGCTCTTTGAAGCCGCATTGAAACTGCTATTTGGAAGTTCAAACCATTGGAAACCATAGAAGTCCATTATATGGAGAAAAATCTTAAAAAAAAATTCTCTTTCTTTGCGACTGAAGAAAGAAAGACATGAACATCTTGGAAGTGAACTAATCCTAGGATAACTTTAAACAAACATTCTATTAAGGTTACTGGAAAAAAACTTTTTTTTCATAACTTGGAGAGAAAGTTGTCTTTCTGCTGAACTTTCTGCTTTGTCTTAATGTGAGCTTTATTTCAGCAACTGCAAAGTCAAAGTTCTTGTGTGTTCCATCTCATATGAATAAAACATTCCATTTCTAATTGCAGACTGTGGAGTGTAAGTCGCTGCATAGAACAGTTTGCTTTTTTTGAGGGAGGATGAAATCAATAAGCTTAGGTAAATGTGCAGCCCACACACTACTCTCTAATTAATGATGGTAAATGTGTCATAAAGGTCGTAAAGGATATAGATGAACATTCAATAGTTGCTCATTTCACAGGATGTTCAGGAGGGACGTGTGGAATGTTTATAGTAATTACTTGTTGACCGGGGGAAACGTAGGCGTGTTTATTTGCAGATTCACACACCCTCATGATAAGATCTGCCTGACATAAGATCCTGAAAGAAAAGAGATAAAACTGGTGCAAAATCTTTGAATGTCCATCCAATCAGCCCTTTTCTTGCTTCAGAGAACTTTATATGATAATTAGGTCTCTTGTTTACATTTGGTTTTCTGCAGTCTGTTTCATTAGCGTTATGTAATAAGTATCACCATTATTTTTGCTTATACTTCGGGTCAGTGATTTAAAACAAACACTTAACCCTAAGTATAAGCTTAAACATTGCATTGTTTGTGCCACAAATATGCATGAAAGCTTAAATTGTGCAGCTTGTGAGGAAAGATGTGCTTTTATGTTGCTAATTGTTTGGATTTACAGTAAATCTGGTATTTCCTTTGAAGGAGGGATCTAAGTTGTATCTAGATGGATCCAAATATTGCTTTCTTCCTCACTTATACAAAAAATCTTCCATTGTGAGCACATAAACGGAATCCATATTTATTGTATTCTGAGCAGACTTAATAACATACAATATTCATATGGCATTTCAAAATGACAGTACAGTTTATTTAATATTTCGGGTCAATGTATCAAATATGTGCTTTTTAACAAACAGTAATTTTCAGTGCTAGGCCTTCAAGAGTGTCAGGCTTTGCCCTGGGCAAAAGTGTTGTTTAATATAACAGAACTCTGCAATTTGTCAGTCCAGATTAATTGCATTCTTACGCACATGCCTCAGGATATAACTGTATACATATTTAATTAATTTGAGATTTTATGTCTGTCTATCCGAGTGTCACCTTCGCTGGTCATTGTTTGTACTCTTCAAGTCAATTTCTTTTGCAGCAAATGGTCAGTGAAAAGAGACATGGATGATGAAGAAAATGTTGATCATCAACCTCAGGAGGTCAAATTAAATATTATATGAGCTGTTTCATTTACTATTCACAATTTCATTAAATATATCAAACAGATATTATAATTAAATCATAAATATTATATATAAAAATTCACTATATGAAAATTAAATAGATTTAAAAAAGCCAAATGATGAAATGTATTGATAAACTTATATTTTCCATAATAGCTTTCGTAACAAAATTCAGTGATTGAGAGTTTTTTTTTTTTAAATGGAGGAAAACTAAAAATAATTTTTACGACAACAAATTTAATATACATTTAGCCAATTATATCACATTTATAAAATGATAAATTATTTTAATAATATGGCAGTATGTTTTTATTAAAATATACTGTACAGAAAGAAACTTAATTTCTTACTTTATAACACAAGAGATTTGTAATAATTAAAAAATTAATGGGACACCCATTTGTTCCCTGTTAATGGAAAGTGTCTTTCTGTCTCTTTCTCTTGTTTTCACTTCTTCCCCATCTGTCTTTCAACCTTCTTTTCTCTCTGTCACACTTTTTTTCCTGTGGCATCAAGGGAACAATAGCAACCTTGAACTGTTGAATTCGTTTAGTCAGACCGGCTGACTTCTTGTTCAGAGGAAATCATCCAAGACCAGCGTGTCTGTCTAGATTAAAGGGGTGCTGGGGAGGTTCTGAGATGTTGAGGAGAGAGAGAAAGAAAGAGTAATTAAAGCTAATAAGTCAGAGGGGCCTTTCATTCGCCCAGGGTTACTAATGAAACCAGCTCCACCAAATGCTGCACCCGCTAGCTGGAGACCACATGAACTGCAGGTGGAAAGACAAATGAAGGAGAATGAAAGAGTTGAACAAAGGAGTCTGTTTATCTGGATGTAAACGCATGGATACATCTAAGTGAATGCTACAGCCTTAGATGATTTAAATTAGCCTCACCAAGACTGTGCCAAGTTGTTTGTGGAAGCTTTTTGTTTTGGTTTTTTTGATGTTGCTGTGAACCTTGTTTGGTTTGTTAATGACTAGTCAGTGTTAAAGTTAAAGTTCAAGCTTTGGTGATCCTCATAGTCCACAGTAGAGATGAAATGAGAAGATTACTGGATGACTCCTGTGGCAAGCATCAATTAAAATTCTTTGTTACATATCATTTTTAGGGCTGGCAATTTAATTAAGTGTGATTGTGATTTATAGAAACACTGCTAATAAAAATTTAATTGATCTCTTAGTATAGCATGAATCAAGAGTTTTGGAACAAATGTGACCCTGGACCACAAAACCAGTCTTAAGTATGAGGGATATGGATATATTTTGTAGCAATAGCGAAAAAAAAACATTGTATTGGGTCAAAATTATAGATTTTTCTATTTTGCCAAAAATCATTAGGATATTAATTAAAGATTGTGTTCCATGAAGATGTTTTGTACATTTCCTACCGTAAATATATAAAAATGTAATTTTTTTAAGGCCCAATGTCTTTATCAGGGAGTTATTGAATCAGTCACTTGGTTCAGTCAATGAATCACTGTTAAATTAATCTGTTGAAATTAACTATTCAAGGATTCACTCATAAAGATGTTAGCTGTTGAAAGAGTCAGATTTGCCAAAAAAAAAAAAAAAATCCAAAGTTTTGTATCTTGCTGTAAATATTTAGCTTGCTGTTTTTTTTATTATTATTTTCGAACAACATGTACACTAGGGCTGTCGCCACCATTTTTTTGGTAATCATGTAACTGGTCAGTTAGTCTGATGATTAATCAAGTAATCGGATATTTTTTGTGCTAATAAAAATAGACCCAAGCAAGCAACAAACTTTAAAATTAGGTATATAGCAAATGTCACCTGCCCAAGCCCGGAAAACAGGTTGCATTGTTTCCGCTTGTCGGAGAATGTGTTAAAAGCCGTAATAAATAATGGTGATATCGATGGACTTCTAAGCTACCAGTTAAATGAGCAAGCTGTTTTTATTGTGGACATTTTATTCAATATTTCAATACATGTTAGTGAAAAGACTAAAAATAAAAAACTTTTAGATATTAATCTACATATGTGATGGACATTGGTTATGATCATCTTTAGTTTCTACTTTGAAGGCATATTGAGTAAATCAGCTTCATATTTAACGAGGCATATGCAAAACGCTTGAACCGGGAGCAACGATCATGTCGTTCCAAACCTATAAGTCCTGTGTTCATTTTTGGAACACAAATTAAGACATTTTAAGACAGAAAGCTCTCGGATTTCATCAAAAATATCTTAATTTGTGTTCCAAAGATTAACAAAGGTGTTGTAGGTTATATATTTATCACAGACACAGCCTTTGTGAATTCACAATAGCACTATGCTTTAATAATTCATGCAGCCTTAGAAAACAGTATAATAATGATTTTCATGGATTCTCGTTCGTGGCATGTGCCAATTCCTGTATTTTGCCGGTTGATCAACAAAATGCAATTTATTTTTGAGCAATCAAATTTAATAAAGCAATCATGACAGCCTTATATTAAACTTTACCAAAATTACTTTAACTAATTTTCAGTTCAGTTTACAGTTTTCTTAAAAAAAAAAAAAAATACACTCCAAAAAAAAAAAAAGTTAACATCAAAGCCAGTTTTTACTTGCATTTAGCACTTATGTAAATTTAAAACTGGATGTGCCGTTGATAAAACATAATTTCAAGAATGCATCACTTTTCCATTCTTTTCAATTCCACCGATCCACCCCTTCATCTACCCACCCTTTCATTAAAATGACAGTAAACACCCCTCAAGTAAAATTCACCCTCAGATTGCGGAGGGTGGCAATCTGTGTGATTTGTGAAGTGCGAAACATCTCGCAACATTGATCGTCGCTGATTGAAACTCTGTCTCTTTAACCATTCATTTGGCATTTATAATGGCCTGCGGTTTTCCTGCATCAAACCTCAAATCTTCTCCGCCTCACTAGACTTTTACCATTTAGCCAAGCTGTAAATTCTATCATTGCAGTTTCATCATTATGTGTTGCACTAATCCACAAAGCTATTACTGCTCGATTTGTACTTCAAACAAGACGTTTAACTTTCTCATCTGCCAGACTAAAGATATCTCATCCTTTTAATTGTCTTTATTCTTTTCTTCCCTAAAAGGTGAGAGTGACAGTTCTCAATCCAGTGAGAAATGAAGCACAGCTCAATCTATTTAGAGGGCCGGCGCATGATACAACAATGAATCATTACAAATGAATGAAGAGTCGTGCTTTATGTAATGTTTTTCAAAAGCAATTTCGGCACAAAGCCACGCATTCTGGGTAGACTTTTCTGCCAGAGCCAATGCTTTTAAAAATGTTCTTCCTTTTTCTAACAAAGGGGATAAGAAATGGTCAAATGATAGATGGACTTATATTAACTTGAATAAGTTAAAGGGCAAAAATAAAGGGATCTTGCGAGATTTGGTCATGAATGGAATACAATTTTCTGAATACACAGAGATGGGCCCAAGGACAAAAGTAGTCAGGGCATACTGTTCACAATGAGCGCGTGCTATACGACTCGCTCTTTACCGGAGAACAGAGATGATTTATGAGCACGGCTCATGAATTCGGACACAGAAGCATAATATTTCTGCATTTCTGAGCTTGCCCAATGTTTATGACCCACGGGAAAATGTTATTGGCTAGTTGCTGCTCTTTAAAACTCAGGAGGCTTAATGGAGTTCTCAATCACATCTCTTTAGAGAAACAAGACCGTTGTTGACATGCAAAAAGAGAATTCTATATTCTATATAATTCTATATTCTATATATAAAAGTCTATATTTACTTTGCAGATCCAATCAGTCCCCAATGGATAAAATAATATCATGGCCTACATTATTGTGGAATTATATAAGCAAAATTAATGATATTTGGCTTAAAAATGTTGACTTGAAAATCAGTGTGACAGATCTTTTGACTTTTTATGGGAGACTTTGGTATCTTGACATATCAGAGCCTGTTTGAGCCTGTTTTAGGCAGTGTTCATTTTGACAGCAAATTTTGATTTAGTTTTAGTCATAGTCTTTTGACTAAAATGCCACTTCGCTTTAGTCATATTTTAGTCGTCTGAATTGTTTTTAGTTTGAGTCTAGTTTTACTGAATCTACAGTAAATTTAGTTGGCTAAATGTAATTGGTTTAGTTACATTGCAATGCATTTATTAAGCATTTCTCTAAAATTTCCAAACTCATTATATAGGTTGGATATTAAGGTTTTATCATGATAAACACATGATTTAACTGTGGTGATACGCAACATGCCTTAATACTGAAATTAAATAAAATCACTTCTCATAAAGAACATGGCCTCTTTTCAATGAAATGCCAGTGGTTCTATAGGCTAATTATGCATTCTTTATAGTAACTTGTTTACCATATTCTTCATTCTTTCAAACAGACATATTTATATCTATAAATGAATTTAGATTAATTTTTAGGGCTTCAGTCAAGAGCAGTGCGCGGTTTTCTGTCTTTCTTTTGTTGCTTGATTAACATCAGTGACTCGGACAATAGCAACTAAATATGGCTGCTATCCCTGATACACTTTCTCTCTACTGTTTACATTCATTTAAGACGTAATCGGCTGTGATTACGTGAATACTCTTCAAAATGGACAATTCGAGATCATTTTGTTTGTATTTCTCAGTTCATGCAACGTGAAAGAGTGTGAGACGTGCTTTCTGTGTGTATGCTTCGTAATATTTTCGTTGACGAAAATGCCAGTAGATTTTTTGTTTGTCATTGACGAAGATTATGACAAAAATTATTCAGTTTAACACTGGTTTTAAGATTTGTTTTTTTTTTTTATGAAAGCCTGTTATAAAGGCCACAATTCATTTTTTCTTGCAATTCTGAAAAAAGGCAGAATTGCAAGATGTAAAGTCAGAATTCTGAGAAAAAAGTCAGAATTGCGAGGCATAACTCTGACATGTTTTTCTTGCAATTTTGACTTAAAATCTCGCAACTTCAAATTTTTTATTTTTTATTCCATAGGGGAAAAAGCTTCAATTTTTGACATTTCCCTCTCTATTTCTTAGGTAAAATATCTGAAAAGTAAGAGATGCCTCTATTTGTTTTCCGTTTTATTTAACTGATGATGGAGAAACTATCTGTTTTTCTTCTCCTTGGAGAAGCCACTATATCCTGACCATATTCCTTTTAACACTTTCCATTTCTCAGATCATCCCATCACTGGGCAGCTGAACTCCTTCCCGTTATCTCTCCTCAGAAACTAGAGATATGTTTATTACCCCTTGACTCCAGACCAAAAATCTCATTAATGTAATTCCATTATCTGTCCCTGGTAATTCTCCACTAATGACCAGCTTTTTGTAAGAGTTTTATCTGACATGGAGTCACCCTTCACAGTAATCCCTTTTACGACCCGCCAATGCCAACTAAACAAGAGAGAGGGATGAAAACGACCAGAAGCGTACATGCTTTCTGAGAGCCCACCTTATCTGTAGCATTTGATATACGTCTCCCCTTTCATTTGAGACCCTCTGACCAGGCAATTGTTGAAGTAGGAGGTGTCAGTATTCGACAGCTAAACCATAGCCAAAGGTTTTCTGTGACCTTTATCATACCTCAACCTCAATCTTGGTTTTATCTGTTCTCTGCGCTACATAAAGGCAATGCTACAATGCCTTCTTTGGAAGAACTCCAGCAAAGATAACTCACAATGATATTTTGCTTTAAATGGTGATTAAAGTCATGTTTCTGTGTTTTTTTTTCAGACGACCTTGACTTTTTTGTTCAGTCTTGTAGCAGTGCAAAGCTTTTGTAGGTGTGAACAAAAGCCAATATAAAGTCTTTACAGGTAGAACAATCAGTCTTTATTGTTTGGCGACCTCCAATTTGAATTTTCTTGTCTGATAATTAAAACAAGCACAAGCAATAGTCTTTACAGCTTAAATCTAAAGAATATTCTCATGCACAGGTCTCAGGTTCAACAGTTTTGGGTTCATAGTTGCAGCATATTCAGCCATAACAGGTATAAATTTCATTTTAAAATGTATACATAAAACAATAATTTTAAAATGTTGGTAATAAAATCTGCATAAATTTGCCTTTTATAGGACTATTACTTTTTGTTTGAATTTGAATAATAATGAAAGGATCACAATGTTTATATAAATTTGAATTGTTGAAAAATACACTTACATTACCAGGCAAAAGTTTTTGAACAGTAAGATTTTTTGTTTTTTTAATTAAGTCTCTTCTGCTTACCATTTATTTGATTCGAAGTACAACAAAACAGTACAATTTTGAAATATTTTTTACCATATAAAATAACTGTTTTCTATTTTAATATATTTGAATAATGTAATTTATTCCTGTCATCAAAGCAACATTTTCAGCATCATTACTCCAGTCACATGAACATTCAGAAATCATTCTAATATGCTGATTTGCTGTTCAAGAAACAATTGCATTATTGTTATTATCAGTATTTAAAACAGTTGAGTACATTTTTTCAGGAATCTTTTATATTCATCAAAGAAACCTGAAAAAATTATATTCAACAGAATAATAATAAATGTTTTTTTGAGCAGCAAATTATTACAAGAATATTACAATGATTTCTGAAGGATCATGTGACTGATGCTAAAAATTCAGCTTTGAAATCACAGGAATAAATTACATTTTAAAATATATTAAAAAAGAAAACAGTTTTAAACAGTAAAATTGTACTTTGAAATAGTCAGAATATATCAAAATTTGACTGTTTTTCCTGTAATTTGGATAAAATCAGGCTTGGTGAGCCACAAAGACTTTAAAAAGAAAACATTACAAATCTTTTTGGTAGTGTAGTGTAGTGTAGTGTAAATTAGGCATCAGTGACAGTGAAACATGATTTTCTAATGATTTGTAAAGCCAGCCAAATATACTAAACAAATGTTAACATTTGGCCTTGTAGGATGGAGGTAGTTGGCATATTCTTCCATGCTATTAGATTGCTTCCATCAGTCCCAGATGTCTGCCTCTTTTTTTCGGCTTATTCTCTCATTAAGGCTTGTTTGCCCTCTGCAGTCGGGAGCTCGAGCTTATTGTTGGACATTAACAATTTAAATTGTTTTTGCTTTTTATCCTGCCAATTGCAATTACACTCTTCCAGAGGCACCAACTAATGAGTTTCCTCTTTCATACTCCCAAGACTTACGGCTGAATAGATCATCCTTCCCTCTCTGAATTAAATATATAAATAATGGCCGACAAAGATTAACACAAAAGGTCTGCGCGAACATCTCGGGCCGCCTGGAGACCGCTGTTAGTGGAGACTGTTTTAATGAGAATGCAGTGGAGTAGAAAGCCGTGCTCATGGGTTCTGTCCCAGCGTTATTTCCACACACATCTGAGGTGCTGGCCTGTTGAAACGAACAGGGGGTGTTGGTAATTATCAGACCTCCGGTGTCGAGTTCTTTGTGAATGGACGCAAGGAAATTGCTTAGTCCTCCTGGAGCTTCTGGGACGGTGGGGTTCATAATCATCACTTCTGTGGGCTCCAAAAGTGATCTAAGCCTACTAACCATACAACACATCATTTGGAGCCATTCATACACAAACCACAATTCATACACAACACACAAATAATCTCAGGCTTTTTTTTTTTTGGAAGATTTAAAAGCAGAATTGTAAAGCTCAGCATTTTATAAATACACTTCTGTTAAAATGTATGTTTTATTTGAGCTTTAAAGGGAAACTTAATATAATGCAAAGTATGTCTCTTAATGAAATATGTATCAGAAAACCCATAAAAGACTTATGTTGTTGAAAGAATCCACATTGTTTTATACATATTTTGGACTATAGGGGCCGCCATTATTTCGATGACATGAAATGACCTGTTATTTCGATGGCCTGTTCCTATTTTTACCGCAACACAACTTGGTAAATAAAATACCGATATGATGCCACATTGTGTGGCTTTTGGTTGTAATTTATTTCCTAGCGAGACAAGAATGGGAAGATGCCTGTGGATGAATTTAACATCCTAAAGACCCATGTCTTTGTTCTCTCCACTTTAGCCCTGATGCATTTGAGGCTTTTAGTAGACCACAGCTACTGAAAGAGCTTACAAATGCCAGAGACAAGAAATGCTAGATGCCATCCTGGCAGGATGTAAACATCTCAGTGCTTGACGTCGCAGCCACTAAAGGAGTTTCTCATCGCAGATTTCACTCAATATCTGGGGACGTTTATACTTATGTTATAATCCCATTTTATTAACCAATGTCTTTCCTGTTGACCTTTGTTGATCCAATTCCACTATACTTATAAGCAGAATTTACTTTAGATCAACTAACATTTGTGCTTCATCTGTCTCATTACTGAAGAGTGTTGGACTTCCTTCTACAGTTCTACTGTACAGGCGTGAATACTTTTCCTTTAGCCTTAGGCTTATTCATGTCACTTTTTTGGTGTGAAAGGGCTTTTACATTTGCTAAAAAACAAACTTTTTATATTAAAAACAAACAAGCAAGCTCATTATTTTCATAAGTAATGAGTTTACTTAACATAATTAGTTACTTTTTTAGGGAGTAACGCAACACTGTAATGCATTACTTTTAAAAGTAACTTTCCCCAACACTGGCTGTGGTTATCATATCAACATTTTATTTTCTAAGTTGTGTTGTGTTAAAAATACCATCAAGTAGCACCAGTAGCTCAGCGAGTGCAACCATTTCAAGTCATAATGGTGCCACCCCAAAGTCCAAAATACTGTATGTATAAAACAATGTGTATTTCCTCTAGAAAACTTAATCTTTAATGGGTTTTCTACTATGTATTTTATTAAGGGACATCATTTACATTATATTAAGCCATACAAGTCTTAATACCCAGGATTCCCTTTAAGGCAGTTTAAATCCTTTTTGCAGTTGTTTTAGACAGTGTTTCCCAACCCTGTTTCTCAAGTCACCTCAACACCACACGTATAAGTGTGATGACAAAGTTTTCACAAATTCAAGTTTTCATAGTTTACACAGAGCAGATAACAGATAATTGTTTTCAAAAACTTTAAACAAAAAACCTTTTCAGGCCCTCGAAACGCCAATATCATGTATATGAACAGCCAGAACACATAAAAAGTTTTCAGTTTTTAGTTGAAATGGTGTCATATAAACACCCCTTCAGATAAGGTAGACATCCAAAAGTAGGAAGTGAGTTTTACAGTATTACATTGTCATTGCAGTATAGTTTTAAAATTGGATATACCTACAGAAACGGTAGATGTTCACACTAAATTCATGTTGCATATTGTTTATGTCTTATGGCTATACTGTTGAAACAGTGCGTTTTGGATATGGACTGGCCCCATTCACTCCTCTGCAAATGACTTGCTTGCATAATCAACATTATGCCTGTTCATTGAGCTTAACATGTACTGAACCCGTAGTATTCTTTTAAAGCGTCTTTCTCCATTGACAGCCACTGAAAAGTAGCTGGGCATTCTGTAGTTCCCAGGAATATTTCTCAAAGGATTCGTAAAAAATAACGAGAAATGCTTGAGTTCATATTGAAACCCTTGTTTTTTGACTGCAGACTTTGGTATTTTGGCACATATTAGCACAGAAGAGCACTAGAGGAGTCTTATATTTGTTTCAATGAAATGTCAAAAGTAAAAACGAGCATATTTGTGGGGATCCTCCAAATTGTATCCAATTATCACCAATGCTAGACTGCAAGAAGGAAGTTCCCTCTATAGAGATTAACGAGGATCGATCGGCAAACAGATTCTCATCTCAGAATCAATTAGCATCCCCTTTAGCGCTCTGAGAGGGGTTTTATAGCGCTGGCTTTGTGCAGGATGCAGTGAGAGCATCGATCAGACCTACTGCACTTCAGACTCTTAATGCTCTCCACACTTTGCTCTCTCCATCCCTCTTGTGTTCTCTGAAGCTTGTTTTTCTCTACTTCATCTAGTGTAATTAAGGCAGAGGATAGTAAGTTAACAAAACTGAAGATCCACTAAAGAAAAAGCGAGTGACTTTTGCTGAAGAGGATGTGATTACAGTTGGAAGCAAGTCTGTAAATATAAGTGCTTGATATAAAGACTCAGCTCATTTCTTCATTGTTTGTGCCTTTGGCTGGGTTGTGTTTTAAATCTGTCAACTAAATAAAAATATTAACTGGTTTCATTTTTCTAATGTTTGTTTATATACAGTTTATATATGGTGCCCTGGAGCACAAATTTGTAGCAGTAGCCAACAATACACTGTAGGGTCAAAATTATAGATTTTTCTTTTATGCCAAAAAAAAAAAAAAAAAATCATTAGGATATTAAGTAAAGATCATGTTCAAAAACCCTCAGATTCCAGATTTTCAAATAGTTGTATCTCAGCCAAATATTATCCTATCCTAACAAACCATACATCAATGAAAAGCTTATTTATTCAGCTTATTCATTGGTGTATAAATCTCATTTTCAAAAATTGTCTTTTTTTTACTGCCTAAAATTTGACATCATACATTACATTTACATATATTGCTTTGACTGTTCTCTGTAGATCCTGCCTTCTTGTGCACCATGATTGGTCGATAATGTACAATGCCTGAACACTATTGGACAAACTGTGTTTCTGTCATTACCTTCAGAAAGTATGAAAACAATAGGAGAATAAAGTGAAAACCCAGACATTTTAAACAGTTTAGAAATCCCAGCCAGGACATGTCTGGGAAAAAGAGCATGCATGGTCACCATATGTTAATTACATTAATTTAGCCTTAAAAATGCAACTGTTCGCATCAGTCTTTTTGAGTAATGACAACTTCAAATTCATTTTGAATGCACATGCATGTGTCATGGTACTCTCTCATGAACTGTCCAACATTGTTGTTTTTACCTTCTTTTGTAAAGGGAGCTTGACTTTCTTTGCACATTCGCTTTGTAAACACTGGGCCAGTACTTCCGCCTACATCACGCATGTGTGATTACGTAATGCGTAAAGTCAAGCTAGTGCAAGACAAGCATTTGTTAAAAAGTATTTAAATTAAAATTGTGTTTAGAAAATAACCAATCGTTTCACTAGATAAGACTCTTATTCCTTGGCTGGGATTGTGTAGAGCCCTTTGAAGCTGCATTGAAACTGCAATTTGGACCATAAATCTATTGGGTCCCATTGAAGTCCATAATATGGAGGAATGTTTTCCTCAAAAACCTAAATTTCTTTTTGACTGAAGAAAGAAAGACATGAACATCTTGGATGACTTTGGGGTGAGTACATTAAGGAAATTTTTATTCTGGAAGTACAAAGCTGTTTTCACATGATAGCATGTTTGACGCCCTTCCTCGAATGTTATTTGCATTGACTGACTCTCTTTATAGAAAGCTGGCAGCAGACTTTCTCAATCTCACAGTCTGCTGGAGCTGCACATGACCTCCTGTTCTGTCTGGCACATTTTAAACACACATGCACGCGCGCGCTCGCACGCATGAGGCAGACTGACTCCCACGGCGCCATGAAGGTGCGTGTGTGTAGGGGGAAAAGTCAGCTGCGTCAGACCTGAGCTCTGTGGAAAAGTGTGAGATCTAATGAGTAATAATGTGCTGTATAGCTGCAGCTGTTGTGGCAACTGCTGTTGTTTTGTTTTCTGTCTTACATTTCTTATTTTCAGGTGGTAGTTTGACCACATCAAAGCACATGCCACATAAAAACCTATTTTAACTCATTTTTGTCAAACCAGTACTTTTTTAAAATGCACTTAGATATCAAAGCATATGATATCGCATTTGTATGCAGTAATTAGGTCATACCAGGTTTTCACACCAAAACCCGCCCAATTGCTACTCAAAACTAGCCCAATTGCGTTTTGAGGGGGGCCCCCATTAAAAAATTGCATTCTGGGGAATAAAATACACGTTTCTTGTCGGGGTTCCCCTGGTACATCCATATTTTAGGGCTAAATATGACGTTATTGGGGTCGCTTCAACTCGCGGACATCAAAAACTTCCCACAGAAAAAGTGTAAATGTAGCCCAATTCCGTGGGAAAACCACAGACTTGGCAACACCGGTCATACTGTAAGGGCTGGCTATTAATAATAATTAAAAAAACGAATGTCATTTTAAATAACAATAATAAAATACTTTTATAATACTTTTATAATACGTATTTAATTTAGAATTATTTTATTAAACAATTTTGTAGAAATTTTTGAGAATTTTGTTGAATTTTAGTTCAAGTTTTAGTTAGAATATAGTTTTTGCCACTGAAATCGAAAATCTTGTGTTTTCGGTACATTTCTTAACCAGAATCTTAACTGATTCAGGTCAAAAGTTCCTTTACCCTTAAGTCTCTAAATATGGCTCCGGTGCATCCATCACTAAAAGTCTGTAGAATTTTTCTCACTTGTTTTATTATCTGCCAAGCAAAAATCATAAGTCTGATTGCTCAGAAGAGTAATAAGACCCACCTCCCCTCAATAAACCACTCGATTTGTGTTATCATTCATGTCTGTAGCACAAATGGATGATTGCCTTTGCAAGCACCACTAACAAACCAACTGACCATATAAAAACATATAAACGCACTGAAGAAATATTAAGCTAAACGCTCCACTCGCTACTTCACTGATATGTCTTTGGCGGTTTCATTATTGCTCATTATTGACTGACATTTCAGCTTTTGTTTGATTAAACTGTAATGTCTGTATCATGTATCAGCACATTTGACATTTACCAAGAGAGTGAGTCTGAGGTGAACACTCATTTAGTAAATGAGCTCTATCGCTCGGCTCAAAGATATGAACGACTGAAGAAAATGGATAGGGCCATTTCCTGCCCGATACGAGCTCCTTCTCATTCCTCTTTCTCAGTCACACTACACATTATAGCACTCACGTTTCTGTTTAATTATATAACATCTTAAGTGATACAATAAACATGCACTTCATGTGATTGTTTAGTGGAACTGCTTGTAATTGCTAAAATCATTAATTATATTCACATACACTATAAAAAAGTAATGTGTTCGCTCCCAAAAAAAAAACAAAAAACAAAAAAAAACATCAGTCTTTTTGAATTATGACAGCGTTTGAATGCACACACGTCATGGTACATTCATGAACCCGCACTGAAGTTTGGCGTGGAAGAAAATAATTTGTTAAATAAATTAGTTGGAACTTTCTCATGCTTTTCTTAACAGAAATGTTTCTCTCTCACCTCTTCATGATTTCTCATGTTTGCTCTTCTATGTTGGCATCACTTCATTGTCCCTTGTGAGGCCACTGTACACATCCATCTGACCGCTCTGACATTTGTCTCAATTAAAGACTGAGATTCATATCACTCTGAGAGAAAAACAGAGTAAACAATATTAGTTTTCTCCCTGTTACTCACATTTTAACAGATAGAACTCATTTATAATTTTTGCACATCAAAATCAGGACATTGACTTCATTTTAATGCATTTCACCAGCAAAATTATTACAAATGTACAGTGATTATTTGAGTATGGACAGCTCTAAATGGCCATTTTTAGAGAAAAGCCATGAGCCCTAAATCATCTTTAACAAGTCCTGTCCTTTCAGTGCTCCATAAAGAGCTGCCAGCTGAATTATACTAATAGGACTTTGTTACTGTTTGATTTGCCACATGGGAAGAGCCTCCGGAGCTGCGATGTGTCATTGTTCATTCCCTCTCTCGCACGTTCTTTTCCCAGATGTTACTCAACTCTCAATCAATTAGATTTTTTTCTTTCCTCCAGGATATTATTCCACTTTTAATTTTGTCGTCTTTGCCTCTTTCTCTTTTTACCTCACCACATTTCTTTACGCCGCTCTTGTCCTCATTCTTTTTCCCTTTTGTTCCAGCTAATAGTCTCGGAGACGGTAATAAATCTGGACTGGCCCGGTTGAGACAGACGAGCGGCGACGTTGACGGATGGTGAGGAATTTACAGGATTACAGGTGGAGTCGGCTGATTGATTGGGTTTGCGTTGCACACGAGAAGAATTACTGTCGGAAGATGCGAGATGATGGGCTGATGTATTGCTCAGCCAAGCCTGATGAAGAGGGGAAAATGGACTTGAACAATGGTTTTACAAGCTTCCATCTCACTCCTATTCACATCTGTGGCACCATGCCTTTGTGTACCTGGTGCCTTTCCAGAATTCAAAAAAAGAACCCAATTATTCTTTGACAAGAACAAGCTGGCAATAGCAGTTCAATCATATACTGCTGTAGGACCTGTAGGCCATAAACACGCTGCAGCTAAATACAGTTGTCACTCTCTACAGAGGACTCGTCTCAACTCCTGAGGTAGAAGTATAAAAAAAAAAAAACTCACAAATGCTGATATTGTCTCTCTCCATCAAGCTGTGGAGGTTCAGTGTAACCCATATGCTACAACCTGCCGACAGCACTTTATTAATGATCGCCAGATAATAATACATTAACTGGTGGACCAAAAATGGGTCTTTTTTAATTTGATGTATAATAATAATAATAATAATAATAATAATAATAATAATAATAGTAAAGTAAATAAGTAATAATTTATTATACTAAATTAACATTTTATAAAACTATGATAAAGTATTTTATTTTATTCTTTATTAATATTTTTTTTTTACTTTGAATGTATATTAAATAGGCAATTTATAATTCAAAATAAAAAAAAATTATAATATGTATAATTAAAATATACATATTTTTACATATTATAATTAATAAATTGTCAATTGTAGTATTTAATACATACCATTTTTAAATCTCTCTATATATAGTGATAATAATAATACATTTATAAAGAATAAATAATTTATTATACTAAATTAACAATTTATGAAATTATTAATATAAACATTTTATTATTTAGTAATAATTCGTTGCAATTCTAATTTGAATATATATTAAATATACAATATAATAATTCTAAATAAAAATAAATTAAATTATAATATTGTTAAATGTAATATTTAATACATTAATTAAATTACATTTTTAAATGTCTCTAAAAATGTATAATTTCTTATACTAAAATAACTTAATAAATGTTTAACATAATATAAGCATGATTATTAATGTAAAGTATTTTATTTTATTAATAATTATATTTTTTGATATATATGTATATAACATGCAATATAATTATACATAAAAAGTATAAATTATAATATATAATTAAATTTGTTTTGGTAAATAGTATTTAATAAAATTAATACATTACATTTTTGAATCTCTTTCTCTATAATAATGATTTATTACATTTAAAAAATATATTATTCTAAATGAACAATTTATTAAATTATTATTATAAAAGTATGATACTGTATTTTATTTTATTATTTATTAATAATATATTACATTTTTTGTATTACAAAAGACTTTAATTAGAATCCACAGACAGGCAAATAACATAAGGTGACAAACACTTGTGATTTAACATAATAACCAACAGAGAACTGAACTGAAAGGAGACTTTAAATAGGGTAACTGATGAGGTAAAGACAGGTGACGGGGGTTAACTAATAATGAACTAATGAAAACAGGAACATAACCAAATATGGGCAAACAGGAACTGGAAGGAACCAACACAAGAGGACTAAACCAATACAGAGGATGACAACACAAAAGAGTTCATAATGGTTACATTAACAGTTTATAAAATTATTAATATAAAAGTATGATAACATATTTTATTTTATTATTTAATAATTTATTATTTATATTAAATATGCAATATAATTATAAATAAAAATAAATTCTAAACAATAATAGTAATTACATTCATAATATTAATATATCAATACAATACAATAATAATATATTGCATTTATATGTATATATTATTAAATGTAGTATTTAATCATTTGCATTTTAAAATCTTACACTGTATATATAATACATCTGTGGTCCTGTGTTGAGTTGATACTTGATGTCCAATGTAAAATCTCACTCCTGAAGCAAAACCAGCTGAGAACCACTGAGGTACAAGACTATAGACATCAAACTGACATAAAATAAGCTTAATGCTGTTCTTGCCAATAGCTTCAATCAGCCCTATTACAGAATCCAGGCATGTAATTACAGCTGTACATGATGAAGGGTATTTGGCCAGCGAGTCTGCATGTATTATTCAGTTCACAGACCCTAAATCTGAACATTCCTTTAGCGTTTCATATGCATTGTCTTTGTGAAATATATGGAACAATGTTAGGGAATGAAGACAATGGGCTTTCGTTTGATGTTTTACACATGGTAATTATACTGTACGATTGGATCTGGCATCTGAACCTAACTTTGAGGTTGAGGAGTACAGTTAATGAAGTACTCTAATTATGTCACATAAGCAATTAGTCCTAAACTAGCAGCTTGTATTAAAAGATAGATTTGCTGTAGTTTTTCTTTGGTAGAGCAATAATTAAAAGCCATCAAGAGACTGACCCACTGACACCAACTAAACAGCTAATTTGAGCACAAATTAGCCATAATTCTACCACTGTTAACACTTCAGTATATCAAATAGATGATGCTGAAGAGATATTTACTATCAAATATATATATGATCATTTGGTTGAAGTCATAAGTTAGTTTAAGTCAAAAGTTTACATACACCTTGCAGAATCCGGAAAATGTTAATTATTTTAGCAAAATGAGAGGGATCATGCAAAATGCAAGTTATTTTATTTTTTTTTTTATCTGACCTGAATCAGATATTTCAAATAAAAGACGTTCACATATAGTCCACAAAAATATAATAGTTGAATTTATAAAAATGACCAAAAGTTCAAAAGACATACGCTTGATTCTTAATACTGTGTTGTTACCTGAATGATCCACAGCTGTTTTTTTTTTTTTTTTTTTGGTGATAGTCCCTTTTTTGTCCTGAACAGTTAAACTGCCTGCTGTTCTTCAGCAAAAAATCCTTCAGATCCCACAAATTCTTTTTTTTTTTTTTTTTATAGCATTTTTGTGTATTTGAACCCTTTCCAACATTGTATGATTTTGAGGTCCATCTTTTCACACCGAGGACAACTGAGAGACTCATATGCAAATATTACACAAGGTTCAAATGATCACTGATGCGCCAGAAGGAAAAATGCATGCATTAAGCCGGGGGTGAAAACTTTTTGAATTTGAAGATCATGTTAAATTTAATTAATTTTGTCTTCTTGGAAACATGCAAGTATCTTCTGTATCTTCTGAAGGGCAGTACTAAATTAAAAAAAATATGATATTTAGGCAATAAGAATAAGAAAAATGCACGCAACTTCATTCTGTTCAAAAGTTTACACCCCCAGCTCATAATGCATAGTTTTGCCTTCTGAAGCATCAGTGAGTGTTTGAACCTTCTGTAATCAGTGTGAAAAGATGGATCATACAATCATTGTTGGAAAGGGTTCAAATACACAAAAATGCTGAAAAACCAAAGAAATTGTGGGACCTGAAGGATTTTCCTGACAAACAGCAGGCAGTTTAACTGTTCAGGACGAACAAAGGACTCATGAACAATTATCACTAAACAAAAAAGACAGCTGTGGATCATTCAGGTAACAACACAGTATTAAGTATGTAAACTTTAGAACAGGGTTATTTTTATAAATTCAACTATTCTGCCAGGTGTATGTAAACAACTGTATATATATATATATATATATATATATATATAGCATTTTTGAAGAGATTGCTTTCTCTGAAACTACAGTGTAGACCTTGATCATGCCACTCAAATAAACAGCACAATGTTTTGAAAGCATCTCAGGAAGTTATTAAACCAGGACAGAGAGAAGTATTATACGCTAGAAAATGACACACATCAATATTAAGGCCATTTTTATATAAAAAAAAAGCCTGTAGGCTAGAAAGGAAATGAGCAGTCTGAACTGGACGGAAACCAGGAGAATGAGCAACCGAATGTTCATTTGAGTCATGAATCATGGCGACTCTGAACTACACCCACAGCAGATTCATCCTTTTCAGCCAAGAGCTGCATGAAAGACTTCATTAACCTCATACTCAAATATGTGTTTATAAGTCACAGGGTATATTTACAGAGATTATGTGTGTAGATAAGACTTTAAGAGTGGTATTTGAAGACATTTGATGAGTGTGTGCTTGAATATTTATTGTGAAAATCTCCCGTTTTTTGTTTTATTTATTCCCTCTGAGGCTCGGATGTACTATTCATCTGTTTGAGTGGACAGCTCTCCATCATAATGCTGTATTTGATGCATTTGTCTTTTGATTGCTCCATTTGCACTTTGCCAAACTCTACAAACCGTTCACTCGCACAAACACTTGAATTGGGAGCGAGTTTGACTGACACATACTGAATGGAGAAAATAAAAGCTCTCTGCTGAAATGTATTTTTTAGTATACACATTGTAAACATGCACAGACAGCGGGAATATTCTAGACATTGACAGGTTGATCTCAAATTGACAACCACTGATGCTTCTATTGATTGTCCTGTAATGTTTTCTTAGCAGATGTGATAATTTCTGCTTTGGAACGGTTTATTAAAGAAAACTGTCAGTGTTTTATCGTTCATCAGCAGTAAAAAAAATATCATTCTGAAAGTGTATATTACTAATCAAAAAGTACAGATATATTTACGGTAGGAAGTTTACAAAATATCTTCATGGAACATGATTTTTGCCATAAAAGAAAAATCGATCATTTTGACCAATACAATGTATTGTTGGCTATTCCTACAAATATATCCATGCTACTTAAGACTGGTTTTGTGGTCCAGGGTCACAAATGACCTTTCACTGAATCTTTCTCTAAAGAGACGAAGTAGTAAAATTGTGATTTTATGAACAAGTTCATGAGTGATTGGTTTGATTTGCAGCTCATCAACATGTACGCTTTCAGACTTTTTAGTTTGAAGATTTTGAGGGTTAGAGCAAATATTCCTTTGAAAAAAAAAATATTTTTTGAAACATACTCAATCTTTCTCTCACTCAGTAGATGTCTATGATACTGGATTGTGTCCTGGTTTCTCAATATGTACTCCAAGCCGATACTCCTAATTGAGTGCGATATGTTAACGACTTGCACATCAGTTATGTCCTTACTTCCTCTGCCTGCCTGATAGAGCTTTGCTCATCGTGCTGGAAAAGTCATTTATATCATTGACTTTCCCCCTGACGGCCGGCCAGATGAAGAGGTTTTCCTAGACTGTCCGTTAATGAGCAGACAGTAATTATCACAGCAACCTGAGTGAGTCAGATACGAGTTCAGCCGAACTCATTCATTAGGCCTGTAACTAATATATACTGCGCATTTAAAGGCCCACAGTTCACACCGCCACTCTTGTATAAAATTGCTTGATATGTATGTCTACACCTACACTGTTCACCCACCTAAATGTATTTCTGGGTTTATTGTATCTTAAACCAGCATTCAAAAGTGTTTGGAAACCACAGAAGCTATACTATAGATACGTTACTGATGTGATGTCTGACAAGCCATAGCATTCTCATGGTGCACATCATGTTCTCAAGCAGTAAAAAAAAATACATCATGAAGTAAAAAGGAAACTGACAACATGCCAACAGACGAGACAGAGTAGGTTACTTTTGGTATAAAGCAGTGTACTTTTTTCATTTTTTTAAAAATTCAAACAATAAATACCATTATGTGGCTCCTTAATGTGTCGTAACAGATCGCTGTTGTTTTTAACCACGGAAAAATGTCAATACACACCATTTTTCAAGTTAAAGCCCTCCGATGTTAAACAACTCTCCTGTGTGGGTTGTTTGTCGAACAAAATGGCAGATTCAGCATTATGATTGTTCAGATTGCCTGTCAATCAAACTCCCTGCAATTTTCTAACTCACAATTACATAATTTTTCTCACAACTGCGAGTTTATATCTCCTAGTTCTGACTTTATAACATACAATTGCAAGTTCTAAAGTCAGAATAACATGCCTTAAAGTCAGAATTGTCAAACAACTGTAACAATTTCTGACTTTATAGCATGCAATTGTGAGTTATAAATTCAGAATTGTGAAATAACTCTCAATTGTAAGAAAATAATTACTTTATAACTTGCAACTACAAGTTTCAAATCTCTCAAAAAAGTCTGAATTGCAAGATATGAACTTACATAAACTTTCTTACAGTTGCAAGTTTATGAATTTATTAGATATACAGTTGAGGTCAAAAGTTCACATACACCTTGCAGAATCTGCAAAATGTTACTTATTTTACCAAAATAAAAGTGATCATACAAAATGTTATTTTTTTATTTAGTACTGACCTGAATAAGATATTTCACATAAAAGATGTTTACATACAGTCCACAAGAGAAAATGATTGATTCTTAATACTGTGTTGTTACCTGAATGATCCTGTTGAGCTGTTTTTTTTTTTTTTTTTTTTTTAGTGATAGTGTGAGTGCCTTGTTTGTCCTGAACAGTTAAACTGCCCGCTGTTCTTCAGAAAAATCTTTCAGGTCCCACAAATTCTTTGGTTTTTCAGCACTTTTGTGTATTTGAACTCTTTCCAACAATGACTGTATGACTTTGAGATCCATCTTTTCACACTGAGGACAACCGAGGGATTCATATGCATCTATTACAGAAGGTACAAATGCTCACTGATGCTTTAGAAGGAAACACAATGCATTAAGAGCCACGGGGTGAAAACTTTTGAACAAAATTAAGATGTATACATTTTTTTTTTATTTTGCCTATATATATATATATATATATTTTTTTTTTTTTTTTTTCTTCCATTTAGTACTGCCCTTAGGAAGCTACAGAAGATGCATGTTTCCCAGAAGACAAAAGTTTGTACAATCCTTAACATTTTGCAGATTCTGCAAGGTGTGTGTAAACTTTTGACTTCACCTATATGCAAGTGGCACCTAAATGCCATCTGCAAACAAATAATGCTGTAACTTTTTAAAAATAAAATTCACTTGTTCCAAAGACTTACAACTGTTTAAAATAGGAAATAGCCATTTTGAAAAGTATATATATTTGATTATTTACTATCTAACAAGTTTGATTGTACTATCTTCCTTTAACAGAAATGCTACTTCTCGCTACTTAAATCTTGATATTTATCTAATGCAATGTCATTCGTAAAACTTTCTTTAGGTATTTTGTCTCAGATTTGACTTTTTAATATGACAGCTTTACTGACAAATATGCAGCATGCCTGTGCAAATGGCAGTTTAAACAGCACTCATGGGTAAATGTGTCATTCTTTACATAACACACTTCAAACAGCTTATTGTTAATACTCATTTCCTCATAAAAAAGCGATCATCCCTTAAACTGCATTTCATATTTAAGACACATCACACGCACAAAAAGTGTCTTTGTTCTAAAAAAGGCCTCAATCCCTGATGTTATTTACTGTTGTCTGGCATTATAGCGCCTAATCTTCTTCTCCAAGGCAGTATCCGGTCATTGTCAAGCGATGCGCTAAAGAGGTTTTTAGTCTCTTTTCAGCACCACAAAGGGTTTTTTAAGTACTTAAAAGGATAGTTAATCTTTTAAGTGTGTTCGACAAGTGCATTAGGGTCCCTTGGCCTGCGTTCTGCTCTTATTCACAGCCCCGCTGTCTGTTTTTTGGCACTCAGACCCACTGACCCAGAAAGCAAAGCCCTATTGTTTTTAAGCCTTCTTTATCTCAAAATAGGGATGGTGTGGCACAGGGAATAGGACCGCGGAGCCCTGATCTTTCATGTTTTTTAAACACACAATAGTTGCTTTTAATGGATGATAGTGTTAAGACAGATTTAAAAGTCACGCAAGTGCAATTTCAGTTGACTGGAAGGTGGATTTCACTATGAGAACCTGAGAAAAACATCCTTTGGAAAAGCATAGAGGTTGTTAGATTTCATCCATGTTCTATTAATCGTATTTTGTGCAGTTACAGCAAAATGCAAAATGCATTTATTGCGTTCTGTCAACACAGATGAACTCCAAGCTGCAAAAACATGCACAGCAACAACAACGGATTAAATGCCGTAGGTTATGTCTCAGATACGCATTCGCACTCATATCATTACACCATCGCGTGTTTGTTACTGTCAGGGCCGCGGTCGTAAATCTGGCAGTGTGTCAGTTAGAGGTGGCTGGAAAATTAGGATGTTATGGATGGGAAGCTCTCGTGCACTTACACACACTCACACACCCTTGAGATGGCAGATGAGCGATTTTCAAAGAGTAGTAAAGCTGTCTGTCTCTCCTCTGTATGTCCTTGTCCGTTTCGTTCCATCCTACCGTCTGTCAAACAGAGCCCTCCCATGGAGACTGACACAATCTCACAAGAATGAGACACACACACACACACACACACACACACACACACACACAGAGTCTATTTCACTGTGTCTTGCAATACTTTTGCTTTTTTATTTGTTCTGCTAGTTCTTTTTGAGTCTTTATCAATAGAGAGATACATTCTTACCTTCAAATCTAACTAGTTCAACATTGCCCTTTGGGCATTTTTAGTACTTTTACAGACGCATTTTTCATGCCAATACAGTCACATTCTCTGTAGGCTTTTTGATATGTACTGTACAAGCCAGTAGACATTTTTGGAATTACATTCTTCTATTAGATGTATATCCACAAAAAATGGTATGTGAAAAATTATGAATGGTTAAGAAACCTGTTACCTAGCATTTTCTGAAAACTCTTGTCAGTCATGGAAGAGATTGAACCTCTACAAGAGCAGCCAAACACATGCTACTTGTTTACATCTGAAAATAAACAGGATGTATCAGTATGGAGCTGGAGAGACACTCTGTTGTCTTTGATTGACTGCACATTTTCATACATTTGTTACTGGTGAAGTGTGCATTGACGCTACCTGTCTTTTGATGGATTACCCCTTTCATCCATAGACTTGATGTGAGTTTTGTAACAAATTAGAATAAGATGCTGTCTTCAAAGAGTGTTGGATTTGCCAATTACTATACGACAGAAACAAAACAAATCACCTTATATGAATTTGCATTTTGAATATGCTTGGAGATTTCGCTGATAAATACTGTATAAAAAAGGAGTTGGAGATTTTTAAAGGAAAGGTTAAGAAATAGTCCACTTCAAAAATTAAAACTCATTCTCATGTTTTGTTGCTCCAAACCAAACCATATATATATTTGGGGGCATTCTACAGAATTGGTTCAAAGCGTTGGAAATGTCTTGAAAAAAAATTCTTTTTCCACAAATTTTGTATGTATGCAAGTTGTACAATTTCCAGGTACACATTTCTAGTAATTGTGCAGTTAATTCTCATATTGTATTTTCAGAAAGTTTTGGAATATTTGTCCTCTTCCCAAATTTGTCACTACTGAAACACAGAAATATGTAATATAAAAAGAAGGGTTACATTGACCTATTAAGATTTTGCTTACATCTTCCTTTTAAATACATTTTTTTCTATTTTATTAAAAAATTTACGGAGGTTAATAATAATAACAATTACAATTACAATTATATTTTAACAATATTTCAAGCGTGATTTATGAGATTTGTTGTATTTTGAATCACATTTTTCTTTATAGAAGACAAGAAGTTGATCATATTGATTTCAAATTTAAGGATTTATTAGTTTGAATATCTTAGTTGACAATTCAGTATACATCCTATGTTTGGTCATGACAGCACATTTTCGGTAGTCACAGTAATGCTTTGGTAGACACATCACATCACATCACATACATAATTTTAACCCACAAACTAAAACACTACTAAAACATATTAAAATATTAAAACTACTGCACTAAAATTTTGTTTATTTCCACCAAATAAAGGATTGTGTGTTGCTTTGTCACTACTGAAACAAATGAGGACATGTTTTGGTCGTGACTGTTACAGTAGTGACAACTTTATTGGGTAACACCCCCCCAAAAAAACAAAGATGTCACTACTGAAACATGAAGTGAATTTTAGATACTTTTGAACCTAGCTCAAAGATGCTGTTTTAAACAGTTGTATACATATAAAAACTAAATGGAATAACTCCCAAAACAGTGTGTTTAATTATAGAAAAATGGTGTTCAGTAGTGACATTCTTTAAAGTTACACACAGATTTTTCATACTTTTGAACACATTTACCTCAAAATTATGGGGCTTATCATGTAGCTAAGAGAGAGAGGGACACAGGAATATTTCCTGATCATAAATGTAGGGATGTAGTTCAAATTTAGTCTCAGCAAATGGAATATAAAATATATATAAATCTATATTTTTGAATTTCACTTATAAAGTAAGTATGATCTTAGTAATAAAATGATCTTAGTAAACACCTAAGATTTAAATAATTAAGTGCTTTTTAATCTGTTTTTTTTTTTCAGCAGTTTGCACAAAATCTGTAGAATGGCCCATATATAAAACCTCCAAACAACATACAGTAGTAGCAAACCAGAAGCAGTAAAGACTCACTTGTTTCCTTCCTGAATAAATCTGTTTGAACTAATCGGTTACATTAGTGATTCAATGACTCACTTAATAAAACAGTCATTTGTTTAGTTTCCTGAATGAATCAGCATTTTGAACAAATCAGTTGAGTGAAAAATTCACTCATAAAGACAGTCACTTGTCGCCACCTACTGGTGCATTAATGTAACCTACAGTACAAAATGAGTTGCTGAGAAAAAAAAAAGCCATACAGTTTTGAAACATTCGGGTGGGTAAATAATGACAAAAATGTCTTTATTTTTTAGGGTGAACTATTCTTTGAAAAGAGATTTGCAAAGCTGTTTATGGAAATGACTCTTTCGCTGCATGAGCTGTTTGTGAATCAAATCTTATTTAGAGGTTTGTTGCACACAAATATAGAAGGACATTATGTAGTTTTGTCATTTATTGCAAAGATGTACCACAGTTTGGCATTTTAGAGCCATATGATGAGTTACCTGACAGAAGATGACAAAATTTGGAGTGTTATTTTGTTGCTCTTTTGTTTCATGCTCATCTCCTTTTGCTACTTCACAATTGGCTTTTTTCTGGACTGTCTTTTTTGCTCCTCTCAGCACTCCTCCTCTACAGGAGACAAACAGCACAACATAAAACCTTCTGCCTCCCGCTACTTCCCCTCTCATCTCATCCTTTCTCCCTCTCATCCTGGCATTTTGTCATAAGCTGCGGTCGGAATCAAATCCTCTGATTGCCACATCTGCATCAGAAAGGAGGACAGAAGACGATCTGTGTAACAGATCCATTTTGGATACAACAGGTGCTCAGCAGTTAGGCTTAAATCTCTCTTTGTCCCTTGTTGAAGACATGTTTACCATTCAGAAAAGTTGGGAAACGCTGAACTAGATTTTTTACATTTACATGTGATCGGTACGTTTCTATATAAAACTCACCAAATTCATACTCTGGTGTTGTGACTGGTTGCCAGGGTGTTACTATGCAGATGCTGAAGTTGTTCTGAATTGTTTTTAACATGTTGCTTTGCAGTTGCCAAGGAGTTTTGAGTATTTTGTTTTTAAGCATGTCTTGTGTGGTCGCCGGGTGTTGCTATGCAGCTGCTGAGGTGTTCTGAATTGTTCATAACATGTTTCTTTGCATTTGCTAATTGCTTACTGGCCAGATCAAAATCCATTCATGTGATGCTAAATAAGTTAAATGCTGAAGTCATATTTGAGTTTGTATTTTATTTAAATCTCTAAGTAAGTATACGCAACAGTAAAAGTGCTGCTTGTCTTAGAAGGTGGTCGAGGCCATTTTTGTGGGCTTTTTCAATGAGCAGTTTGAAACTGAATATCATTCTAAGTTTCTTTGATGTGATAATTGAAATCTATTAGGACCTTATCCATTGCGAGATTTCATCCAGTATCCTTATGCTACTGATCTTGAACTTTAGCTTGTTATGATATTGTGTTATATCAGTGAAAAATGGCAGAATACTTGCACGTTGTTCAGTAAATTAAGTAATTATTTGGGGTGAAAAATGTCATGCACTTCACTACAAAGTTGTTCATTGAGCAAATCGTGAATTATTGAACATTCAATTTTCCAGCTTTACAAAGCAGTATGACATCTGAGGAACAGTATAGAAACTTGTCGTAAAACATGGACATGTACTATCACTGATCATGTTTCCTGATGGGGAGACAGTACGTCTCTTGATAATGTGACTTTGGGCATTCAGACAGCACCTGCAGAGATGTGGCCCTTCAGTGACAGCATTCTCTGTAGACAATAACCTGCTGCAATATGACCTTCAGGCTCCTGAACACAATCTGTCTGTAGTTGTGTTCCAGAACCTAGTGAGCTGCCTTGCTTACTACGCCCTACTTAAGTGGTAGGTAAGTGAGTTTACTGTACATAATCAGCAAAAAATATCTTGTTACATTTTCATAGTTAAAAAAAAATAGTTAATTCATAAATAAATGGTAATTTATAAATAGTTACAATACTCCAATAGTTACAGTATGTACCCATTTGTGGGTCTAAGCCTGACTGCATGGCTTTAAAAAAATAAAAATACCACAAATAATTTCTGAACTTTTTCCACCTTTATTGTGACCTATATCTTGTACAACTCAATTGAAAAACAAAGTGAAATCTTTTTTTCTGTGGAAAGTAAAAATAAAAAACTAAAATAATGTGATTGCATTAGTGTACACACCTTTAAACTAATACTTTGTCGAAGCACCTTTTGATTTTATTACAGCACTCAGTCTTTTTGGGTATGAGTTTATCAGCATGGCACATCTTGACTTGGCAATATTTGCACACTCTCCTTTGCAAAAACACTCCAAATCTGTCAGATTGCAAGGGCATCTCTTATGCACAGCCCTCTTCAGATCACCCCACAGATTTTCAATTGGATTCAGGTCTGGGCTTTGGCTGGGCCATTCTAAAACTTTAATCTTTTCCTGTGAAGCCATTCTTTTGTTGATTTGTACGTAAGCTTAGGGTCATTGTCGTGCTGAAAGATGTCGTGCTTCTTGCAGAAGCCTGAAGGTTTTGTGCCAATATTGACTGGTATTTGGCACTGTTCATAATTCCCTCCACCTTGACTAAGGCCCCAGTTCCAGCTGAAGAAAAACAGCCCCAAAACATGATGCTGCCACCACCATGCTTCACTGTGGGTATGGTGTTCTTTTGGTGATGTGCAGTGTTGTTTTTGTGCCAAACATACCTTTTGGAATTGTGGCAGAAATTCCTGCAGCTCCTTTAATGTTGCTGTAGGCATCTTGCCAGCCTCCCTGACCAGTTTTCTTCTTGTTATTTCATCAATTTTGGAGAGACATCCTGTTCGTGGTAATGTCACTGTTGCACCATATTTTCTCCACGTGATGATGACTGACTTCACGGTATTCCATGGTATATCTAATGCCTTAGAAATTTTTGTACCCTTCTCCTGACTGATACCTTTTAACAATGAGACCCCTCTGATGCTTTGGAAGCTCTTTGCAGGCCTTTTGCTGTGAGATGCGACTAGGAAAATGTCAGGAAAAGTCTACTAGAACAGCTGAACTTTATTTGGGGTTAATCAGAGGCACTTTAAATGATGGCAGGTGTACTGACTCCTATTTAACAGTTTGAATGTGATTAGTTAATTCTGAACACAGCCACATCCCCAGTTTTAAAAGGGTGTGCACACTAATGCAACCACATTACTTTAGCTTTTTATTTTTATTTCCCACTAAATAAAGATTTCTGATTGTTTTTCAATTAGGTTTCAAACAGGTTATAGGTCACATAAGAGGTGGAAAAAATTCTGAAATTATTTATCATGGTCTAATTTTTTTAAATCACATAAACCTGGCATTTTAACAGGGGTGTATAGACTTTTTATATCCACTGTACAATACAACCAATGGCTAATAGACATCAAGATGTTGAGCTGACATTGTGATCCCATAGCCCCTCCCCCCCGCAACCCAGAACCCCTAAATAGAATAAATACAAGATGGGAGGAAATATATATTTCAATACTTTCTCTCGCAGTTATATCGTTGGGTAATTATACTGTATATAAATTGCAGGCATCAGGGAGCCACTATTAATATGCTGGCCAGAAACTGCTTCTGAATGCACGGTCAGTTTTTACTTTCACTTATAGTATAGTAGAGCGGTAGTTGCACTTTTCACAAGTTTAGATGCTTGCCAGTGGTGCTCAAGATTCGCAAATCGTTTGCCATCGTCCTCAGTCATCTTTACTCTGTTTATGTGGTAAGTGAAATGTTTAACATGCAACTGTTAGTGGCTCCCTTTAGCTTGCGTTATTTGTTTGCTGTGCCTTTCTGAATACAGAGTGTACACTTCGACACGCTCCCCCAACCAAATACAGAAACACTGCAAAAAGTCAAAATACAAAGACAGAAATGAGTTGGAAAAACAGAAACATGCCGCAAATACTCACAACACACAACACAACCAAAACATAACTTGTATTTTTTTTGTTTAATTTTTTTTCAGTGTACTACATGGGTTCAAACTGAAAGGGGTTTTTAGACCACATCCAAACAGAAAGCTTTAATATGTAACAACTACTGTACATAGAGGCAAGCATCCTCTGAAAAGTGTTTGGCCTGATGTCTCCTGACTCTTTGACTTTATCAGCAGTTCTGGCCTGCCTAGCTCCACTCGTCCTCCATTCCCTCTTTTATCAGTCACTTCCTCTCAAAGGTGGTCAGACTTACCAGCTAACATTGGATCTAACTATATGCCGCTGCTGCTTCTACTATCTGGCAGTGATAGAGAGAGCCCTGGGATGATCTGTGAGTGACGGCTAGAGGAGGTGCCAAAAAAAAAAACAGGAATATTTAGAGTGCGGGTCAACAGGAGAAGGAAAACAAACAGTAAACTAGATTAGTGAATTTATCTAAAGAAAAAGGGGTTACACATTGTTGCTAAGGCTTATTCCGGGTAAATGCTTGAATATTGCTCTAAGTTGCTGTTCTGGGTAGATGCTAGGACATTTGCAATGTGGTTGCTAATGAGTTCCGTATCATATTTCCCTGGAATCGTCTGATATGGTGTGTGTGCCTCCATTTTTAAAACAGATGTTTAATAGCAATGCTCGCCTTAGCAATCACTCATAACTAAAACAGAAAGATATATAGAAAGAGACAGGAAGAGCAGGAAAGAAGTGCTAATTACATTTTCCTCTCACTCTGGATGTCTGATAGAATTAGATGAAGCTGGGCAGCTGTCACCTGTTGGCTGATTTACGGATGATATTGCAAACGTCGTTTGATGCTTGTCATTCAATTTACATCTGACAGACTACCGCCTCTGTAAAAACAATTCCACACACTTAAACTCATTCTATGCCTGTTGTTTCTCAAATCCGAATGCCAACCCCCTCAAAGCTGCATTTTCATGCCTTATTAAACACGCTATGCTAACGAGAGGAATAACTCATCAAGAGGATTTGGAATGGCAGAAAGAAAGGGGGAAAAAAAGGAATTGGAATGACTCATGATTCAGTCTGATTTGTGAAAGTCGTTGAAAGTCGCGAGTGAGGTGATTGTGTATGTGAAAATTCACAATGGGAATGTGTCAAGTTTTCCTTGATATGTATGAGGTTGAAGTGAGCCAATAAGAGTTCAACTAGTTCCCTGCCAGCGTTTTAAAAAAAAGTTGCCAGTCATTGCCATTTTTGCAACATTTTGAACAAAAAGCTTAGAAAAACTGCCTTGTTCTCAAAGACTACAGAATGATGAATGTTAATCAAAACGTAGATCACTTCCATCATTTACCCTTATGTCATTCCAAACCCAAAAAATCTTTGTTCATCTACAAAACTATTTTTGATGAAATCCAAGAGCTTTATGACATTATGTTCTTTCTGCACAAAAAGTATTCTTTTATTCATAAAATTACGGTAAAACCACTGATGTCACATGGGCTATTTTAACAATGTCCTTACTACTTTTCTGGACCTTGAACATGTCAGTTGCTGTCTATGCAGGGTCAGAAAGCTCTCAGGTTTCATTAATTTGTGTTCAGAAGATGAACAAAGGTCTTACAAGTTTGGAACAATATGAGAGTAATTTTCATTTTTGGCTGAACTTTAAGCAGATATTTCTATTTCCTAATCATTTACATATTCGTAATATATTATTCTTAGAAAATCATCACACGAACACATGCATGAATGCATCGTCTCAATTTTTGACAGTGTGCTACGAGCACAAACCCACTAGATGTCTTATTTATTTTTTGCTCTCTTACATGACCAATCAAAGGAGCCAGGAAATTACCCTTCACCTAAAGCCACTTCTGATTCGTAAACAACAACACTATCTGTCCTGTGTTGCTCGTGATGGAGTGCTCTCTAATACATGTGTGTCTTTGTGTTTAGCTGTCTGTCAGCCAGTGAGTGTTACACACGTGTGTGTTTGTGTTTGTGGGGGCTTCTGGATTGAAGCTCCTATCTCTGGTGTGCAGCTGTGAAGCAGGTCGTAGGGACACATCTCCAGCCTGTAAATATAGCACACACACGTACACACACAAGCACTGCCAAACCAGATTAACACCCAAATAAATCACCTTCAGAGATGCTCTGCTGAACATAAAGTAGAGGATCAGGCTAAAAAAAAAACCTCTCTGTACCATCCTCACCATCTTGGCACGCTCTTCTTAGTTAGTAGTGCATTTCGATAAGTTAAGTTTAGGATGTTTTACGTTGGAAGAAGTGCCCAGCTACTTGTTAGATATTCGTGTTTTTGCAATCTTAAGTTTAAGTGGTGATGATGTTAGTAGCCTGCCACATGGTTCATTTCTTAACTGCATAAACAAAATCTATAAAAACTGTATTAGCAAATCAGTTCACATGATTCTTGCCATATGAACTCCATGTGAAAAACAACAACAAAAAAAGTATTAATACTGTGTACATACATACATATATACATATATATATATATATATATAATATGCATACATTTATATATCATGTTAGTTATACACAGTCAAAAGTTTTTGAAGATTTTTTATGTTTTTTAAATAAGCCTCTCCTGCTCACCAAGCCTGCATTTATTTAATCTAAATAAATCTTTACTCCAGTTCTCGGTGTCACATGATCCTTCTGAAATCATTCTAATATGCTGATTTTCTGTTCAAGAAACTGTTCTTCTGAACTTTCTATACATCAAAGAAACCTGAAAAAAATTCTACTCAGCTGTTTTCAACACAATAACAATAACACATGTTCTAAAGGTGACTGGAGTAATGATGCTAAAAATTCAGCTTTAAAATCACAGGAATAAATTACATTTTCAAATAGAAAACAGTTATTTTAAATAGTAATAATATTTCAAAATGTTACTGTTTGTGCTGATAAAAAAATACAGACTTGGTGAACAGACTTCTTTAAAAAACATTAAAAGTCACCCTGTTTAAAAACATTTAACTTGTAGTGTATTTAACGTCCCTTTAACAATAAATCTCTTTAATGACATTATCCTCTAGGAAGTGACATCATTTTGGATGAAACTCAACAGCACAAACATGAGTAAGTATTAGCAATGCATTTTTTCCATTCTAATTCCCTGAGGAGTAGTTAACTTAATGACTTGATCACTTTATGAATTCAAGTTACTGTAAACTCAACTAAATGCAAACAAGTTACAATTAATAAACTTCTAAAGCCATAAGAACATCCCAGAAGTCTGAAAATAAAGTGACTTTATTCATCCCACATCACGTGGGTGCTTTTGCGCTGTTAAGCAGCATGTTTGGCAAATGCAGTTCTTGTTTGCCACGCTCATGGCATGCTTCACGTTTTCCCGTTCATTGTTTTCCTTCATAAATCCGGCATGAATTTAAAGCTCTTGTAAATGCTGCAGCTTGTGTTTGCTAGTTAAGAAATGTTTCTGAGGAATTTCCAGCAGCGGTCTCTGATGTAATTACATTTTCTGCTTTTGTAATAGTAAGACTTTGCATGACAGTTCAATATTCTTGGCTAACATCTGTTCCGTACATGGCTGCAACGTTTTTAAATAGGTGATTAGCATACTGTAACATGAAAACTTCCAATGTTTTTGAAAGAAGCTTTTTATGTTATATGTGGAACCAGAATGTGAGAGGTAAAAACTTTATTTTCACCAACAAGGTGTGGAAATGATTTGCTTTGACAGGTAGAGGCTGTAACTCCAACATTCTGTGGGCAAAATCATTTGAATAATCGCCAGATTTGTCTTACAAATCCACAGTAAAGTCAATGTTTTACCAGTGCCAATGTTTTCTAATGAAAAGTTTAGGCTATTTGCATCAAACTTCTAGAATTCAGTAGTTAATTTATACTTATTTTTCACTGTAATGGAGACCTAGAATATTACAGTTTAATTCAGGGTCACATCATTTCCAGACTCAAACTTCATATGTCTAATTCAACTAATTACTGCACCAAAATTACATTTCAACCATGCACAACTGATCACTTGGCTCTCTTTGAGTAAAGAATTTTAATTTTCGACTCATTTTTACGGTCGAGAGGTTAGTTAGTGAATGCGCTGCGGCCAACTGATAAATTATGCTTTCCTAAATTAGATGTTTTAAAAATTGCTTTAGGAAAATAGGCTCTTATTTCATACTGGAGCACAGATGGTGTCAACCAGAATGAGAACTGGAAAATAAAACAGCTCACAATGGAATTAAATGTGCTACACAGAGTGCCGGTATTTAGCAGCTAACAGTCTGATCACACTGTATGGGTTTATTACAAAATCCTGCACTTCTTTTATTGCATTTCCTCCAGTTACATTTATTTTAAAAATTCTTCTTATTAGACATCTTGTATAGAAAATACCTATAGATACAGTTTAGGTCAAAAGTTTACATACACCATGCAGAATCTGCAAAATTGTAATTATTTTATAATCATATACAACATATAGTCCACACAAGAAAATAACAGTTGAATTTATAAAAAATGACCCTGTTCAAAAGTTTACGTACGCTTGATTCTTAATAGTGTGTTGTTACCTGAATGGTCCACAGCTGTTTTTTTTTTTTTGTTTAGTGATTTGTTTAGTTGTTCATGAGTCTCTTGTTTGTCCTGAACAGTTAAACTGACCACTGTTCTTCAGAAAAATCCTTCAGGTCCCACAATTTTTTTTTCAGCATATTTGTGTATTTCAACCCTTTCCAACAATGACTGATGATTTTAAGAATCATCTTTTTACACTGAGGACAACTGAGGGACTTATATGCAACTATTACAGAAGGTTCAAGCACTCACTGATGCTTCAAAAGGAAGCACGATGCATTAAGAGCTGGGGGGTGAAAACTTTTGGAATTTAAAGATCAGAGTTACCTTATTTGTCTTCTGGGAAACATGTAAGTATCTTCTGTAGCTTCTGAAGGGCAGTACTAAAAAAAAAAAGATATTTAGGCAAAACAAGAAAAATGTAGCTACACATAATCATTCTGTTCAAAAGTTGTCACCCCTGGCTCTTAATGCATTGTGTTTCCTTCTGGAGCATCAGTGAGCATTTGTACCTTCTGTAATAGTTGCATATAAGTCCCTCAGTTGTCCTCAGTGTGAAAAGATGGTTCTCAAAATCATCAGTCATTGTTGGAAAGGGTTCAAATACACAAATATGCTGAAAAACCAAAGAATTTGTGGGACCTGAAGGATTTTTCTGAAAAAAAAAAAAAGAAACAGCTGTGGATCATTCAGGTAACAAACACAGTATTAAGAATCAAGTGTATGTAAACTTTTGAACAGGGTAATCTTGATAAATTCAACTTATTTTCTCTTGTGGACTATATGTAAATGTCTTTTATGTGAAATACCTTATTCAGGTCAGTACTAAATAAAAAATAGCATGCATTTATTTTTGTGAAATAATTAACATTTTGCAGATTCTGCAAGGTGTATGTAAATTTTTTACCTCAACTGTATTTTCTTTTTTTCTTCATATTGCTCACCAATTTTTTGCCATTCTGTTTAGTGCAACAGTAGTTCACTTTAAATGCTATTGTAAAATAGTTGGAAAAAAAACCCATGGTATGAACGTCAGCATAGTATTACCATGGTACCATGTCAAAAACGTGAGACTTTTCTGTTTTTTTTTTAGCGTAAAATTTTCAAGTATGCAGGAAGCAGCTAAACACATCCTCCCTTTCAGGCAACTGAGTGTGTTTCTAAATACAGCATGTTATTTTCAGATAAATTGCTTTTCTAGAGGCTTCTGATCATTTGAAGGCAATAAGTCGTCGGCTCAGGTGAGGCTGTAGAGGGGAAAAAAAATCTAAATAAAGTGAGAAATTTAGCATGAATTGGATACCACAGATTCCTTTTTGTTTGTAAAACAAATGCTGATATCACAGTATTAAAAAGGCATTGAGGTTTAACACGATTTGTGGTTTAAAAATGAAATAAAGCCCAAGCGAGCACGGCTTTATTGCAGAGAGAGGAAATTGTGCTCTCCTATCCCCTCGCAGTTCATTTGCAGTCATTCTCCACAAAATCAATTTTCAATTTCCTCCATGGGAAAGCACCTTGCTGCACGCGGCAACAGCCATGCTATTTGCGCTTCATTAGTCTAGCCCCACATTCGTTTTTTTTTTTTTCCTGTTAAGATTGTGTACTTTAAGAGCAATACTGAAATTTTTCACAGCTAACGTTGCATTACTTAAGTTAATGTCCACTGGGCGATGTTTCGCATGGGTTCTGAATTTCACTTAGTGCCAAGGCAACTTTAGCTAATGTTTCAGTCTAGAGTGCAATATACAAGCATTTACCGCTAACTGTGTTCTGTGTCTTTAGTAGGGGCGTTTATTGAAAATGAGAATCAATGGCTGTGACATGAATTGTTCTAATCTAATATGCATCTGACAGTGTAACATAAGCATGCAAATAAGCATGGTAAATAAGTAAGTAGGAGATGCTTTTATTGAAGTGACTTGCAGTATATTTATTAAATGCAGGAACTCAATAAAAGAATCTGTTGAAAGTCTGTATTACCTTGAGAAAGCTATCCATTAGCGTTCTCATTCATCTCAATGGCTTATATTTGATAAATGTGATGTAACTGATCACAATACAGTATGTGAAAGCACTTTGCAGGAGACAGGGAAAATAGCTGCTAAATGTTTGCATATTTATTTATTTAATTTTTATTTATTGTAAAGAATGTATTTAGACCCAATGCACAGCTTTGGCTGTCAATGAGGAAATATTTTACAAGCGTAATGGTGTAGTTATGACATTTATCAGCTGGACCATTTTAACCAGCTGAACCTTGACCTCCTGGTTGGACTGATTTTATTACAGAAAAAAAGTAATAACTAATTCTCAGTGGAATAGGTGTTTCAGTTGACATGCAGCATTTCTGTAATATTTAACACTGAATTGCAGTTATGGAAAAAAGGTGAATTCCTCAGATCTCTTTGTCCCTTTGACACTCTGTCAAGTCTGCTGTTGGTAATTGCTCTGAAATAGGTGGGAAAAGGCGCTGGGAGACATTTGGTTTTCAGGAGGTAATTGAGAGTCTTTCTCTGTTCTAAGACGCCGAATCGGCAAGAACAAAAATGCACAGATGAGCCCTGATGGTCTATTCAATTGGGAACATGAAATGGCTTTAAAAAGATTATATTGCTGGAAAAGACAGTAGGCTTCTGGTAAAAAGTAGTCATGTAAGCGCTGTATTTTGAATTCAGGCTGATTTGAATCAAATTAATTACATGATATGCTGATTAATTAATCTTATCTCAGTTGTGTATGCAAATATTTGCAGAGAAAACAATGAAATAAATTTAACGAGATTACATTGTGGCATATTCATTAAAAATATATTACAAAAAGGCGCTAAAAGACAATTTATTGTTTTATTTTCTATATCTCTTGGAAGTGTCATTTTTGTACATTTTTACACAGCCTTAAAGTGCATTTCCCCTCAACATTGTGTTTTTTTTTCCTTTTACCTCAACTGAAACGAAAACACTTAGCAATTATGATCTCTGGCTTCAACAGCAATATATAAAGCAAAAATAATAAAGAGTGGAAAAAAAATGTAGACAGAAAATGTCAAATACAAGGTTGTTTGCTGTGAATGAAAGAAAGCAAGAGAGAGACACTGACAGAAATGTTCTGTAAATAATAAGAGAAGCACGCACCCCCTGCTGCATTTACTTTAGCACATGTCTGTATGCTAGAATCCTGTTTTATTGTTTTTATAGAAATAAGTCAGCCTCTGAGAAGAATCTCTAGGCGCCGTTGGTACTGGTTTGCTGTAGATGCAGCCAGCTTGTGGCAAAAGAGAGCAACAGAAGACAACAAAAGAGAAGTTCTTAATCCAGGGAAAGCCTGTTGTCTTGCTTTGGAGTGGAACAGAGTGAGAAATTTCTGGCAGATTCTGTGAAGACGCTGTTACATTCTCAAACCTTGACTAAAATAAGACTGCTGAGGTAGTGAAAGAGATGTTTTGAGTTCAACAAAAATGAGACTCACTAATTTTAAATATTTTACTTAAAGAAAAAATTGTGGTTGCAATCATAGGCAGAGGGTGAACTCGGGTAATGCCAAAGGTAGCCTAGATGTAATCTATAAACTACAAATACCCATCTTTTTAGGCAAATACCAGATATGGGTGTCATGAAGGCTAATAAAATATTTTTAATCTGATAGAATTTCTAAATAACGTGATCACAATTTAAGAAAAAATAAAGCAAATAAACTACCACTAACTTCAATCTATCGCATATGGAATCCTGTTTCCGCCACTGAATAAAACATAAAAGGTTATTGGAACTATATCTCACAATTCTGACTTTTTTCCCCCTAGAATTGCATGATATAAACTCAAAATCAAATCAAAAAAAATCAAAGTCAGAATTGCAGACTTTTTTCTTGCAATCGCAAATTCTTGCAATTTAGATATTTTTTCTCACTAATGCGAGTTTACATCACACAATTTTTATGAGCTATAAACTTGCATTTGCGAGAAAAAAAGTCAAATTTTGAGGGGAAAAAAGACTGATATGTTCTTTCTTAGTTGCATTTTTAAAGTCAGAATTGTAATTCTGAAACTGGCAATTCTGAGAAAAGTAGAATTGTGAGTTTATAACTCAACTATAACTCAATTCTGAAAAAAGAAAAATGACAGAATTGCAAGTTTATTTCTCAGAATTACACGTTTATGTCTTGCAGTTCTGACTTTAGAACTCCCAATTTAGAGTTTAAATCATGCAGTTCTGCCTTTTTTGTCGCAAATGCGAGTTTGTATCTTGCAGTTCTGATTTTATTTGTGAGATAAGTCCAATTTTGAGGCGTAAAAAAAACATTTTCTCAGAATTGTGAGTTTATATCACAATTCTGACTTAAGTTAATTGCATGTTATGAAGTCAGAATGGTGAGATATAAAAAAATAGAATTGTGAGTTTATATCTCATCATTCTAACTTAATTAGAGTTCAGACTTTATTTTTCAGAATTGTGAGTTTATTTCTCAAAATTGTGACTTGTAACTCGCAATTGCAAGTTTATATCAAGCAATTCTGAGAAAAAGTAAGATTTGCAAGTTTATCTCTTGCAGTTCTGACTTTATAACTCGCAATTGCGCGTTTATATCTCCCAATTCCGAGGAAAAAGTATGAATTGCAAGTTTGTATCATGCAATTCGGAGAAAAAAGGTCAGAATTGTGAGATAAAAAAGTTGCATATACCTTTTTTTATTTTATTGGAAACAGGCTACCATAATCACAAGTTTAAGCACACCCATAAAAAAAAACTTGTGAAGCTGTCTACACTGTATGATGAAGGAATCTCTTCCTTACATCGTATGTACATCTGCAGTTTGTTGTTTATGAAGAAAGAACTTGCGGGAGTGCAGAATTTAGCCAGCGAGCGCACACACAAGACCAAAGTTCAGGGTTTTAGCGATGACTCATGTGAACGTCTCTGATTGGTTACTGCATTCCTAAGTTCAACAGAATCGTGCGTAATTGGTTATAATGCGCAATGCTGTAAAAACACGAAAAAAAAATAGGATGCAACATAAGCAAATCTAAATTTATGCTGCATTCGACACTTGATTTATTTTCACTTTATTTGCAACAGACGTGATAGATTGTACAGGTGCATTTTGCTCTGTCTGGTTTTGATAATGCACTTGGAAGTAAAACTATGTGCATAAGGGTACAGAGGCAGAAATTTGCTTGTTTTGAGCACTTCAATTACTTTGTAAACTTGGTTTAAAACTCTTTTGACTCAGGGCTCAGTCGTCTTTTTTTATTTTGGTTTGATTTCTAACAGTGGTCTTTTTCTGGTCTCTTTGCACGTATCATGCAAGAGTTGTCGGGTCCATGGCATTGAAGTTGAAAGACCGTATGTAACTTTACCCAGACAAGGTCAGTAAGTGATTCTGTAAAACTAGTCTGATGCTAACACTTATAATCATTCTGTTTTAAAAGAGTGTGTTTTTGATGTTTGTTGCCTGGCTCTGTGTATTTCAGTTTTTAAATGCCTTTCTGTAGCCGCTTTTTTGCTTTTGTTGAAATTATACACACACGCTGTATATAATCTTCAGATATCAGGTGGCTGGATTTATTTATAATGTTCTTTAGACTAAGAAGAACAACTTAACTAATGCTTTAAAATCCAGAACAAACAATTCATTCAGGCACTATAAAAATACTGGGGAAAAGAGCCTTTGTTAGAGCCTCAAAAGCCACTGAATGGCTAAGTGTAATAATTCAATTTGATAGATTTGTGATTCGGTGGTACAATTAAACCCAGGTGATGTGTGTGACTAAAGATCCCAGCCTTTGTGAATGTTTTCAAGAGGATCATAGAAGGCACAGGCTGATCTTGGACCTGTCAGCCGAGCTACGCCATCAGCATTTCTCATTTATCTTTAATGGGCTCTCGCTGACACGGGTCCTGTCAGATCTGACTTCTCAGCTCAGTATTAGCTCAGCCACACTGTTTCAAAGAGAAGCAGGACCTGGCGTGTTTGATCAGGCCTGTCAGCCTGTCGGTACACAAGCGTTGCAGGGCTCGACCAGGAGCGAGTTCAGAGGATGTGAGAGGAGTTAGACCTTCACCAGCCTGACCAAGCAGAAATTCAGAAAAAAATCCATACAGTAGTATGCTTCCCTATTTTTACCTGTCAAGACTGTATTTTTTTATGTATTTTTTTCTTTTTACAGCATATGACTATTTATGTACCTTCTAGCAGTTTTTGAGATGATATATTTAGTAAACACTGCGTTGAAGATGCACTCAAGGTGAAAGGTGATACATTTGAAACACAATAATATTATATATATATATATATATATATACACACACACACACACACACACACACACATTTACCAGTCAAACGTTTTTGAACATTAAGATTTGTAATGTTTTTTAAATACGTCTCTTCTGCTCACACAGCCTGTATCATTTTATCCAAAGTATAGCCTACTGCAAAAACAGTAACATTTTGAAATATTTTTACTATATAAATAACTGTTTTCTATTTTAATATATTTTAAGATGTAATTTATTCCTGTGATTTCAAAGTTGAATTTACTCCAGTCACATGGTCCTTCAGAAATCATTCTAATATTCTGATTTGCTGCTCAAAAAACATTTATTATTTTTATTATTATTATTTTAATTATTATGTTGAAAACACCAGAGTAGAATTTTTTGAGAAAAAAATTGAAAGTTGACAAAAACAGCATTTATCTGAAATAAAAATCTTTTGTAACATTATAAATGCTATTATCAACTTTTTATCAATTTAAAGCATCCTTGCTAAATAAAATTATTAATTTCTATAATTTCTTTTCCAAAAGTAGATAAATAAATAACTGTATACTGACTCCAGGCTCTTGAATGGCAATGATAATAAAACATAAATAAATAAATATGAAACGTATAATATTTCAATTATAGAATGTCATAATCATGCATTTTAGTCTAAAAACTAAAAATAACATTTCAAATGATGAACAATTGAGTAGAAAATTAAACCAAATGTTTTGGCACTTTTATGTTAATTTAAAATATTTGAATATTTAAGCTTATAAATACAAACTGGCCTATATTACCCAGACAAATCTGGACCATCCAAGGGTTTGTAAAGGGTTGGCTCGTTAGCAATGGGCCAGTTATTTCCTGCTGGTAGATTTTTTTTTAGGGTCGTTTAACTTGTCATCTTTGTCAATTTTTAATGCTTTGAAAACAGTTCTGATACGTATCGTGAGCTCAGAATTATTCCAACGTTACGGTTGTCACATAAAACTGTAATCACACATCCATCTCTGTTAGAAATCCATTAACGAACAAAAGCAAATGGTTAAACCATTTCACTTAAGCTATGGAACATAAACCTCACAAATACTCTCTATCCAACTCGATCCCAGGAGCCAGTGAGTTGAATAGTTTTCATGTTTCAAAATGCATTGTACAGCGCTTCCCACCTCAATAACTGTGCAATCTTGCAAATTGCATCCAAAACGATTCTCTACGGATGGCGTTTCTTCTCGTAAATCCATTCAATCAGTAAAGCCTTTAGCTAGCATCTTTATAGAATACTAATGAAACTCAACTTGTTATCATATAAATAAGAAACACAATTGGTGGCAAATCATAGGTGTTTGTCTATACATCAGCACACCGCAACAATCCATTCACAGTTCTAGATGTTAAAAACATCACACTGCATGTTTCCTTGCTGCATAATCACCTCCTTCTTCAGTTCTTACTGCTCGGACAGTGGTCGGTGCTTGTGCGAGCTAATAAATATTTTGTTATGAAGCATAAAGTTCAGGAACTTGGTAAAATAATCATTGGCATGCTGCGAAAAAGTGAGTGATGCCCGTCTCGTGAAAATACATAAACCCATCACGTCTCTTCTCCCAAGGATAAACTCTTCTTGTGGTGCCTGGGAGAATTTATGGTTTTCGAGCTGCCTTACCCGTAAAAATCCTGTCTGACATTCATAATTTATTATTTAAAAACTAGCAGTTACAATTACAGCCTGTATAATGCCTCTCTAAGAGTTTGTGTTCCTTCCTTAAAGTTGTTGAAATGAGGTAGATGCTGTTAGGGAAAATATTTCAAACGCCAAATTTAGATGTAGTTAGATGTACTACAAGCTGCTAAAGAAACTTTGCTGGCTACATTGAAGCTATTTAAGCGAGATGAATCTGAACTTTCTTTCTTGTGTGAAACAAAAGATGAGATATTCTTAGCTTTGTGTGAGGAACAGACTGAACGTTTCATTTTTTCATCAGTAATCTTTGTCTCAGTGAGCTGTTAACTGAAAATCTGTGTCTGGAATGAGTCAGTGAGTTAAACTCTGATTCAGATGACTTTAAATGAATCATTCAGTCCATTTTGTGAACAGCTAGCTGCAGAAATAATTCATTCACTGATCCTGTTTCAACTATTATATGGCTTCAGATGAGTTATATAGCACGCAAGTCATATGAAATACTTTTTATGGGGCTTTTAAGACTTTCTTTTGTCATTTTGTCGAGATTATTCTCTCATTTTGTGTTCAACAGGAAAATAAATGTATTCTTTGTGACACAAAACCAGTCATAAAGGTCGATTCTTGGGACAATGTAAGACAATATTTGTACAATAGTTTAACAATTTGAAAATCTAGAATCTAAGGGGATGCAAAAAAATCTAAATATTAAGAGGAAAAAAATCGGCTTTCAAGTTGTCCAAATTAAGTTTTTCGCAATGCATATTACTAACCAAAAAATTAAGTTTTGATATATTTACAGTAGGAAATTTACAAAACATCTTCATGGAACATGATCTTTACTTACTATCCTAATGATTTTTGGCATAAACTATAATCCAAAAAATAAAAAGGTCATAGCGCCAAACACAAAAATAATAAGGTGCGTAGATCCAAAAAATATCAATACAAAAAACGAAAAAGATCCGCACTCATCCAAAATATAGCCAAAAGACTATTGATATATTTACCACTGAGGAAGGGTTAATGCCCGAAAACGTTTTGCACTTTTGCACTCTTTGCACTTTTTTTTTGTTGTGATCTCTGTGCAATAAATGAAATAAGTCTTTTGGCTATATTTTGGATGAGTGTGGATATTTTTTATTTTTCGTATTGCCATAAACTATAATAAATATTCATTTAATTAAAAAAATATATGACAGATATGGGTACTTCAGAGTGTTAAATGGTAAATTAATACTTTTATTCAGAAAAGTATTAAAAAAATCTGTTTCAAACAAATGCTGTTTTTTTTTTTTAAATCAAAATATCATGGTTTCCAAAAAAAAATTAAGCAGCACAACTGTTTTCAACATTGATAATAATAATAATAATAAGAAGAAGAACTTTTCTTTTTTCTTATTTATTTTTGAGCAGCAAATCAGTATGTTAGAATGATTTCTGAAGAATCATGTGACACTGAAGACTGCACTCTAAAAAATAAAGGTGCTTCACGATGCCAAAGAAGGAACCTTTAACATCTGAAGAACCTTTCTGTTCCACAAAAGGTTCTTTGTGATGAATGAAGGTTCTTCAGGTTATAGAAAGGTAAGAAAGAGATGGTTCTTTAAAGAACCTTTGACTGAATGGTCCTTTGTGGAACCAAAAATGGTTCTTCTTTGGCATTCCTGTGAAGAACCTTTTAAAGAGGTCACTTTTGTTTCACTTTTGCATGTTGTCTGAACATAAATGTGTGTTGGCAGTGTGTCTACACATCTACCTTATAATGCTAAAATCCACCCAGTGGTTTTTATTTAATCTGTAAAAATAATTTCCCCTTTTTCAGCTTCTTATCGGTGTGACATAACACAGACAGAGGCCACTCCCACAGTAGATTGATTGACACAGGCATCAGATAGACAAGAATGGCTCCTAAGCGATTGAGGTGTTCTTTTGTTGGATGTAATATTGAACATAGTAGTCCTCATTTACTCCTGACATCTGAACCGCTGAAGACACAGTGGATGACTTTTGTTTGTGAATGGAATGCGTCTCCCGATCTACATAAATGTGTTTGTGTGAATCATCTGTGAACCAGCTTCACCTAAAGCAGAAGTGAGTATATGTGTTTTAATGAAACTTTGCAATCGCCTTTCCTCATAACGTGCTAGTTAGCAAGTTTCAAAACTAAACACACTAAAGTAAACAATGGTTCATCAAACCATAGAGAGAAGAGAGGGGTGAGGTGAGCAGAGCTTATTTGCATTTTTTTTACACTACTATTAAGAATTTTTAAACAAAGTATATTATAGACTTTTCATTAAGACCCTAAAGAGTGTGGGGTAATGTTCACAGGAATAAATTACATTGTAAAATATTTTCAAATAGAAAACATGTATTTTAAATTGAAATAATATTATACAATATAACCCCATACTTTTAACTGGTATTCTACTTAAAGGATTAGTTCACTTTCAGTGCATCACAGAGAAGAGTCAAGATGAGCATTTGAGGTTAAAAAGTATATAAATTGTCAGTTTGTTTCTAAAATGACTGATCGTTTTGCAAGATAAGACCCTTATTCCTCGGCTGGGATCGGCCTTTTGAAGCTGCATTTAAACTGCATTATGGAAGTTCAAACTTGGGGGCACCATTCATATCCATTATATGGAGAGAAATCCTGAAATGTTTTCCTCAAAAAACATAACTTCTTTACAACTGAACAAAGAAATACGTGAACATCTTGGATGACAAGGGGTGAGTAAATTATCTGTATATTTTTGTTCTGAAAATGAACTACTCCTTTAACATTACCATGTTTAGTTAGCAGCTTTCCAGTCCTGGCAGCCACACTTGTCAGCTGATTTTCCTCTTGTTTTTGTCTTCCACCCCTCTGGTTATGTCGATCTTTGCTGCTGCTCTGGCAGTTCCCTTCATATTTATAACTTTCACAATTTCACCCCTCCACACGGAAACCAATAACAAATTCAGCGGGAGAAGCCCATGATTCAATTCCCTTTAATATTTTCTTATTACCCGTAGCGCTGGGGTGTCAGTGCTTAGAGACGGGGCGGCGCTCGTTCCCTGACCTGGTTTGATGAAGTCACAAAGGACAGTGGGTGGCGGCAACCTCGGTTACTCAACGACACCGTGATGAAACCCGGCCTCGAAAAGCATCAGCGACAGGCAGATTTAAATGACATCAGAGGAGAGAGACACTCCTGCTCCGGCAGGGCAGAAAGCTCGACGGCCACGCTGGTCATTTTTCAAGGGCAGTGATGTGTGATGAGGAGAAGAGGTGTGAGAAATTGCAGTGCTAAGAACACAGGAGGGGAGGATGTGGAGTCTCTATCCTCAGGAGAACAGACCCTCACCTCAGGTTCATGTGCTGCCAGTGTTTGTCATATTGAACTGTATAGAGTTCAGACTCATAAAGAAGAGTGCTTACCAAAGCACCAAACTGGTTTTGGCAAGTGAGGGTACTAGCCAGTTTAAAAATGACAGCTTAAGGAAATACAAATTAATGTGCTTTAAATGATTTTTTTTTATATGCTTTGTTCTATTCATTACAGCATACAGTATTCTGTTCAGTACTCAACAATTATAGCTGTCCCCACAGTTGTTTATTTTGCCTTAGGCTGACCAGATGACAAGTCTCAAAAACATAAATTACAACTAAAATGTGTGTGCATATAGCTCCACCTGTATAGATCTGCTACGGGGTATTTTATATGCTATTTTTATATGCTATACTCACAGCACTGTATCGCCATATGCTTTGGCAGTAGCAAGTTCCTGACAGAAATATATATATATATATATATATATATACAATGTTTGGGTAATTGAAATAATTGAAATGTTGTCATGGTAACTAATAACTTACTAAAATGAATAAAATAATTAAAACTGAAGAAAAAACATTAAGCTAAATGAAAAACAAACTTAGAAAATGTAAAAATTAGAAATGTTGTCTTGGCAACAATAAAAGAAACTAGAAAAAAAATAGAAATGGTAATGGAACAAAAAACAAAAAAACAAAGCTAAATGCAAGAAAATGTAAAAAAAAAAAAAAAAAACAAAAAACAAAAAAATCTATATTGTCCTGGCAACAATATAAATATTAGGTGAAAAAAATGGTGTCTTCGTAACTAATAAGTTCACCTTAAGTGCTAAAATGACTAAAACTAAAACTGGAAAAAAATGAATACATAAATAAAAAATACAAATAAAGCCAAAGGAAAAACATAACCTTAGAAAATACAAAAAATAGAAATGTTGTCTTGGCAACAATATTAAATGAAAATAAATAAATAAATAAATAAATAAATAAAATGTATGTTGTCTTGGTAACAAATACGTTAGCTTAAGTACTAAAAAGTCTAAAACACAAGAAAAAAATAAAAATTAAGCTAAACGAAAAACAAACTCAGAAAATGTACAAATTTGAAATGGCAACAATATAAATATTAGATGAAAAGGAAAAACTTCAAACAGAAATATTATCTTGGTAACTAATAAGTTAATCTTAAGTACTAAAATGACTAAAACTAAAACTGAAAAAAAAGCTAAATAAAAAAAAACTTGTAAAATTAGAAAAAAAATAAATAAAAATTTGAATTGTTGTCTTAGCAACAATATAAATATTAGATGAAAAAAAAAAAACTTACAAAAACAGAAATGTTGTCTTGGTAACCATTACCTTCAGTACTAATAAGTTGAAAACGGAAGAAAAAATAAAAAATAAAGCTAAATAAAAAACAGAGGAAATCAAAATATTATAAATATTGTCTTGGCAACAATATAAATATTACAAAAAATTAAATAAAAAAAATTAAATAAAAACAGAAATGTCTTGGTAACTAACAAGTCCATCTTAAGTACTGAAATGACTAAAACTAAAACTGAAAAAAAAAACAAAAAAACAATAAAGCTAAATGAAAATCTCACTGTCTAAAATATGTTAAAGCACAAAATTTGGTTTTGTGTACTAAAGAAACAAAAAACAATTAAACAAAAATAAATTAAATCTCAACAGAAATATATAAAAAACTATATATATATATATAAATGGCAACTTAGCGAATAAACGGACAAACGCTCATGAATTATTAAAAGTTTGCATTATCTTATTAAGTGAGAAGAAAGAGACTGATGAGTGATGTGACAGTCATGCTATGAAGGAAACGTCGAATACAGTTGAACAAAATATATATATTTAATAAAATAATGCAACATTCAGTTTCATCCCCTCTTTAGGTCGCCACAAAATGATGTGTGTGTGAAGAGCTGTAACTGGATCTTCTTAGAGACCTTCAGGAGGACTTGTGCACCGTACAATTCAATCTAGTCACTTTGCAGCCATCAAACCTTCAACGCAAACATTTCATCATCAGTTTTTTGGAGCGCCACAAAACAAGCTGCATGTATTTACACAATTAAATTAGCACGTCCGTCTTCGAGAGGCAATTACTTAGGGAATGGTTACGTCTGGCGAAATTGTTGCCTAATCATAGAAGATGCATCACGCCTCGCATCAGACGCTGACCTTCACAGTTGGCTTGCGTGACTTAAAATTAATCACAAAAGATTGTGTTCAAAGAAAATTGCTATCTTGTGGCACAAGCAATTATCGTGTTGCATAACCATTATTATAGTGACCTTATACAACACGGTAAAAATGCTGCTCTTGTCGGCTTTTATTGGAGGTGTGAAAAGCTCGCCGCAGCCACCGTGTAATTGTGTGTATGCTTATACAATGCGGCCCTTACACACCAGACCAAAGAGGATATCGGGAAAGCACGAACCTTTGGCAATTTTGCTAAATGACATTGTGCTTTTTGTCGTCTAACCCCTATGATTGGCCCTGCTGGAGGAATAGCGAATAATGGCAAAAATGTACTGAGAAATGATACTATTAGAGGGAATCTGGGCCGTGCTGTTTAGAGTGATCTGTGCTGTCTGAAGAAGAGGGATTGGAGCTTGGCTTTGAATTTCCTGGACATGTGTGATTGGCAATCAAACCTGGTCCAGCTGTCTCTTTTGTTGTAATGTGTGTAATGTGGGTTCAAGCAGAGGTGGTGCTGCCCAGAGGCTTCAGTAATATGATGATGATGATGATGATGATCATCATCATCTTTGTTCTTCAGTGAGCTGGATACAAGAACATCGGCCTTTCCACAGTGATTGCCTGAATTTAGAGCCAGTTTACTTCCCTACATTGTCTTTTCCAATGATCCTATCCAGTATTATCTAGTGTGGGGGAGCAAAAGTTTGGGTACGGCAAGTTTTTTTAAATTGTTTTTGAAAGAAGTCTCTTATGCTCACTGAGGCTACATTTACTGGATTAAAAATTTAGTAAAAAACGTATTATTGCGGAATATTTTTACAATTTGAAATAACTGCTTTCTATTTGAATATATTTTAAAATATAATTTATTCCTGTGAAGCAAAGCTGAATTTTCAGCATCATTACTTCAGTCTTCAGTGTCACACGACCCTTCAGAAATCATAATATGCAGATTTGCTGCTAAACAAACATTTCTTATTATTATCAGTGTAGGAAATAGATGTGCTGCTTTATATGTTTGTGGAAACCAACATTTTTTTCCTGGATTTTTTTGAAAACAACAGCATTTATTTGAAGTAGAAACATTATATTATGGAACATTATGAATGATTTTTGTTATTTTTGATAATGTTTTTTTTCTGTTACTTTTAATAAATTTACTGCATCCTAACTGAATACAGCTATTACTATTAACTATTGACAAGTATTGTTATTGACAACATACTATATATAGCCGTTCACAAGTTTGGGATCAGTATGATTTTTATTATTTTTTTTAAAATACTTTATCAAGGCTGCATTTATGTGATCAAAAATCTAGAAAACCTGTAATATTGTGAAATATTATTTTAATATAAAATAACTGTTCTCTATGTGAATACATTTTGAAATGTAATTTATTCCTGTGATACAAAGCTCAATTTTTTCTTCAGTGTCACAAGATCCTTTGGAAAATATTCTAATATGATGATTCATTGTCAATGTTGAAAACAGTAGTGCTGCTTAATATTTTGTGATACTTTTCAGGATTCTTTAATAAATAAAAAGTTAAAAAGAACAGCATTTATTCAAAATAGTAATCTTCCGTAACAATATAAACTACCACTTAAAAGTTAGTAGTCAGTACATTTTTTTTGAAAGAAATTAATATTTTTATTCACCAAGGGTGTGTTAAATTGATAAAAAAGACTTGTATTGTTACTTGTAAAATATACTTGTCTTGTAAGATTTCTATTCTGAATAAATGCTGTTCTTTTTATTCATCAAAGAATCATTTAAAAAGAATCACAAGTTCCAAAAAATATTCATATTAAAAACTATTGACAATAAAAGTAATAAATGAACAAATTAGAATGATTTCTGAAGGATCATGTGACACTGAAGACTGGAGTAATGGCTTTGCATAACAAGAATAAATTATATTTTAAAATATATTCAAATAAAAAACTCAGAGCTTTTTCCCCACCACTAAGACAAGATCACCCTACAGACAACATTTTCTTTATTCTGCTTTGTCCTGTTTTTGAGAAATTTCTAACCTATTTTCCAGTTAGTTTTCTCTCTCCTTCAGTCTACTGTACATGTCTCTCCTTTGTCCCATATGGCCTCTCCTTACCCACCCTGCCTCAGTCCGTCTCTCTCAGGAATCAATAGCACCTGAAATACTCCCCCGCTCTCTCTCTCTCTTTGCCCTCCTCATAGCTCTATGTGCACAGGGCTGTTTCTGAATCCGCTGGCTGACCTCCACTTGTATCAGAATCCGCCACCATCTGCAAGGCCCGCAGCCTCTCTGTCCTACAGTCGTGCGCCGCCTACCTCTGAGCATCTCCAAACAGCCCTGACTCTCTGCCAAGAACCTCCGCCAACACCAGAGCCTGACAGACAGGGGCACCTCCGTCTCTCTGACCGCTTTCCCTGCGTTCAAGGTCGGAGAAAAGGGGAAAAAAAAACTCTGTACTTGACCCAAATTGCTCGCCACTCTGCGTAATGTTGCCATTATGTGCCAAATGGGTAACCTTGACAAATTAAATGTGCAATTCCCAGTGGATGCGTGATTCCTTGTTGCGAGCCCAGATTTAGAATTGAATTTGAAATGATTGACATTAAGGGATTGGCAGAGGAAGCGTTCCAAAGTGTCTTACAAATGACTCTGAACAGATTGTCATTCATAAAGTCGTTTTACAGGCTGTCTAATGAATTCTACTCGGTCATGGCTTTAACTGTAATTCCTAATGCGTTCCCCTGTTGCGTTTTAAAGTATAAAATGTTGGGGTGTAACTCCTTCACGTTGTTCTCCGGATGCAAACTTTAAATCATGAGCTGGAATATTAAAAGAAAGGAAGCAGAGAACTGAGGCAACCAGTAATTGTTGTTCTGATATTGATTTAATGTACCGAATGACAGTCACAGTTGATCTGATCATACTAACTAGATCATGCTGGGGCATTTACTCCATTTATCTCAGCCTGCAGGTTTGTGTTAATGTCACAGCCATCAGTTCATCATGCTGGATAAGGTTGCAGTCTGTGCCAACTGGCCCGGATCTTGTCTCAAGCCATCATGTCAAGTCAATAATTTTTTATTATTTATTTACGCATTTATTTTTTATTTGGAACTTTTTAGGTTTTAAAAAGAAGTTGCTTATACTCAGCAAGGCTGCATTTATTTGATTAAAATTACAGTATACAAATTGTAAAATTGTGAAATATTTTTACAAATTAAAATATCTATTTTATATATGAATATATTTTCAAATGTAATTTATTTCTGCGAAATTTCAGCAGCATTACTCCAGTCTTCAGTGTCACATGATCCTTCAGAAATCATTATGTAGTTATTTATTTATTTTTATTTGGAATGTTTAATGTTTTGGAAAGAGGTCAGCAAAGCTGATTTATTTTATCAAAATTACAGTATACAAATTGTAAAATGTTATTAGAATTTAAAATATCTGTTTTGTATTTAAATATATTTTAAAATATAATTCATTTCTGTGACGCAAAGCTGAATATTCAGCATCATTACTCCTGTGAGCAACATTACTCCAGTCTTCAGTGTCACATGATCTTTCAGAAATCATTATGTATTTTTTTATTTATAATTAATTTTAGAAATTTGGAACTATTTATGTTCTGAAAAAAAAGTTGCCTATACTCAACAAGACTGCATTTATTTGATCAAAATTACAGTATACAGATTGTAAAAATGTGAAATATTACTACAATTTAAAAGATCTATTTTGTATTTGAATACATTTTAACATCTAATTTATTCCTGTGACACAAAGCTGAATTTCAGCATCATTATTCTGGTCTTCACTGTCACATGATCTTTCAGAACTCATTATGTATTTATTTTTTTTTATTTATTTGGAACTTTTATGTTTTGGAAAGAAGTCGCTTATTCTCAGCAGAGTTGTGTTCATTTGATCAAAATTACAGTATATAAATTGTAAAATATTATTACAATTAAAAATATCTATTTTTTTATTTGAATATATTTTACAAACTAGTTAATTCCTGTGACACAAAGCTGAATTTTCAGCACCACTACTCCAGTCTTCAGTGTCACATGATCTTTCAGAAATCATTATGTATTTTTTTATTTATAATTAATTTTAGAAATTTGGAACTATTTATGTTCTGAAAAAAAAGTTGCCTATACTCAACAAGACTGCATTTATTTGATCAAAATTACAGTATACAGATTGTAAAAATGTTAAATATTATTACAATTAAAAATATCTATTTTTTTATTTGAATATATTTTACAAACTAGTTAATTCCTGTGACACAAAGCTGAATTTTCAGCACCACTACTCCAGTCATCAGTGTCACGTGATCCTTCAGATATCATTCTAATATGCCAATTTGCAGATTTTATTTGAAAAGAATTAATTTGTATGCTGCTGTTTTCTTAAATAAATTTAGTCCCATGCAGTCCCAAAGCAATCACCTTTCAGATATGTACTTGCATCTGCACTGACATACTATCGTCTTGTTACAGGTTCACTCCGTTGTGATCATTTAGTCGATTTTTCTTCGTCTGTCAGTTCTGTGATCTATAATTAAAGCAACACCGTGCAATCAAGCACAATTCCACATGTGATTTTCAATAAGATCAAAGCTTCATTTTCTTGATTTTTTTCCCAGCCTCCCAGTGCGGTTCACGCAGCAGTGCAGTGCAGTCCAATCTTCTGACAACCTTGGGTGAGCTTTACTTTGACTGATACCGCTGGCAGCGGCTCTCCATAGGTTCCTCACATATACCACAGGTGTAAAAAAATAATGTTTATAAACAGTGTTAATAATTCATCAGTGCTGACCTGCCTCGCAATGGCCTTGCTGTGAGAGGGGGATTAATAATTTGTGGATGTGAAAGAAAAGCCCGCCGGCGGACAGAATTGACTGACAGACGCTATGAAGTGATTGCTGCGACAGACAGGCCGGACTACTGGACCACTACAACCTTCTAGTGATGGAGTGACCACCATTACAGCAGCGCCTGTGGCTCTACCGCTGCATTTTTAACCTTGTGTAGTTTCTCAAAGTAACTAAGAAAACCTTGGAATAGAAAATTGTCACTTGCAAAAAACAACATTTACAAATTCTACAAGGGAATCGTTTTTAAAATAGGTCTTATGCTCACCAAGGCTGCATGTATTTGACTGTTATTAATATGTTCTAGTAATATTTACTGCTAAAAGGTTTTATTTTTTTAATTGTTTGAACAAAACTGAACAAAATTTACTAAACTAACAGAGAAATAGTCTGAGTCTGGCACACCTAATTTCCGATTCCTTTCATTTGAGTCAGAATTCACTGAAAATTGTTGTTGAATTAATGGTTTTTTTTTTTTTTTTTTTTGGTCCTTTACATCCATTCCACTTTTGTTGTAAATTTTATTCTGTTCAGTGCACTTTTTTGGGTGAAGTATTGCTTTAATTTGAATCGAGATGTGCTTGTTTGTCTTTGTGCTGTGAAATTAGCATTTAAGCTTTATTTTTTAACAAGAATCTTTTGCCTCTTCACTTGAACAAGCTTTTCCAGCACATGAAGGCGGATAATTGCTGTGTTGTGTGTGAAATAGCAAGAAGAGTTATAATGGTTAGTCCACAATACAACGGACGCTTCACCTATTAGCCTACGCAACAAGGATTACATCTCTTTAGCACAGCCGGAAACGCATTTTGGAGCAGAGATTCTTTTTTTCATTTCTGTCAAAATTACTTCTTCAAGAAAAACAGCCCTGCTGAGTCCTTGTGCAAAATTGAGGACAATTACTTTGGTGTGAAAACTACCCATTCGTCTTATATTAGCCATCGCTAATTCGAGTACAATGGCTTTAGCGCACCTTTTACTAAGATTATCCCCAGTGCTTTTCAATAAGACACGGAAGACATAGAAACAGAAGTTAAAAACTACAGGAAAGAAATTGTTGTGCTGTTTTCTATCAGACATTCTCTGCTCGTATATACTGTATATGACATCAAAGCCCACAGCGGCAGGTTATTTCTGTACTTGGCAGTCTGGAGTGGATCTCAGAAGACTCGTCTGTCTTTATATGAGTCTCTGCTGCAGTCTGGGCCTTGACTACTTTAAGAAGCACCTTCACCCTTCTGAGTTCATACTGTCTTTGATGTCTGTCCTGTTCAGGTGGCCATGAGGGCAGAGGAGATGAACAGTCTACTGAGAGCATGACCCACGTACAGCCTTTTGTCTATTATAGCCATTTCTTTGTGCTTTTAAACAGTTTTTGATACATCTTGACTTTCTTTAATTTTTTAAGAAGTGGTATATAGGGATGCCACAATACTCAATATAATATCACGGTTCAATACGCACTCGTGAATTGTGTTTTTCCGGTTTTGCATTTAAATAATTTCCTTGTTTTTTTCTCTCGGAATTTGCTGTGTGTGCCCGTGATTTCACGTGCTGAGATGAGGAAACGATTCCCCATTTATATTTGAAAAAACAATGCACACAGAGCATCTTCCCTTCTAATGACATGCAATAAGCCTTTCTAAACCTGTTCTCCAACAAAAGAGTTATAAAAACAAAAGTTATAACTGGTTTTTAATTCACAACATCAGTCGAGTGTTTGAAATAATTTCCTTATGTGATCTGATGTGGCTTTGTATCACAGAATGAGGCAAACAATAAATTCTATACTCAAATTCTATGTATGTGATTAGCAATGTCTTACAAATATTAATCATTATGAAAATACACAAGATGGCTTGAAGAACACAGATAAACCATATATTATTGCAGACGAGTGTTTATTGTCCTTACATTTCTTCATTCAAAATGTTTAACATTATATCTTGTTTTTATTTGGTTACAGCTATAGCGATGCTTTTATCCATATTAGAGATTTGCTGGCTGGAATGGAACGTCATCAGTGTTACTTCTTAGAGGCGTATGTGGGTTTTCTGCTCGAGGGAACCCTCTGGCGTCCAATATGAAGGAAACCATCCTATTTTGTGTAAAAATCAGAAAAATAATACCTCTCTCAAAAGAAATATTATGCAGAAATATAATAATCCATGCCTTTTGCCATGTATAGAGGTTTACAGGAGTATTTTGTTGCAACAAACAAGCTATTAGAACCGAACCAAAAACCGTGGTTAAAAACCAAGGTACGCATTGAACCGTAGACTATCTGTATTGTTGTATCCCTAGCACATACGCAAATGTTATAAAAGGTAGTTTTGTCAATGTCAAGGTAGTTTTGTTTGCAGTCTCTTTGTCTAATTTATTTTTGCAGTCCAAACAGACAGTTAACAAGGCAAGGTTTCAAAGTTATGAACAAATATCATAAGTTGTTTTAAGTAATGTTTTCAAAACATTAGCTTAAAATATTATTTATAAAGGGATTGCACTTACGTCACGATTTGGTCAGTTACCCGAATATGCGGCCATATATCGGCAATAATCATATTGTAATGGTCTGGGTGTCTGCCCCTTTAAGGCTCGGGGTTTTCCTTTAACGCCCCTGCATTCATGCATATATGCCGGAGAAATTGTCCTTTCCTACCGTTCCGTTTTCCTTTAATAATAATACGTTAGTTGACGGTGACCTGCCTCGAGTGGTTCTTCAATACCGCACAATAGGTTACAATATTTAAACAACAGCATGGATTGCAAGGTTAATATACTACTGCATACGTTGTTCTGCTAATTTAAGCTGTCTAAGCCACATAAAAAAGTGTCGATATTTTGACAAAATAAAGTTAACAGGTGGTAAAGATACAAACTAGCATTATTAATTAAGATATTAGCCTAATATTTTACCTACCTGATAAAGACAAACACAAATGTTGTCAAGATTATTGCCCTGGAAATCCTAGTTAAGTTTGGCCGACCACAAACACTTTTGCACTCCTCTCCTTGATTTGTCATAACTTTTGGCAGTCTATAACACTCAAATTTTTCCCAGTCCAATCGATTACATTAGTACAGCCCAAAACATGACAATAATTTATCGACCATTTTCAGCAGGAATAATCAGCAAAATAAGCAAGTTTCGTTCGGTTTAGTGGCATTGTTTACATTCAGTGCCCCAATATGGCCAGTTGATGATGCAGTAATACAAAAATACATTGCCGAGCAAAGAGGAAAATGACAACGCACCGACAGAAAAGACATAGCAGGTTACTTTAGGTATGAGACAAAGTCTCAGCTTTCAAATTCTGTCATTTTTTAAGAAATTCAAACAATAAATACCTTTTTGCGGCTCCTTTATGTGTAGTGACAGATCACTGTTAGTGGCAGGTCAACCGATCATCTCTTCCTCCTTACATAGACATTTGAAGGTCTCTTGTTTCAACCGCGGAAAGACGTCAACACACACAATTTGTCAAGTTCAATAGCACCGACGTTAATCGACTCTTCTGTCTGGTTTGTTTGTGAGACCTTATGATTGGCCAGATTGCCTGTCAGTCAAAATCATCGTGTCACTGAAACAGTCAGCGTCGTGCGTTTAGGGCTGTAAATGCACATCTAGTCTGAAAACAATTTTAAGCTATTTGAGCATTTAACTAACTAACTTTATGAGACAGATGTTGTCAGATTTCATTAGTGATTTCAATAAATGTAAGCTTGGTCAACAGCTTTAAAGAATTGGATGTTTCCACATTTAAAGAGATAGGAGCTACATTTGTATGAGTGAAATAATGCAATCACGGCCGCCGAGTGAAATGACTTGCCTTAAAAGGGACTTTTGTGTCGTGCTGCAGTACCAAATTTTAAATGAAATGATTAAATGGAAGAAAATGTTCAGGCACAAATGGTATCATTTCATCAGAACGACCCCATAACAGTTTCCCCAGTGTTTGTAGGACTGTAAAGCAGTGCAGATGTTCAGCTGTCATTACTAGACTGAGGAATCATAAGTGAAACAAGAAACAGAATTTTTAGCGCTTCAGGAAAGTTGCTGTTCAACATTTTGGTCCCTTTATTAATGTTATCACAATTCCAAGCAACAGAACCACCATGGTCATGAAATCACCAGCTCTATATACCACTTTGCTAGACAAATAAATGATAAATAATCATTGAAAATAAGTAAAAATACACATAGTGAAATAAAACATAAAGCAGGCAGTGAATTCATGAAAATTCAAAAAAGACACAGTCCAAAAAAACAAAACAAAACAAGTGCCGTAACCTTGTGTGATGGCTGGTTTTCAGTGAAACATTCATATACTCTTCTTAAAAATACATTTCAGAAGCTCAGAAACAAATATCACAGTCATATCACAGTTTTCGTGCAAAACTCTTGGATTTACAATTAAATTCACTAGCTTTTATCACACTGAAAAATGCAGATGCCCAGTTTCAGAAAGCTTGAGGAGTTTGAAAAGCTTCTCAACCAAATTGTGGTCGCCAGCTGTTTATTAGTCGAAATGCAGCTACGCATAGCTCATGATATGCATCTTGTCTATGGTTTGGTGGCAGTCCTTATATTTTATGAGAAATTGGCACTTCAAATCAAATGATGCAACAGGATTTGCAAACACATACAAATACTTTTGGGGTGAATCTCACAAAGAAATGCCCAAACTGAACATATTAAACATATATAAAACAATATGTGTATTTATTTTTATTAAGCAAATCTTATTTTTATGTGTATATTTTCAAATACCCCCCTTGGTCCTAAATAGCCTCCATTTTCTTGATGCTAAATATAATTTCTTTTTATATAGTACTATATCATTATTTGTGAGATTCACCCTTGGAGGTAACAGACATATAAAGTGCAAATGACAAACAGAAAATACTTTAGATACATATTTAATCTTTAACATTCACTGCCTACATCAAGAAACCAAAAACGAAATGGCAACATCAATTTTTTTTTAGAAAGAACAAATACTAAAAGAAAAGACAGAAACGGCAATAGAACAAATATTACCCAAAAGGTCCAACCTTTGAAAAATCTTTATGCTGGTCTGTAGGCGAGCGGCATACGTGTATGAGAAAGCAGGCAGAGTGAAAACGCACCAAAAGGAGGAACCACAAAAATCATCAGAATAACAAAAATATCCGTCCTCACGTTTCTCTGCAAATTCGCTTAAGCTTTTTGATTTTTTTGTATTTTCTTTAAATCTGTACAGAGCTCGGGGAAAGTCTATTTGGTTATTCCCAGCTGGCATGTAGAAAGAAGCTTTTTTTTTCACTGTCGTTCTTTACATTGATGGGTAACATTCAAGGCGCATAGCTAAAAAGGAATAGGACTGTACAAGATCACTTCACGGTCCAGGATACACGCTCTGATGCTGGACATTGACAGAAGAAGAAAGAAATGGCAAATAACGTTTTGTTTTATTTATACAGTATTTTACAGCGAAGGGTTGAACTTTAGTTTCCTGTTCTCATCACAGAAGCTCAGAGGAAAGACTGAACGATGAGTTTGTGACGAGATGAGATGTCATTCTGAGAAAGAAGAGAAGATTGCTTTGCTTGTTTTCCCCCCTTCTTCACCTTTTTGTGCGTTCAGAAGGCATTCAAGCTCTCCAGAGCCACCTCGTAACAGAATTTGTACTGTTCCTAAATAAAAACACAAACAATGGCAACAATGCATTAGCAGTTCAAAGGCAGATGCTGCTCAGGGGAGATTTTCCCTATAACCCCTGCGTTAATAATGCAACCCCATCATTATACAGTCACTTTTATTAGAAGAAAAACATCTGCTTTTAATAGAGAAACAGACTCATCAGTCATCTAGATGTAAGCGGGTTCCTGCACCTCGCCTGGGTGTATATGGCAATTATTGTCATTTTTATAATGCCACTTTTATAAAGTTTGTTAGCATTATAATTGTTTATCATACTGTAATGTTTATGATAGTGATTGCAAACATAAATGTGACCCTGACCCACAAAACCAGTATATTTGTAGAAATAGCCAACAACACACTGTATAGGTCAAAATTATCCTTTTTTCTTTTATGCCAAAAATAGTTAGGATATTAAGTACTAGGGGTGTAACGGTTCACAAAATTTGCGGTTCGATTCAATACGATATAGTGGTGTCACGGTTCGGTATGTTTTCGATACAGCAAAAAAAAAAAAAAAAAATCCTTGATTTTTACACTTTTTTTATTTATTAAAACTAACATAAAGGCTATGCATCTCAGATCAGCGGCAGGGGTCGGATATCATTCATCACATGAGGAGAATGAGTCGAGCTGACCAGTGAGGTGAGAATAACAAGTAGGCTAGTTGGCGAAATATTTTTGTATATATTTTTGTAAGTACAAAAGCGCCTGCTTTAAAAATATTTGAGACTTTTGCTATTTATCTAAGATGATTTTGGAAGCTTCCACTGTTTGCTGATCTCCATGTTTTATATTTAAACTTTGTATAAGTTATTTGTTATTTTATATTAGGCCTATAGCCTATATTCGTATTCGCTTTGATAATAGATTAATCATTCTGTTTAATATAAGTGAGTTTTCCATACAGTTTGACGTAATTCAAAGGTGAAACTAAAAGTAAAATGCACACTGGCATTTACAAGCTGTTTACAAGCGAATAAAAGCGAGGAAAAGAAGGGATATGCTAACGAATTTACCTCACCGTCACAACCCTCCCGGAGTATTGTGTTTTTCTTTGGGAGTGGGAGGGGCAGACATCAATTTGTCTGTTATGTCGTTTGGGCTGCCTTGTTTCGTAGTGGCACTGAGAACATTATAATGATTATATTTCACACACTCTAAGTTCTTTTATTTTCCAAATGTAATAGGATTAGTCCAACGAATTGAATCGTTCGGTGTGTAATGCGTACCGAACCGAAAGCCTCGTACCGAACGGTTCAATACGAATATGTGTATCGTTACACCCCTATTAAGTACAGACCATGTTCCATGAAGATATTTAGTAAAACTTAATTTTTGATTAGTAATATGCACTGCTAATAACTTCATTTGGACAACTTTAAATGCGATTTTTTCAATATTTAGATTTTTTTGCACCCTCGGATTCAAGATTTTCAAATAGTTGTATCTCAGTCAAATATTTTCCTATTCTAACAAACCATTTCAAAAAAATTGACCCTTGTGACTGGTTGTATGGTCCAATGTCTAGCTGATGATTAAGAACTATCTAAAATCATTTATTCTTTAAAATTATTTTATAAAAAAGCAAACAGTCTTATCAGAGAAAAGATAATTAGCTATAATCTTTAAAAAAATAAATAATAATTAATAATCGAATAGAGAAATAAAATGAATTGATGAATAAATAAATAAGCAAATAATTTATTAACTGATACATTTCTTTTCAAGGCTTAATGGCCATGGGTAACCTGATGTTAGTCCTATTTTTGTCCAGCATCATATCAGACACACATCTGTGGTATTTTTCGGTTCTTTCCAGCTGAGCGAAATGTTTGGAGTGCAGTCAGTGGAAGAGCTGCAGGACAGATGTCTAATTGCACCTGCAGCAGCCTCCTATTAGACTCAAGACGTTCTCTCAGAATTGCGGAAAGTGCAGCTGTCTGTCTCAGGGGTTTGAGGTGAACGAATAATTACACACTTTTTCTGTCTCAGAGCTATGAAGAGTGGCAAACATGCTGAGGATGCTTAAAGAACTGCTGCTTCAAATGGAATCATCAAGACTACCTGAAGATCTGAATATGTAAAGCACTCCACAGCGTTCACAGCCTTCATCTGGCCGAGAAGCGAGAAAGATGAGGGACCTTTACTTTAGGGACCAATACCTACTATTATCTAGTTGCTTATTAGTATAGTATGCATATTGGTACTTATTGTTTATTAGTACTTATAAAGCACATATTAAAGCCTTATTCTGCATGACCATATTTTAGATCCCTTAATCCAATCCCATACCTGAACTTAAATACTACATTACCAACTATAAATAAGCAGCATACGCTGATATAAATGATTTTGTGGTAAAGTAAATAACACAGAAAAACAAATGTAGTTTCTACATTAAATAATTTAGTTCAGGCAAGAATATAAAAAGAGTAAATTCAAAATTAGTACTCAATTTAAGCTTGTAGAATTTAAAATGTGAACTTATAAGTATATTTTACTTGGAATTGTTTGTTATTTTTTACAAAGATTGTTTAAGTAAATATCAAAGTCATGATCCCATTCTTCCCATCATGCACTTAGGTATGAATAATTAATAAGATTACATTTTTTTTCTGTTTTCGAGATGTATTTACACTGATTCATGGTTGCTTTTGTTGTTAGGTTAAGCAACTTGCTGTTTTGTAACTTCTAGACTTAATTTACTACTCAAAATGACCCATTCATACTCAGAAACTATCCACTGATTGTTACTGTCATTGTGTATCATGTGCCAAGTATTGAGGTCACTGTTCATTTGGTTTGTAGCTACATTGAGTCAGCATATAACCTTAAAAACAATAAGGAACCGCCTACTTTCTTATATTCATGTTTACGTACATGTAAGTGAACCACATGCTTTTAATGGCATTAATTTTCAGTGCTATGTTGTTTGAGTAAAGTTTACAAACCGTGGCAGAATGAATTGTACTTGGCCTGAAGGGTAAACTTAAAATAAGTAGAAATTACTCATCAAACTCTAACTGCACGTTAAATTTACTTATTTCCTTTGCTAATTTTACTTAATTTAGTAAACGTAAAAAATGTGCGTGCAAAAACTTGCAAAATGAAAATAAAGTACATTTAATTATTGTATTTTTCAGTATATTAGAGTTGATCGAGGTAAAAGTTGAAAGTAAAAGTGAAGAGAATTTATTTGGAATAGAAATCCTTCATAACATTGTCTTTACTGTCACTACTGGTCAGTTGAATCCATCCTTGCTTAAAGGGTTAGTTCACCCAAAAATGAAAATTGTGTCATTAATTACTCATCCTCATGTCGCTCCAAACCGGTAACACCTTTGTTCATCTTCAGAACGCAAATTAAAATATTTTTGATGAAATCCAAGAGCTTTCTGAAAGCGCAGCGCACACGTGTTCTAATGTCACATTGACCATTTTGTCGATGTTCTTGGTTCCCTTCTGGGCCTTCAAAGAGCTCTTGGATTTCATCAAAAATACCTTAATTTGTGTTCCAAAGACGAACGAAGGTGTTACAGGTTATAATGACAGAATTTTCATTTTTTGACCAAACTTTTGGTGTCTTAAACTGACACTAAACACAATATTAATAAAACCACATTCATTTATGTGAGTCAACTGAAAACGTAGTATTAAACAGCAGATATAGTGATAGATATGTGTATAGCTCACCATTGTCTCCACCATGTTCGCTTTGTTGTTCCTCAGCGTCTTTACTGTGTGGAACACGTCCACAATGTTCTGCTGCTGGATCATCTCACAGATGCTACAGATGGCACAAAACGTCCCACTGCGTCCTCCACCAGTCCTGGTGAGATCAACAACAACAAGGCATGAGAAACAAATAACATCCCATAATGTCAGAGATACGCAGAGTTAATATCCCATTAAATCACAGCTTGACTTGTGCTACATTTCTAAAGATCGCAGGGCTCGTGGCTCCGACCTCACTGCTGAAGTGTGTCGTTTTATTGTGATGTTAAAATAGCTTCTAATATCTCAGTTTAATGTGCGGCCATTCATAGTTTCATTTCCTTGAAAAATACAAACACTGATGCCACATTATGTACGGCTTAGATGTATAGTCTCCATCAGAACTGAGATTACAAAAGATTACAAAGGCCTGTATTTGAATGTTTGTTTGAACTTTGCAGAAATACTTCTAAATCAAATAACTATCACTGATCACGGGTCAGTTTTACACCTGATTAGTATCAGTACAATGACATGACACAATCAAGTAGAGAATTGTCTTCAAAGTGATTCATGCGGTTTGCAGAATGTCAGCATTACTGTGACATTTTTAAATTATTTCTCTGGGGGAAACTGCTCTGCATTCAACAGCTGAACTTTTTTGACAGTGATGGGAAAGTAATGAAGTTGTCAGATCTTTTGTATCTCTCTGGCTTTAATTTGTGACGCTGATAAGATTGTCCTTGGCTCAAAGGCTGTGCGGCTTTATCCTTTAGTCCTTTTAAAGCTGTGGTTTTAATCTATGATTCTGCTTCACACTGCACACAGACTTAGATGAAAAGCTGTAAAATACACATCTTGAATTATCAAAATTTGCTTTATTAAACTCTACAACAGACTGTGTCTGGCATTATAGGAATGGTTCACCCAATACACCCAAAATATACAGTACTCATCCTCAGGCCATCCAAGATAAGATTTGTTTCTTCATCAGAACAGATTTGGAGAAATGTAGCATTGCATCTCTTGCTCACTAATTGATAGTCTGCAGTGGATGAGTGCCGTCAGAATGAGATCCCAAATAGCTAATAAAAACATCACAATAATCCACAGGTAATCTACACCACTCCAGTTCATCAACTAACATCTCATGAAGGCGCTTTAACTTTTCAACCATTCCTTCAAGCCAAAATACAAGTCCATAATCCATAATAACGCTGTTGTCCTCACACATCAAAATTCACTCATTTGATCTGTGAATATTTCTCCCCAGATTCAGACAAGATGACTTTTTCACTAGAGGATGCATTATTATAGATAGAGGACTCATCTGAAGTTGAAAACATCTTACTAATGGATTTGTTACTTACAAACATGCAGCTTTTGGCTTCACTAGATGTTAATTGATGGACTGGAGTGGTGTGGATTATTGTGATGCTTTTATCAGCTGTTTGAACTCTTATTCTGACGGCACCCATTCACTAGAGAGTATCCATTGGTGAGCAAGTGATATAATGCTAAATTTCTTAAAATCTGTTCCAATAAAAACAAACTCATCTACATTTTGGATGGCCTGAAGTTGAGTACATTAAGTAAATTTTCATTTTGGGGTGAGCTATTGCTTTACATACATATAGTCTACATTTAAGATGTCATCAAAATGTGTTATATTTAAGGTTTATACAGCACATACTACATAAAATTATCCTGCTGTGTTTTGCTATGTTTCTATTGATAAATCTCTTCATCACAGGGTCTTCTCCAAAGAAGACGTTGAACATATTTATGGTTATAGGTATAACAGCTTTGTGTTGTGATGGAGATGGTATTGTGGAGGTCATACTCACAGACAGTGGACCACTGTGCGTCCGTCTCCTCCGTCATACTGCTCCTGCCACTTGGCCAGTCGTCTGACCAGCTGCAGAATAGAGCGTTTTGACAGCGGCGTGTCTCTGTATGCTGGCCAACCAATATACTGGAAATGCTGGACCAGTCGGTAGCCGTCTTGAGGCTGCAAGCAGAACAGGAGACGTTTTGAGAACATTTCTCCAGAAAACATTTATATACCAACTCATGTTGTCACAAAGTGAAAGTTTTGAACTTATAGTATGAGACTGACCTCCCGTAAGTAAGAATATCCAGATAAAGACAATTCATATTTATGTTGATTTTAATATCTCAATTGTCTCTTAGAGAGCAAAGAGTTTCCATGAAGATAAATGGGAAAGTTCAGAAAAGATATCAATAATGTCTCAAAGCCCCCAAGCATGCATTAAAATCTCAATATGAACTGGAAGATTTCTCATCAAATTCTTCCTACAGCACATGACCTGAGCTGCTATTCACATTAATTTTATAGCTGTATAACTCTTGAACTGTTGTAAATAAAAAAAGATTCATGTGATTAATGTTTTACAAAAAAATACAATTTCAGTCTTTCTATATTCATTAATTATTATGACATTTACTAGCAATTTGTGACTCTGGACCACAAAACCAGTCATAAGGGTCAGTTTTTTAAATTGAGATGCATACATCATCTGAAAGCTCAGATAAGCTTTCCATTGAAGTATTATTTGTTATGATATGACAATATTTGAAAATCTGGAATTTGAGGATGCAAAAAGAATCTAAATACTGAGAAAATCGCCTTTAAAGTTGTCCAAACGAAGTTCTTAGCAATGCATATTACTAATCAAACATTAAGTTTTGATATATTTATGGTAGGAGATTTACTAAATATCTTTATGGAACATGATCTTTGCTTAATATCCTAATTTTTGGCATAAAAGAAAAATCAATAATTTTGACCCATATAATGTTTTGTTGGCTATTGCTACAAAAATACCTGTGTTACTTTCGACTGGTTTCTGATTGAAAATTGTTTCTACACCAATATTGTAGTGTACTGCATAAGGACCATTGACATACTTTTTTTTGTTTTGTTTTTATTTTTTATTCATTTTTAGGAGAAACAACAAAATGAATACTTAAATTAAACATAACTAAGAACTCAAGTTTCCTGGGGTTTGAAAGAGCAACCTTGGAACAATAAACAACTGAAAGCTGGTTTGGAAAACGATTGTAAGGCAAAAGAAATAAAACATCAAAACAGAAGCGAAAGCAAACAGAGATGTCAGCTGGATACTACAGTCAGACCAGATCAGCTAAATGAGAGTCATATTACACACAATTTGCCATCGATGAAGCCATTTCATGGCAAATTTGTGATGCTGTGGCACTTATTTATTTTGTGCTGCTATGCTGCGCCGGCACTGATTAGCTACCCGGTAAACCTCGCCTGTCAGCGGCGGTTAAAGAGAATGAGGGGGAAGAAAAGAGAAGGGAAGCAGGAGGAGGCGGGATGAGTCCTCTGTAACGTTAGACGCTCGACACACGTCAAGCTTCAGTAATGACTGCTAATGTGCACGAACAAAAAACTCAAGGTAACTCACATGGAAAAACTGCACAGAACCCATCCATGGATTGTATCAGTTGTGGCAGGATGGCAGTCAAATATTTATGTGATTATTGTGCTCATGCATATGTGTCTGGCTGAACAAATCACTTTCAAGGATACATAACGTGCTGAGTGTTGAAATCAAGTGGATTGAGAAAGACTATATAGTTGCGGCCTCTGTCGGTCTTACCGTAATTTCTCACTTCACTAACTCAGGGTCATAATCTCAGCTGCTGTTGATTTACTGTCGCATTAGCAGGCAAATCAAAGTGACTTAAGTGAATTTTTATCTCTTCTTGAGCTTTAAGATTTTTGCTTCTAAAAAGCAGTTTTACTTTAACGAGTTACAGTAAGGACGGATCGACACTGAGCACAAAGTACTTAAGGACTTTCAGGGGATTCAACTTGGCTAATCTGTTAAGGTTTAGCATCAGAAAATCAGTTTGAAAACCATCAATATATTCATTTCAGTTTGGTGATGCTAAGGGCAAAGAAATTACTACACCTTAACAAAAAAGAGACTACAAATAAAAGTTTTAAACTACTGTTTTTTTTTTTTTGTAATTATAAAAGCACTTGTTGACAAATTAATTAACAGGAATAATTTAAGCAGCTGTTGCTACTGTTTTTCCTCAAGTCAGTGTGACTTCTGTTCACAAGCATCTATTTAGCGGCAAGTAAAAATACACACTAACATTTAAACTTCTTTTAAACTTCTTTTTAAATCTTTTTTTTTTTTATTGAACTGGGTTCATATGTATCTCAGTTTCCACAAAAAATATCAAGCAGAACAACTGCTTATATGGTGTAGTCCTGATTAAAGTATTGAGCACAAAAAACTTGAATGCTACACTGAAGACTGGAGTAATGATACTAAAAAATCTGATTTGTCATCACAGGAATAAATTACATTTTTAAAAACATATCCAAATAGAAAAGAGTTTTAAATTGCAATAATATTTCACAATATTACTGTTTACTGTATTTTTAAATGAATGTACCCTCTGTGACCATAAGAGACTTGATTTAAAAAAAACAGGCCTGGCAGAGCTGGTTGGAGTCTGTGGGTCAACAAAGGATCAAATGACGGAGTGAGAGGCAAATCAATGAACACATTTCTGCCTCAGTCACTCAGCTGAGTCCCAAAGAGCAGTCCCTTCCCTGTGCACTGACCCCACTTACCCGTGCCATGTTGCAGATCCTGAAAATGCGATTGATAATGTCCTCGTCAATGTCAGCGGAGATGAATTCAACCTGAATGGGGCCGTAGCAGCAGGAGCCTTTCTCTGGCCAGTACTGCATGCAGAGCTGCAGCGGGAAAGAGAATTACAGCAAATAAGTATATTGCAGAGAAGTTCACATCCATACAACGTGACTCAGTAAGGTACTTTGAAATCTAAAGAGTGCAAGAGAAAATGAAAATAACTCAATAATTGTAAAGTCCATGAAGCTGAACTCAAATTGCAGTGTGCCTATGAAATCTGTTCCACTGATCCTTTACTCACTCACTCAAACTTAAATGAGCCACATTATGACAAATCACAATTTCTCTTGATCCTCTGAGATCAAAGAGTTTGTTATAATATAAAAATATACTACAACTTTCAGAACTCAAAACTTGCTTGACTGAAAGAAAGACCATTTATTGAAACTAAATAGCTGAATCATCGTAACTTTTTTAACATTTCTGGCAAAAAAAAAAAAAAAACATTAAAAAAATGATTTAATACAGCATATTAAAAATTATATTAGTTATACTTCATACTGTATATACGCTAAATACTGTATATGTATATATAATACTATATATGTATACAATATAATACAATAATACAGTAAAAACTGCAATATTGTGAAATATTATTACAATTTAAAGTCGCTATTTTATATGTGAATATATTTTAAAATGTAATTTATTCCTGTGATGCAAAGCTGCATTTTTAGCATCATTACTTCAGTCTTCAGATCCTTCAGAAATCATTTTAATATGCTGATTTGCTGCTCAACAAACATTTCTGCTTATTATCAGTGTTGAAAATGGTTGTGCAGCTTCATATTTTTGTATAATCCATTTTTTTTTCTTTCATGAATCAAAGGTTCAGAAGTATGGAAGCCCGTTTCCACCACCGAATAAAAAATAAAAAAAAGTAATTGCAACTTTTTATCTCACAATTCTGACTTTTGTTCCTCAGAGTTGCATGATACAAACTCGCAATTCTTCCAATTGCGTGTTATAAAGTCAAAATTATGAGATATAAAGTGATAATTATTACTTTTTTTCTCAAAATTGTATGATATAAGCATAAAAAACTCGCAATTCTGACTTTTTTTCTTGCAATTGCGAGTTTGTTGCAAGTTATAAACTTGCAATTGCGAGATTTGCAAGAAAATTTGAAGAAAAAATTAAAAAAAATAAATTCTGAGAAAAAAAGTCAGAATTGTAATTTTATACCTTGCACTTCTGAGTTTATAACTCACACTTGCCAGTTTGTATCACACAATTCTGAGAAAAAAATCAGTTTTCAAGAGTTTTTATCTTGCAATTCTGACTTTATAACTTGCATTTCCAAGTTTATATCTCATAATTCAGAGAAAAAAAGTCAGAATTGCTAATTTGTATCATGCAATTCTGAGAAAAAAAGTCAGAATTGTGGGATGTAAACTCAGAAGTCAGAATTGTGAGAAAAAGTCAGTTACCTTTTTTTAATTCAGTGGCAAAAAAACACAGAATACAGAAAAGTGTAATGCATGCTTTTTTTTTTAAAGAAAAGGTAGTGTATACTTAATATAATATATCATTTATTATACTAATGCATGCATGCAGGCTTTTTGATTTAGACTGCATTTTTGGATTTGCCCTCCTTTTTAGATTGAGCATCATCCACAAAAATCAATACAACACTTAGAGGAAAAGAAATCCCATCTTCCAACATCCAATTGCAAAAGATAACAAATGGTGGTGAGGGTCAAGTACTTCACATACCTGTGCAGCATCCATTTCATTCAGCATCACAATAGTGGAGCAGTTGTAGTCGAACACTAGCCTCCAGAAGTCGGCCACAGTGTTGGGCAGAGGGTGCTGCGTTACAATGAAAGCTGCCGGCTGTTTGTGGCTCTAGGACAATCAATAAGAGAACAAGTTAACTCTTCCTCCCAGCACTGAAGATGTGCCCCGGACCCAACACATAGCAACGTGCCTCACATGTGTAATGACATAAACTAAATGGAGACCTGCAGAGGGACAGGAAACACAGAGACTGAGTGATAACCTTGCCAAGGGATTCATTGACATGGACTGCCGAGGCTTAGTTTGAGACAAACACACACGCACTGCTAGCACGGGTCGTCCGTTCATTTCATTTGCTGCTTATCTTATTTTTTTCATCTTGTTGTTCTTTATCTGAGGTGCGTGTCTTCTGTCTTGATTATCCTTTTTGGACGCTGTGAAGATGCTGCTTTACGGTACAAGGGTGATTATGATCTATGTGTGGAGATTACAGAGATGTGATCTAATCTTGTACTCTGTTAAATTGGCTTGTTTATATGAAATTGTTACTGTGTGATCTCCTGGCCGATCTACTCTGCTTACCTGGGATTTATCAGAGTGCACTATGGGAAGAGCTGTAATATATATTGTATGAGTTATTTACTGTTAAAAAAAAATACTGCAAGTTTTAGAACTAAAAAAATTTGTCTTGGTTCAAACAAACCGTTTATCACCACTCAGCTGAAAATATTAATATCTGTGACTAGATAAAATTGATGATGAAGCAAGGCAAACAAAAATTAGCACAAAAAAATCTACATCTATGTTTTTAATTTTAGACTCACTGTCATCAGTCTCCAAATCCATGTTGCTTCAAATCTGATTCATGCGAGCAAATCCGTTCATTCTAAATGCTCCGCTCATACGTAACATTGCAACATCCAATTTATTTCAGCAAGACACTGATTTATTCCAGTTTGTTTAGACATCTTTGTAAAAGAACACGCTGAAAATGATGCATCAATTTAAAGTTCCTACATGACATTTTAAGTCTTTCATTGCAAAATATTTCGTTTTTCAGTTGTACATAATGCACATTTTGATGTTACAGTTATTGATTATTCTAATTTTATTCACCAAAACCCATAAGTAACTTTATCTAGCCACTTGTTAGTAGCTAGCCTTAGCTTAGTAGCTTAATTCTAATTACTTTAAATTACAAGTAGCCTGTGGCTTTAAGCCAATGAATTTAAGCCATTTAAGCCAAAGGCTTTAAGCCATGATTTCCGCAATGAATGAATAAATGTCGCATTTTGTTTACTACTCATAATAAAGCATGGACAGCGTTTGCAGTTTTTCAGCTTCTGTCGTCCTTCTATATGACAATATGAACACACAATATCTCCAGCTGCTCTGAGAATCACTTCATTAGCATTTTACCATTTAATCTGAGAAAACTACCGTATCATATATAACTTGTCAAAATAAAAGTTAGTTTAGTTAGTTTAAGATTAAACTGTGTTAATTTTCATTTGATCATGATAAATTAAATTAAAGTTTTATGTCTTCATCTGATTACCAGAAAAATTAAGATGTACATTTTATAGGGCCCTTTATTGTTTTAAAAAAAAAAAAAAACAGAAAAGAAAAGAAAAAAAGAACTCTTGATGTTAATGATGTTAACTCTTCATTTTGTGGAATTATCAATTGCATTTGTATTAAAAATATATTTACGGAGTGTAATAAAAAAAAATCGAGAGCTTGCGAAACGAAATTGAACCGAATCGGGACATCTGAATCCATACCCAGCCCTATTTCTGACCCTGCATAGACAGCAAAGCAACTACTACATTGAAGGCCCAGAAAGGTAGAGAGGACGTAGATAAAATAGTCCATGTGACATCAGTGGTTAAAACGTAATGTTCTAAAGCTACGAGAATACTTTATGTGTGAAAAGAAAACAACGTCTTCTCCTCTGTGTTACCACAACTAATCCAGGTTCTAAGTCTCCTGTGTCAGCAGCATCATGTCCTTACCTTTTTGGGCCTTGATTGTGGTAGCTGCGTTGCTGTCTATGCAGGGTCCGAACGCTCTCAGTTTTCATAAAAAAAATTGTGTTACAAAGATGAACGAAGGTCTTACAGGTTTGGATCGACATGAGGGTGAGTAATTAATGACAGAATTTTCATTTTTGGCTGAACTAACCATTTAAACAAATGCAGGCCAGGTGACCTCTAACAAAAGCGGTCGAACTTACATCCATCAGTGCTGCATTGATGTAATTGCTGGACTCGCCGTCGACAGAAATGAGGAAAGGCAGGCAGCGGTCCACCGCGAGGACGTCCATGCTGCGGTTCTTATCGTGATTACGCGGGAGCAGACCAACGCTGCAGTCCTCCGGACGGACACGTGGTGTCACTATATTCAGAGTCTGCAGAAGAAGACATGAAACCGTTAAAACATCGAAAAACATTAAGCTGCTCTTGGTCTTACTTGGGAAAAAATGATGGGCTTATAAAAACCAATTCCACTCGCACTGCTGGTCCAACCACAAGCAATGCAAATATTTTAGTAAACTGAAGGTCAGTCATTACTTATGTATAAGACACACTGAAGAACAGAGACGTTGAGGGAGAGAGAGACAGATGGAGCGAAAGACAGACAGTGAAAAATGGCTTACAAGAGAGAAAGATGCAGCGCTAGATAGAAAACGAAAGATCTGGGAGGAAAGAAAGATAGAAACATATTCATCATATTTTATGAGACACCTCACAGATCAGAAGCCTTGCTTCCCCCTCAGACAGTAGAAGCTCGCTCATTTCACAGGGAATACAAAACATAAAGGCATCATGAAAAGAAATAGCTCAGCTCTGGGCTTTATGGGGCTCTAGCAGCTCGGCGATGACTCGTAAAGAAACGCTTTCTCCCTTGATGTTTGAGTCGCCATGTCTTTACTCACCTGCCTCATCTAAATGTGCAAAAGATGCCGTCGCGCTTTGCCGATTGACTTTTTCAAAAGCACTTCGAATATAGGAGTAATCATGATGAAATCACACCAGAGAGCTTGATAAAGTTGTTAGAAATAGCTGCGAGGCCTTCAGCCATAATACAGTACTACCAATCGACAGCAAAAACCTTGGAGGATTCAGTAAATTAGGCCTCCACGTGGGCTGCTCATGTAGCTCACTGATTATAGTTTAAAGAGCTGCAGGAACACAAAGCATGAAGCTTTAACAAAAAATATGTTCCTACTGTTTTTAAGACTCAGCGGAAAGATCAATCACAAATGAGATCTCTTTAGCATCTCATTTGCTCCTTCTACACTGTAATGAGATCGAATGAGGAACAAATGGATGATTATATATTGAGAAATCAGTAAGTAATGTTTAGGTCTGAACTTTTACTGTACATCTGTAATTGTTTTATTTGTTTTTCCTGTGCTTTGAAAGAGCAATTTCACATTTTAGAAGCAATCTGCATAGGATTTTTTTTTTTTTTTTTTTAATTAAAAAACATCCATTTGGGTAGACAACTCACCTGAAACTCATCTTTGATCTGGCTGGAGTTCGTCTGAGGGTCCAGTCTGCTGATGTTGTAGTAGATGGCTCTGAATTCACACACTGGGATTGCCGTGTTCCCACACAAACATGCTTCCAGAATGGCGTCATGCACAAACACATACTGCTCCTGAGGAAAGAGACATAGAGATCAACACTTACAAAAAATACTGTGGTACACTTATGGTAAGACAAGTCAAAAGTTTACATACAGTTTGCGGAATCTGCAAAATGTTAATTATTTTACCAAAATGAGAGGGATCAAAAATGCATGTTCCTGCTTCAGAAGAAAACAGTTTTCAAAAGTTTTCACCCCCCCCCCCCACTCTTAATGCATAGTTTTTCCTTTTGAAGCATCAGTGAGCGTTTGAACCTTCTGTAATAGTTGCATATAAGTCCCTCAGTTGTCCTCAGTGTGAAAAGATGGATCTCAAAATTATACAGTCATTATTGGAAAGGGTTCAAATACACAAAAATGCTGAAAAAAAAACAAAAAAAAAAAAAAAACAGAATTTGCAGGACCTAAAGGATTTTTCTGAAGAACAGCAGGCAGTTTAACTGTTCAGGACAAACAAGGGACTCATGAACAACAATCAGTAAAGAATCAAATGTATGTAAACTTTTAAATTGGATCATTTTTTATAAATTCAACTGTCATGTGGACTATATGTAAACACTTTTATGTGAAATATTATATTCAGGTCAGTACTGAAAAAAAATAATAACATGCAATTTGTATGATCCCTCTTATTTAGGTAAAAGAATTAACAGTTTGCAGATTCGGCAAGGTGTATGTACAACTGTATATGAAAGCAGCATGTTTAAAATAATTTGTATGCATCAAATAAATGCAGCCCAGTGTGTGTGTGTGTGTGTGTGTGTGTTCTAAAAACAATACTCAAATTTTATTTAATCAGTATAATAATTAAATATAATCAGATTTACAATTTCACCGTACTGAAGACACTTTTAATTATCTTGCTGATTCAAAATGATTGCAACTGCTGGTATAGCTTATAGGCCACATGAGAAAACCTCCCTTTGGCATATTAGTGCCTATTTTTGAATACTAAAAACACTAATCACAGCTCTAAAATAATTAAGGGCTTGATTTAAACTTTTACATCTTCAAACCAGCTAATCTACATAATTCATGAACATCCAAACACATGCATTTAAGCCCGACCTCAAACTGAGAGCGATCGAGCACAGCGTCATAGCAAATCATCAGGGAAATATGGAGTCGATACTCCACGCAAACGTTAGTATGAGAGCAATGCATGAACATTGATGCATGAAGCGCAATTTGCTGATGGCAAAATGACTCCAGCCTTAGGGATGTTTTACGTGGATTACAGCGCTGCAGCTTCTGATGCTGAAATCCTGCATTGACAGCGGTGTCCCCCAAAACCGTTCCAACTGCGGTCTTCAAAATGAGATCAAGGGGGCACTCAAAGCAGCGTCCCCATCCCGTAGCTAACATTAAACTCCTTAAACCCCGGCCCCCAAATATGGGCTAGAATTATCCATATTTTAACTCAACAATGCCTCCGGCTTAAAGGTTTGAATGCTAATGCAGGCCTTTGATCCACGCTAAGCTAAAGTCAAGCTGAGCTGACCTCTCGTACCTATTACTCCATAACCTGGTGAGCACTTCTGCGGAGAGCTGAGGACAAAAGACGAGGAAAAAGCCTTTTAAAAGATTAATTGCTGTGTGTTGTGTCTGTGGAGGATTATCTTTGAATGGAGCTGCAGGCTGACACAAATTGCCTCCCAGAAGCCATTATCACCACCACTGTGTTTAGTGTTAGTCTTTTAAAAGCATGCTGTCCTCATCGCAAAAAACATGTAATATTAGAATGGACTAAATAAAAATGGCAATTGACTTCATATAGTGTGTTATTTAGTTATTTATTATTATTATTATTCATTTTGTTAGTTATGTAGTGAGCATAAATAATAATTGTTTAAAAAAATTATAATCATTTATTGTAAAAAATAAAATTATTAAACAAAAATTAAATTGTAATAATCCATCAGTTTTTCATGTCAAATGAAAGATTTTTAACTGTTCTTTGTAACAATAAAAAAATTTAATATGACAACTAGTGAAAAATAAAGTGTACAATTTAAAAAGTACAATTGTTGCATTAAAAAAACAACAAACAAAAACTAATGGAACTAATTTTCATCCACCACTAGGGGGCATGACTTTGAATTCCAGCATCCAGTAAATCCTGGGTAGGGAATCTGCCTGTCAGAGCCAAGGCAATTTCATATTCTGGCTGTTTTGATGTTACAGTGTGGAGATTAATGCGGGGAAGAGAAAGGTTATCTAAGTTTTATGCTGAAAATAGATGGCTTCAATATCATCTCCACAGACTGGAGAGCTTAGTAAAAGTTTGTGTGAGTGTAAGTGAGGTTCTGAGCGGGTGACTGAGAAGTAAGTAAAATAGTGAACGGATTAGTAAACGAATGTGTGTTTGAAAGAATGAATCATTTAGTAAATGAATGAACGTGCATATTAGCTTGTGCATAATCTGGCTGCCTGAATTCGCACGGGTGAAGTTGAACAGGCTGTAGGGCTTCATTCTGCTCACCTCTGTCTGGACCATGTTGACTCTCTGTGAGCGCAGCTCTCTGATGCAGTTGAAGATGTCCACCACACCCTCACTCTCTGCCATGTCCAACATAATGTCTACTGCAATGAAACAGCCTGTTCTTCCAGCACCAGCACTGTGGAAAATACAGAAAAAAAGGTTTATGTGAGAATTTTGATCTCATGATAACCTTCTACCAGCTCCATTTCTGCAGTGAGACTGCAATTAAAGTGACATTAATAATGTTACAAAATTATATTTCACATACTGTTCTTTTTTAAGAAGCACAGCTGTTTTCAGCATGGCTAACAATAAGAAATGTTTCGTTTCGCAGCAAATCAGCATATTAGAATTATTTCTGAAGGATAATGTGACACTGACTGCTGAAAATATATATTAAAATATATTAAAATTAAGGCTGTCAGTTTAGCGCGTTAACTTACTTAATTAGTTATGAATAAATAAATAAATAACATAACACGATTAAAATATTGAAATGCAGTTAACGCGCTGACTCTGCCCCCAGGCCTGTACATCATCTTATATTTCATATTGACTGTTGACAAATATGATGCAGGGCAACAACATGCAGTTATGCCCTAAAATTCAAGATATTGGTGCAAAAAAAAAAAATGTGTGTTTTGTCTCATATTTGAAAACGGTGAGATTTGTGAAAAAAGCAGAGGGGGGAATGCTTTTAAAAACCTTTTCTCTCTCCATAGGTGGAGGTTGACCCACCTTGAAGACTATAGCCTAATTAACCTAATGCTAGTGTTATCTGTTTACAACGAACATAATATTCCCTGTCTTTTTAGGCAAGTACCAGATAATGAGTGTCATGTCATGAAATGTGTTTAATATGACGGAAACTGTGTCTAATGTGATTACAATTGAATAAAAACATTGTAAGTTAGGCCTAATAATTATAACGATTTATTTTCAAACAATGAATAAATTATTATAGAGAAAGCGAGCAAAGATCACAGTAGCCTAATAACGAAGCTTGTTGAAACTCCGAACCAGTAAAACACTGCGTTGCAAAATGATTCACTGTTTCAAAGTGCTCTAATCGGATCACAAATTTGATTTAAAACGGGACTTGAAAGCACGTATGGCAAATCATTTGATTCAGAACCGGACTTTAAAGAGTGTATAGCGAATAATTTGATTCAGAAAGGGACTTTAAAGTGTGTAACGCGAATCTTTTTTCAATATGGGACTTCAAAGTGTATATGACGATTCATTTGATTCAGGACCGGACTTTAAAGTGGTATCGCAAATCATTTAATTCAGAACCAGGCTTTAAAGTGCGTATCGTGAATCATTTAATTCAGAACCGGACTTAGGAGCGGGTTTGCGGGATGTTTTTAAATATCACACAATATCACACTGGCAGCAAGAGCAATATTACACTAGTGCTGCTTTTGTCCCGATCTATCGCAAGCTTAAATGTGATTTTTTACAACAGTTCAGTAAATAAGAAGTTGATATTGTGTTATATTTTAAACAATATTATGTGTTTTTGTTCAATTTTGCAGAAAACATATTACCTTTGAAGCCATAGCAGAACTCTGAGCAACACCGCGGTGTTTAGTTTCTGAATGTATCAGAGTTTTGAATGAATCGTTTGAACCAATTTGATTCAAAAGCCCATTCGTGTAAGGAGAATGAATCCATCATTTTAATGAATTGAATGAATGACTCATAAAGACATTTTCCGCCACCTGCTGGCAGTTTTAGATTCTTGTTTAGAGTATCATTTAATTAAAAATTTTAATAAAAATAAAAACATAAAGGCATAGTTCACCCAAAACATTTAAATTCTGTCATCATTTAACCTATTGTAATTTCACACCTTTCTTTTGTGGAACAGTGTTTCTCAAATTATCTTCTTTTATGTTCCATAGTTTATGTTTGGCTGTTAGCCTAAATGTTTATGTGTAATTCATTTTATGCTGAATCAAATAAAGTATTTCCTTCTACAGCTACTATTTGCAATGTCTACTTTCTTATTTAACAAAGAATAGCTTCAAATAGTTATATTAATTAAGCGAAACATCATGTAATTAATTAGATAAAAAAATGTAATAAACAGACAGCCCTAATTAAAACGAAAACAGTATATTTTTTGATATTTCACAATGCTACTTACAATATTACTGTTTTTACTGTATTTTTCAATCAAAAAACCCTAAGAGTGACCCTAAGAGACCTCTTCTATATATTAATTTATCATTAAATAGGAATACATTTTATATATGTATATTGAATAATATATTTACTAGCCCTAAACCTAACCTACAGAAACTGTCTTTTAAATAAAAATGATTTATTTATTTATGTTTTCATTGAGGCATGTATCTGTAAAACATTTTTCTCACAGGAATTTGGTACTCCCCACACTGTACATTTTAAGCTTTTACTATGTTTTTGAGAACATTCTGTCCTCACACCATGGCCAAAAACCTGACCCACACACACCCAACACATTCATAAGAGTGAGATTTCTGCTAAGATCCAAATGTTAGGTGTTACGAAAACAAGGCTCTGGCAGACCAAGATGCTTGTGTGTGTGAGAGAGAGCACTTGGACAGAAGATGTGCCATCAGTCACTCTAAAACGACGCTCATACACACACACACACACACAAATACCAAGCAACTCCACGGTGTCACAGATTGGCCGTCACTCACTGTGATTAATGGTGCGAGAGGTAAACAACTGACAAAAAGAAAGCAAGGGACGGAAAGGGAGAGACTGGGGGGATGTTTCTAAGGCATCTAAATTATCAATATGATCAAAACTTGGGCGCAAAAACAATCAACTACATGCCTTCTGTCATCTGACTAATAGTTTATACTTTAGCAAGTAAAATGCCTTGTAGTTTAATAGTAAAAATGTCCCCCTTCAGGTCATGGTACACTTTTTTTCTTTGCTGTAAAATCTTGTGAAGAAAAAATACAAATTTGTATCAAGTCTAAGTATAAGGACAAATTTGTTAGTAATATTTTAAGACAAACATGTACAGGACTGCAACAATAACTAATACATTGGATCGCATTTTATGTTTTGTCCCCCACAATATAAACTACAAAAACTACAGATATTTACATGCATTTTATGCATACTGATATAAATTGATTAACATTTTACTTTTTATGTCAGGCTTAATATTTAATATATGTAATATGCCAAGCTTTACATGATTAACATATTGCACATTTACATGTCTCTTCTGCTCACCAAGCCTGCATTTATTTGATCCAAGACACAGCAAAAACAGTACAATTTTGAAACATTTTATTATTTTAAATAACTATTCTCTATTTGAATATATTTTAAGATGTGATTTACTGTTCAAGAAAGATTTATTATTATCAATATTTAAAACAGTTAAGTACATGTTTTCAGGATTCTTTGATGAATAGAAAGATCTAATGATCAGCATTTATCTGAAATAAAATACAGCTTTGAAATCACAGGAATAAATTAAAATTTAAAATATATTTAAAAAGAAAAGTTATTTTAAATAGCAAAAATATTTCAAAATTTTACAGTTTTTTTGCTGTACTTTAAATCAAATATATGCAGGCTTGGTGAGCACAAGAGACTTGGAAATCTTGAAAATCTTACTGTTCAAAAACTTTTGACTGATAGTGTATCAAATTGCACACGCACTTTCAAACAGTACAGCTAAACATGGTGTGTCAGTTGGTGTTGTGTCAGGTTTGATGATTGAAAACCTTATTGACAAGGAAGTAAGAAAGTACAATTGGAATGTTCTAAAAAACTACAGCTTGAATCTAAATCTTAATCTCTGCACCAGGAGACCTTGACACTCGGGCTAATCGGCTCTGAAAGTTTCTTTGTCACATCTGCTTCTTCTCTGGGATTGCAGGGCCGACTGCAAATTTACACTGCCACTTCACAGTCTCCTGCTGTCACCTTTCATTCTCAAACCTTCTTCCCACACGGCCCCCAATTACTCCCCACAATTGTGACTCTGTCTATCCGTGCATCCATCTGTGAGCACGTGGGCATGTTGTGGACAGATTCACATGAGAATGTCTATCCATGTGCTGAAGCGTCCTACGTTAGTGTGAGAATGTGTGAGTGCTCATGAGTATGTGTGAAAATCGTCTTCTCTTTTATCTCCCTGGGTTCTTTTGTTGTTACATGAGAAGTTAGTTATGCTGCCAGCCAAGTGTTCATCTGGACTGGCAAACGTCTGAGATAAATGTTTAAATACATGCATGAAATCAACGCATTCATCAAATTTCACATTGAAATGTTTTCAAATGGTTTTACACTGTTACTGAAGATGCACAGGAATGAAATAGCTCTCATGTATCAGTAAATAATGAAAAAAGCAATGTTTATGTGGCAGAATTTAACATCACGGAAGCTCAACGTAAAAATATCTTCTACAAGATCACATATGTGACCCTGGACCACAAATTCAGTCATAAGGGTCATTTTTTTTTTTTTTTTTTTTTAAATTGAGATTTATACATCATCTGAAAGCTGAATAAATAAGCTTTCCATTGATGTATGTTGTTAGGATAGGACAATGTTTTGGCTGAGATACAACTATTTGAAAATCTGAAATCTAAGGGTGCAAAAAAAAGAAAATCGCCTTTAAAGTTGTCCACATGAAGTTAGCAATGCATATTACTAGTCGAAATGAAGTACTGATATATTTACAGTAGGGATATCTTAATGGAACATGATATTTACTTAATATCCTAATGATTTTTGGCATAAAAGAAAAATTGATCATTTTGACCCATACAATGTATTTTTGCTTATTGCTACAAATATACCTGTGCTACTTAAGACTGGTTTTGTGGTCCAGGTCAATTATTTATATAGCATTATATTATTAATAAAATATTTTACATATGCATTAATTTTTTTTTTTATTAACTTTTTTTTTTCCCCCATTTTGGGTTTTTATAATTTCATGCTTTTGTTTATAATATTTTTAATTAGTTTTTTTATATATTAATTATTCTTTTTAATATTTAGTGTTTCAGTTATTAGTGTACTTTTTTTGTTTATTTAGTTTATAATGTTTTCAATTAGCTTTACATTTAATATTTTTGTAATTCAGTTGTATGTTTTTTTAAATTACTTTTTTATTAAAACATGCTATAAAAGTTATACATCAGAGATAGACAATAAGGGTGCGAACATCTGAAAAGATTTACAAAGATAGTAGGTGTTTTTCACAGTTAGAACACAAATAAAAGGAAAATCCTTTTACTTTGTAAACGTGTGTAGTTGCATACATATTCCATCCCACTATGCATAGTATGTTAAAGGAACACTCTACCTTTTTTGAAAATAGGCTAATTTTTCCCAACTCCCAGATGAGTTTTACTGTTTTTGAATCCATTCAGCTGATCTCCGGGTCTGGCGTTAGCACTTTTAGCATAGCTTAGCATAAATCATTGAATCTGATTAGACCGTTTGCATCTCGCTCAAAAAAGACCAAAGATTTTCGATATTTTTCCTATTTAAAACTTGACTCTTCTGTAGTTACATTGTGTATTAAGACCAACAGAAAAGGGAAGTTGCGATTTTCTAGGCTGATATGGATAGGAACTATACTCTCATTCCGGCATAATAATAATTCTTTGCTGCCATACCATGGTGCAGCAGGTGCAATGATATTACGCAGCACCTGAAAACATGACCAGCACTAAGCCACTAAGATAACAGTAAAATAGCTGGGGAAATTGCAACTTTTCATTTTCTGTCTGTCTTAATACATGATGTAACTACAAAAGAGTCAAGTTTTAAATAGAAACAATATGGAAAATCTTAGCTAATCATAGCTAAGCTATGCTAAAAGTGTAATTTAAGTGCTCACACCATTAGTCCAACTTTAAACCAGAACCACTGACTTACAGTAAATGTATGTTAGAGAAGCAAAAAAAGGGACTGTAAGAAAGGTGTAGATATGAGCGCACCTGCAGTGTACCACGATGGGTCCTGCATCTGGAGGATTGAGGAACTTGACCTGGCGGATGAAGCCCAGCAGGCCTGTGGCGTAGCAGGGAACGCCGTGATCGGGCCAGCTGGTGAAATGGAACTGCCGGATTTCCCGAATCTCATGGTGACTCTTCTGCAAACAGGAGCATGTGGTGAGCTTAATATCAACAGGTGTCGTCTGAGGGTAACAGGTAGATGATTATTATAGAAGATGGCTGGGATTAGCAGACCCAATAAATGTATGTCAATAACAATCAAGACCATGTGGTTTTGTGTATACAGTGTAAATAGCAGGATACCATGGGCACAAAATTATGGATAACCTTATGGTAAGGTGAAGAAATAAAATAAAATAAAATAAAATAGGAAGATAAAAAAGGGCCAGTCAAGGCGTCATGGTCAATGTTTGAACCACTGCACAACTATGTTTGTGGTTTGATCTGTGTAGGCGCTGAGGCTTTTTACACACCGTTTTGTGTTACAGTAGAAACATTTTCCCATTACTTCCTGACTAACACTTAATGCTCTGATAAGCTTTTAATTATAATTTGGGATTGAGAGGAGCATAATCCCTGCCTGGAGGTGCTGATACCACCAAGAGAGGACCAGTGTAGCCGTTTAATGCAGCTTGTGTGTGTGTGTGTGTGTGTGTGTGTGTATGTAACTGAGCTGCTATAGATAGGTAAGGTAACGAAAAGCTGAAAAAAAAAAAAAAAAAAAAAAAAACAGACTCTCTGATGTCCAGCAATTGGGAATGAAATCCATACCTAGACACATAAGGACACTTAAGAATGGTCTTGAGCAGGAGTTAGCTAATCCATTTAAAGATGAATATTAATAAGACCTTTCATAATTGACTGTCTTCTTGAACCGTCGTAATTATACCATTTGACCATGAGACTCTTGAAATCTAGAATACTACAGTATGTGGGATTTGTGTCATAGATACACGAGTCATTCTATAATTGTGGGTACAGCTCATGTCCGTGAAGTATATTTTTAATACATTTTCATCAATATAAAGCCCTGATTCTTAATTTTTTAGTACACAATTATATTTTTTCCCAATTACACTACTATATGTTGAGAAAGCCATATCTTTTGTTAAAAAAATGATGTTTGTATCACATAAAACCCTGGTATTCAGCTGTCCAAGTTGCATTCAAGCATGAAAATGACCTCAAATATAATTTGTCTTTAGTTAGATTAGGTTATTAGGACATTTGGGTATGCGCTTCAAAAATAATATGTGTTTATTTCGATAACTTTTTAACTTGTTTTATTTGTGTCTGAAAAACCATTGTGAACTAATGTAAATGTAATGTAAATGTGAACTAAGTTACAGTAGAAAACCCCCCCTCAAAAAGGAATGGTTTCTCCCATTCTCACATAATTTACACGGTATGATGGTATTTCCTCTAGAAGCACATGGATTAAAGTTATTTTCTCTTTTCCCCCTAATATTGGTAAACTAGCAAACTTGTGTCAAGGGTAGATTAATTCAATGTCAACAGTATTACCCAAGTATTACTGCTGCAAATTTGAACAAGACTCAGTAGTTCTAGGCTTCCATGTTGAGTTACAGGGCCAAAACCCTAAAAATGTCAACTAAGTTACTGTCAACCATGTTACCCAGTGAAGGTAACATGGTTGACAGTAGCAAACATAGATGGTATCTATGCACATATTCCTGCAGAACACCTATATTTATATAGCACTTTATACAATATAGATAGCTTCAAAGCAGCTATGTAATGTCATGTTTGGGTTTTTGGGATAATGGAAAACTTTTTTCTTCACATTGTCAAATGTTAAATGTAAATGTAAATTATAGAATGACCCACACAAAAGGAACAAAAAAAATAAATAAATTGTCATTAACTGTCATTAAATAAATGACAATGCAATAAAAAAAAATCCTTAATGCAAAACATAGTTTCGAAAATATAATATATATATGTACTTTTAGAATCTACAAACATGAAAATGTACATAATTTATGAAATAATTTTTAAATATTTATAAATATATATATATAGGGGATGAAATGTGGCCCAGACATATTTTCATTAGATTTAAGCTGGTGAAACCTCTGAGAATCAGGAGACTTGAGCAAAAGTCCCTGTTTGATATCCATTTGATCTCAATGCTGCCTAAGAGAAACCGAAAACATCTCTAGTCATTTTCTTCTCCCACTCATTATGAAGCACAACGATGTGCTGAGAGGAGGATGCACCCTAACAACTCTCTTTCAAAGTTGAGGAAGCGTTTGAAAGGCAGCAGCCTCGTGAGACAGATGGATTGAGTGATTTAAGAAAGTTGCTGATGACATGCTGTTCCATAGCGCGCTCACCCCCTCAAAAACGACTCCCAAACGCTAATTTCTCCCACTATCAAAGCTTTCCTACATCTGTTCTGTTTGGATTACAACACTCAACAACAAAACTCTAGTCGCTTCTAAGAGCTTTCTTTGCGATTTGCTTTCGTTGCAAAATATTGTCTGTTGGCTTATGTTAAGATCTCGTAAAGTTTGTTAGTTAGAACATTGTGGTTATGTTTAATTTATGCAGATCTGACGTCAAGCTGTTCCTGTATGATAAGAACAATAAAAGTGATTGAGTGAGAGATTATGCATTATGGGCTTAAACACAAGCTGATGGCTCATATGGTATGGATGAACATGAGACTAAATAAAGAGATGGATGCAGAGTGCTGATTTATTTATTTATTTATTTATTTTTTAATGTACTGAGAAACAAAATGTAACGAGTTTTCATATCTTTAATAAAATTTATTTTTTCTTATCCTATTACATATTAAAAATAATTAAAAATTATATATATATATATATATATATATATATTTTAGGGCTGTCAAACGATTAATCACGATTAATCGCATCCAAAATAAAATTTTATGTTTACATACTATATGTGTGTTTACTTTGTATATTTATTACGCACATATAAATACACATGCATACATGTATATATTAAAACAAAATATTTATATGTATATATATTTATACCTGTATAATTTAGATTATAAATAAATATAATATTTTAGATATAAATCAAAAATATTTTCCTTCATATATACATGTATGTGTGTGCATTTATATATACATAATAAATATACACAGTACACAAATATATAGTATGTAAACATAAACTTTTATTTTGGATGTGATTAATCGTGATTAATCGTTTGACAGCACTAATATATATATATGTATTATACACTACCAGTCAAGAGTTTTGAACAGTAGAATTTTTTATGTTTTAAAGCCTGCATGTATTTGATTCAAAGTATAGCAAAAACAGTAAAAATCTGAAATATTTTTACTATTTAAAATAACTGTTTTATATTTTAATATATTTTAAAATGTAATTTATTGCTGTGATCAAAGCTTAATTTTCAGCATCATTGCTCCAGTCTTCAGTGTCACATGATCCTTCAGAAATCATTCTAATATACTGATATGCTGTTCAAGAAACATTTTTTATTATTATTCTTAATATTTAAAACAGTTGAGTGCTTTTTTATTTCAGGATTCTTTGATGAATAGAAAGACCCAAAGATCAGCATTTATCTGAAATAAAAAGATTTTGTAACATTATACACTGTACCATTTAAAAGCTTGGAGTCAATTTAACACAAATTCTAGAAATTAATACTTTTATTTAGTAAGGATGCTTTAAATTGATCAAAAGTGATGATAAAGACATTTATAATTATAATATAAGATTTCTATTACAGATAAATGTTGTTCTTCTAAGCCTTCTATTCATCAAAAAAACCTGAAAAAAATTCTACTCAGCTGTTTTCAACATATAAATAATAGTTTTTTGACCAGCAAATCAGAATATTAGAATGATTTCTGAAGGATCATGTGACTGGAATAATGTTACTAACAATTCAGCTTTGAAATCACAGGAATAAATACAATTTTTAAAGAAATTCAAATAGAAAACAATGTTAAATAGTAAAAATATTTCAAAATTGTACTGCTTTTGCTCAAATAAATGCAGGCTTTGTGAGCAGAAGAGACTCCTTTAAAAAAACATTAAAAATCTTACTGTTCGAAAACGTTTCACTGGTAGTATATGTATATATACAAATGTATAATTTTTGTTTTTATTTTTTACCATTCTATTTTTATTGCTATAAATACTCTTAAATTGTATATGAAACATTTAATGACATATAGGCATATTACATGGAATTTTAGAAAATGTAATTTTACAATCATTTGTATCTAAACTGTTATGAGGAAACAGAGAACACCTGAGCAATGAAAGAGAAACAACTTAGAAACTGGAGATGTTTTATTTGAATGTAGATGGAGGATGGGTTTTTACCTTCTGAACAGTGAAAGTCCTGATCACATATTCTGCAAGAGGCTCCGTTTCAATCAGCGTCACTTTGATGTCTCCGTACACCTCAGTTTCGTCAGGCCAGTACCGGACACATTTCACCTTTATGAACACATAGGAACCCACACGTTCACATTATCACACAACACCTGCATCTTAATTTGCCTGGGTATTACTCTATTTTACAGCAAGGTCTAAGTCAAATTGGCATTTGCAGAAACAGTATTATTAAACAAGTCCCTGATGGCATTTTGAAAACACAGAGAGGTGTAATTGGCCACCTGTCAGACAGGATGTTATCTCTGAATGAACAACCCCTGTGGTCCGAGTTCACTGGAGCCAATCATTGAACACCGCTCAATTATACTCAACGTGACATCAAACGGCTCTCGTTGGGGATGTTGTGAAGGACTTGTGCACCTAATTGTGCTCAATTTTAGGATGTCCTCCAAAATGCTTCACGAAATGACTTTCATTGTTTCCCTTGTATGTAAAGAAAACTTCCTGTTATATGATTTGTGTTTGCTTTTACATTTATTTGATGGGCAAATCTCACAAAATCATACTTACAAGATTTGACAGATTTTGTGAGGTTGACCAACATGGTGTTCACTCCTAAAAAATGTACTTAAAAGGTCCCCAAATAACCTTTCCGTTCTTCAAAAAAAAATTTTCTTAGTGTGAAGAACATTTTCCACTATAAGGAACCTTTTGTGCAATAGAAAGATTTCAAAGTTCTTATTGGAACTGTCAATTCCAATGAAAAACGTTATACACTACATTGCCAAAAGTATTTGGACATCCCAAATACTTTTGGCAACGGTTGCACTTCATAGGTTTTGAACAGGTTTGACTACTTTAGTAATTTCCATGAGTACTAATCTTAATGTTTAAGCGTATAATGATATTCTAGGGAATTGTGTCCTTCTAATTTTATAGCAAAAGTTTGGGCAGGACCCTTTTTTATTCTAACATGACAATGCCTCTGTGTATAAGGCAAGGTTCATAGAGAAATGTTTGATTCAGTCAGAGTGGAAGAACTTGGCTGGTCTGCATAAAACCAAGTCCTAATCCCAGCTGAACACCTCTGGTGTGACTTTAAATGCAGACCGTGAGCCAAAAACTCATCACCAAACACAAATGACTTGTACATACACTATATGGACAAAGTCACCCCCTTCTTAAGAAACAGAAAAAGGCACTTCCAAAACTGTAGCAACAAAGATGGAAGCATAATTCATGTATTTAAAAATAGTATTTCCATCTCTGTTGCTTCAGTTCTGGAAGTGTCTAAAATGACTGTACCCAAGTCACTGGTGTTTGGTCTGAGATTAGCTGAGATTAGGACTTGGCTTTATGCAGACTAGTTCTTCCACACTGACTGAATCAAACATTTATCTATGAACCTTGCCTTATACACAGAGGCATTGTCATGTAAGAATAAAAAAGGGTCCTGTCCAAACTTTTATATAAAATTAGAAGGACACAATTCCCTAGAATATCATTATATGCTTAAACATTAAGATTAGTACTCATGGAAATGACTAAAGTAGTCAAACCTGTTCATTAGAAGGGGGTGTCCCAATACTTTTGGCAATATAGTGTATTTTAAATGCATCCAAGATGTGTTCCGGAATGGAACCCACAACCTTGACTTTCCTTGCTATGCTCTATTCCTTGAGACACAGAAACATATTGCACGTTTGCATAAATTTCTTGCTAGATGTTCTAAAATCATTGCACAAGCACCCACCTCACAGATTTATATATACACTGCGTTTAACTGTGAGACCGTAGTTAAATGTGTAGCAATTGGAGGAGCGCTTCGTAAATAACATTCTTAATCCTGTGATATTTATTAAGGGAAGAGATAATTACAAGAACCCTACCCTGCCCACTTCCACCAGGTTGGTTACCATGACGATACTGGCAGAATTCTCTTGCCAAATCATCCTCCAGAAATCCCTCACGGTTTCCTGCATGGGGCCTACAGGAGAGGAGGAGGGACAAATTTAGAAGATCACGCAATACTCACAAAACTACTAGAAATAAGATGCAACATTTCCTTATGGATTCACAGACAGTCCCTGAGGGAAGGAGCATCACAGACCAGCATCAATGTCCACACTAGTGCATGCTAATATCTTTCTAAAGTCTTTCTTGTGGTGATGGACCAATGCAGTTTCTATCTAGCAATCTATCTATTTTAAAATGTATTTTTTATTAAATTAAAAAAAGTAGAAATGTGGCCTATAGACCAATTTGGAGTAGACAGTTACGTCACTTGCAGCTGTGCACACACTGCAGAAAAACACTGGTAACAAGTAGAGGGAAACAGGTAAAAATCCATGGAATAAGAGAAAAAATGTATTGTTGTGCATTTTGATGTTGGAATCGGAATGCAAATAACTTTTATAGAATATTGTTGTCAAAGACGCCATTTGAACCTAAGCGCAGACGTTTAAACAAACATACTATGGATGAAACCTGCTAAGATTACTCTACTTTTAAAGCATACATTTGCATTTAATTTAAATTTTAATTGAATTTAAACAACAGGCCTAAATAATCTTCACATTTGCAGCTCAAATGGGACATATTATATTATTCCTATACAGTTACAGCTATTTACTATTTAAGCCTATAACGTTTTACATTTACCGATTTGATCTCACAATTCAGACTTTTTTTTCCTCGCAAAAGTAAGTTTATATTTCGTATTCCGGACTTTATAACTCAATTCAACTCAACAATAATGAGTTTGTCAATTCTGAGGGGAAAAAAAGCCAGAAGTGTGGGATATAAACTCATGATTCAGAGCTGAGCGAAAAGAGAGAATGACGAGTTGATTTTTCTTTTTAGAGCTGTGAGATAATCTCGGAGTTGCGAGAATAAAGTCAGAATTTTCAATTATAAACTGAAATTGACCCTTTTATTTATTTATTCCATGGTTTCCATAGAGTGCTACTTGAAATCTGTAATTTTCTGCCACCAGGCGGGCTCCAAAAAATGTCATCACTGTTTGCAAACACCAAATTGTTCTATATGAAAACTCAAGTGGAAAGATATCTTGGCTTGTTCACCCAAAAATAAACCATCTGCTGAAAACTGGTCTCAGGTCATCCAAAATGTAGATGAGTTGTTTCTTCATGGAAACAGGTTTAGAGAAATTTAGCATTACATCTCTTGCTCACCAGTCCAAACAGCTGATAAAAACATCACAATAATCCATGACGAGGAAACAAACATTTACATTTAAAATGGCCTGAAGGTGAATCAACTATTCCTCTAAACTGTTCGCTTTATGGTGTGAGTTGGTTCTTGTAAAGAGTAAACCCATGTGTGAACACCAAACTTTCCCCCAAATCATCAATCCTAAAAACATTTCTTAAAAGTAAAAAGTAATGTTCATTTTTTCAGTTAAGCGATACTTAAACTAGCTAACTACATTAATAACTGCTGAAACTGCACTAAAACTATTTAAGGGGGTGATGTCTTTTTAAATATGAAACATTAAAAACAAATGATATCATTTCTAGCAGAGCTATGCTGATATTTAGCAGTGCTTACTTTGCAGAAAAACAAACAGGGGGCTGATCTCAATTAGGGTGACATTCAACTTAATTTACAAACCTTTTAGTCTTAATGCAACCAATAAAGCCAAAAAACAACCTCATTTATAAATCTGAAACTTATGAAGTGCAAAATAATTTTGCTAGGCTATGAAGCTTCATGCACAAACATTGTGACTCAGCATATCACCCAGATGCATGCTGGAAACTAGAAAAGCTATTGTACACTGGTACTATCACCAACATAGATATTCTAATTAAGCATACTTTCTATTTTGCATATAGCAACAGATGTGTAGATTGTTAAAAGACTTGTCTTTTAATGCAGATGTCGTTATGTGTTTTGTTAATTACCTTGTGTGGCTATGTAGTGCCTTGGTCTGTGGTAGCCCTGGGAAACAGAATGAAAAAGGAAGATGACAATTATTCAAATGAAACTAATTTTCATACCTGCACAAACCGCATGCAACAATGAACTTGCTTAAAGTAAACTTTGTTTGAATCCAATTCAGCACCCAACGAGACATCGTAATTTCACCTTTCTGATGCCTTGGGTTCATTAGCATTTTAACCACTGTGAAACAAATTGGTGACCAATGTAGCCTTGCTCATGTCAGGCTTTAAAGCACTGCTGCGGTTTACGAGCGGGTCTGTGCTACAACGGAGCCCGTAATTGTTTTATTATCGGGAATGAGATTGGGTGGCCTGATTATAGCTGCTGCGGGGTGAGAAGCCTCGCGCCGAAGCATATCCGTACGTGTTTACTTCCCATTTTGTAATGATCACAATCATATCGACTGTGTCATTATGGCGTTTAGATCAAGTTAGTGGATTTGGAGCAGCAATCGTGCTGTCGCTAGCTGTGGACATGGAGCATTTGCTAGAGTAATTTGCAGAAACTCAGAAGAGCGCTTTAAGCGCAGAAACCCCTTGTATCCCTCATTCGCTGTAAGTGAAGCTCTCAGGAGCGTAGCACATAAATGTTGCATTAATCTATTAAGCCCTTCTTTGACAGCAAAGAGTGAAGTTGTTCTGACATTTTAAGGTGGTTACCTAATACGCAGACGTTAAAGGTCATAAATATTATGTTCAAACTTGCAGATCTTTACTTTTTTATCAGTTTATGTTTAGTTAACATGAAGTAAGGATAAATATCGAAATCTGAATGTATATGAATATACGCTACAGTTCAAAAGTGTAGGTTTTGTTGAATGTCTTTTAAAAGAAGTCATTTATTTGATCAAAAATGCAATAAAAACTGTAAAATTGTGAAATATGATTAAACTTTAAAATAACAGTGTTCTATTTATTCCTGTGAAGCAAAGCTGAATTTTCAGCATCATAACTCCAGTCTTCAGTGTCACATAATCCTTTAGAAGTCATTCTAATATACTGATTTTCTGTTCACAATTGTTAACTGTCACTTTTGATTAATTTAATGCATCCTTGCTAAATAAAAGTAGAGAATTTGAATAAAACAATTAATGAATGAATAAATATCATATTAACATTTTAATATGTGTAATAACGTGTCATACTCACGTCGATATAGTTGGCGTTTATGTAGTCAGAGTGGGGGTCTCCCTCCAGCAGTTGCAGTCGGACACGAGTGTGATCGTCTGTGGGGTCAAATATTCACAGAAGAGCCGGTCTAAAGTTACACATACACTTTTAAGGGGAGCTACACATGCATGAGCTGTCCAGGAAACAAAGCAGTACTGTACTTTACACACAATGTCATTTACCAAAGCAGGAGTTATGTGTGTGAAACAACCACTTTTGGACAGAGAAAACTGTCAAACTCTTCACACATTTGTACTAATATGCAGATTTTAATTTAATAGGCACATTTGAGTTCAAAAACAAAAAAACAGAACTACGCCAGCAATCTCCTTTAATAAAAAAAAAACCAACACATTTAGTGTGATTTACCAATGGTGCTGATGAATTGTGTGTTTTTTTGAAAAGACCTCTGCAGCCTCAGCGTAACTTTCTGCATAAGCAGGACAATTACAATCTTTTTGTAAAATATCTATAATGATGGGGAAGAGTTTTCAAAAAAGTTCTTGTTTCTAAGCAACTCAAGTCTGGGTGCCCCAAGTTCAGCACTGCACTCTGGGAATTGACAAAAAGAATCAGACCATTTTCCCATCCAGCAAAGTGGATGTACAGTTGGCCAGTGATGTAATTGATGTAATTACTCCAGCACCGCCAATCTTCATCTCGTCTTCGCTATAAAGACTTGACCTGCTAATGTTTAGCTCAGGCACCGCGTCTTTCCACCCTTGAAAGGTGAAGCTGCATGTCTTGCCAATTACGACGACACTTCTGGAAAAAGGAAGAGGGTGGAAACGGAAAGAGAGGAGGGGTAAAGGAAAGGTCTGACACTAGCTCCGCAAACCCGTGTGCCATTCTGCTTTGATCACATGGAGAATGCAAATGCTCCGTTGAGGCATGTCGACTCCAAGCCAGCGGATGTTCTCTGATGGCATGCAGCTCTGTGCAATCCCTCCTGATTTCTCTCAGTCTTTTCGTGTTTTCATTCCGAGGAGAAGCAGGTCCACATCTTGAGCTGTAAGCGGGTCGTGAAGGTTGTTTACTTCTAGACAGCCCCTCCTTCCTGTCCAAACCTGCTGTGTTTCTTTTTCTATCTGCTCAAAATTCACCAACTTATATTTTTTAACTTCAGACTTTTTTATTTGCTCCTTCTCCCTCGCTTGCCTCACAAACATCTCAGCTGTCTCTCACCGGTGCTTTGGTCTGTCTGCTGACCTCTCTGCTCCCCGAAAGGGAACACGCGTGAGGAAAGCAGAAAAGAGGGAAATGGAGGGATGCGGAAAGAGAGCGAGAGAAAGAGATGGGGCTAATTAGACGCCACTGAGTCAGTTGTCATAACAGCAAGCGCTCAGCAGGGTTCTTCTCCGCAGTGAGGGGCCAGACACAAAGCTCTAATTGGGAGAGAATGACCGGACTACAGACGAGTGCTGTGATGCATGGGTACAGTAGTTCTGAGTCAGCCTGCAAAACTATCCAGATGTCTGGATGATCACCTGTTTAGACGTGTAAGAGAGACTTTACAGTGACATAGGATGATGAGTAGGCTTTGCCTCAAATTTCTTAATTCTGCACTGTTTGCACCACAGACATGAGTCAGTGATTCCTCATGTCATGCAGTTAAATGAGGACAGGTGTGCTATTACTTTTCTAAGTGGTTAGAGTTACTTTTCTGTGTTTTTTTTTTTTCATGAGCTATATCTAGCTGCTCTTTTTGACTTGGGCCAGTAGGCAACGACCCATAAAACTCCAGCAACCACCTAGAATACTCTAGCAACCCTAAAGCAAGAAAAAAAAAAATTCTGCATTCTATTTATTTGTTTTCTTTTTTTTTTATTATATAATTAACAAAAAAGGCCTCTAACACTCTTTTTCTATTCTATCTGTCTATTTATATATACAACTTTTTGATACATTTACTGTGTTAGGCTAACTGAGACTAAGATAGCACTTGCATATCATTGATCTTTTGTTGATTTTGATTGCTTCCATTGTCCTCATTTGCAAGTCACTTTGGATAAAAGCATCTGCTAAATGACTAAATGTAAATGTATATATCAATGGTCACACCCCATAACACAGTAACAACTGCATAGCAACACCATAGCAACCCCACATTAACACCCAACAACTAGAACATCCTAGCAACTGCATAGCAACACCCTGGCAATACCATATCAACACCCCCACCCCAGAACACAATAACAACTGCATAGCAACCCCACATTAACACCCAACAACTACAACATTCTAGCAACTGCATAGTACACCCTAGCAACCCCATATCAACACCCACACCTCAGAACACAGTAACAACTGCACAGCAACACCCTAACAACCACACATCAACACCAAAACACAGTAACAACTTCATAGCAACACCATAACAACCCCATATCAAAGCCTGACAACCCAGAACATCCTGGCAACTGCACAGCAACATCCTAGCAACCCCATATCAGCAGCCACACCCCAAAACACAGTAACAACTACATGGCATCCCCCTGGCAACCACATATCAAACACCAGAATACAGTAACAACTGCATAGGAACATTCTAGCAACCCCCTATCAATGCCCACAACCCAGAACATCCTGGCAACTGCACAGCAACGCCCTAGCAACCTCATTTCAGCAGCCACACTCCAAAACACAGTAACAACTGCATAGCAACACCCTAGCAACCGCATATCAACACCCATAATCCGGAACATCCTAGCAACTGCACGACAACACCCTAGCAACCACATATTAACACCCATGACATCCTAGAAACTGCATTGCAACACCCTACAACCCCATATCAACACCCACAACCCAGAACACAGTAACAACTGCAAAACAACATCCCAGAAAACCCTATCAACACCCACCACCTAAAACATCCTAGCAACTACATAGCAACACCCTAGCAACCCCATATCAACACCCAGAACACAGTAACAACTGCATAGCAACCCCATATCAATGCCCACAACCCAGAACATCTTAGCCACTTCACATAAACACCCTAGCTGCATAGCAACACCCTAGCAACCTAATATAAACACCCACCACCTATAATATCCTAGAAACTGCATAGCAACACCCAAACCCAAGAACACAGTAACAACTGCATAGCAACACCATTGCAACCCCACCACCTAGAACAGGGGTGCCCATCCCTGTTCCTGGAGATCTACCTTTCTGCAGAGTTCAGTTCCAACCCTGATCAACACACCTGTCTGTAATTATCAAGTGCTCCTTCAGATCTGGACTCTGCAGGAAGGTAGATCTCCAGGAACAGGGTTGGGCACCCCTGACCTAGAACACTGTAGAAACTAGAAAACATCCAGAAAACATCCATAGTGACCCTTTAACAACACTTCTGCAACCATCCAGAACACCCATGAAACTGCATGGCAACACATTAGCAACTACCCATTTTTATGTACAGCAGATAATATGGTAAGAAGAGAATATACTGCATGAATTGGAAAAAAATAAGCTAATATTACAGTGGCCACCGAAAAATTAATGATTGACATAAATAAATGTAATTATATTGAAGAAGCATCTGCAAACAAATTCTGCGCAAGCTTTTCTGAGCTATTTTTGCAATGACTTTCAATGTCATTAGGACACTTTAGTGCCATAACATTGATTTATTTCTACGTTTATCATAGTTTTTAAATACTTTCTAAGGCCATTAGATCTGCTATTGGCCTATCCATACTGATGCATTGATTAAACAACGACAACAAAACACAAAAAGAAGCATTAAGATAAAATATCTAACATAGTAACATTAAAAATCCTCTCTCATTTTGTATCTCATCCTAATAGTAGATGAAACACACAAAAAAAAACCCAATTTGCTACTTTTTAAAAGTACCACCCTAAAAATGTCAGCAGTCTCTTAATCAGCGCTCTTAAGCCCGTGTCTTCACCACTGCTCTTATATATAACCTCAGTGTGTTGTCAGCTGGCCCCAGTGCATTATACACCTAAACAGCCTATTAAATCCCTGCTTGGCAGAAAAAAGGTTCCTGTGTCAAATGGGCCGAGTGCTGTCGCACACACCTCGTGGCGTGAGAGCGAGGCACTCTAATCCAGTTTAATCCATTTCCATCCGCTCTGGGATAAGACGCTTTGCTCATGAAGTCTACCTGAGAGGGGTTTAGAAAGAAGCAGAAGTGTTTATGCCAGCGCTTGAGCTTTGAGAGCTTGGTGTTAGGACAAGTGTCATCCTAATCTAAAAGGGATTCATTTCAGAAGGTTAATTTGCACCAACGGCAATAAAAAGGATCTATTTTGCCACATACGCAAGGATTCTTATTAAAGAAATTAATTTCTATCGGTTATTCGCACCATTTTGTAATGAAGTGATCCTATTAGTTTATAGAACTAGCTAAATGATACAAACATCACTCTTTAGTATCTCAATTTGTTTCTTCTAGTCAGTAATGAGATTAAATGGAGGTCAAATAAGACTTGCTGCATTCTGCGCTTCTGCAATCAAAAGTGGAAGTTCAATATAAGTTCAAACATTCCTAATCAAAATTAAAAAGTTGATGCTTGAATTAAGCAGTGTTTCCTGAGCTAAATATTGATAATGCCTAAATCCACTAATCATTTTAATGTAAATGAGGTATGAAACTGGCAAGGTGTTTATTCTTGGTTAAGAGCATTAATCGATGACGATAAACAAACAAACAAAACCGAGCGCATAATACACTACACGGCTCATGTGAATGCTAATACTCCAGCTTTGGTCAATACATCAGAGGTGGGTTTTTTTTTTCACCGCAAAGACTTCAAGGGAACCTGACGATTCTGGCAGCACTACGTGAAGGGAATAAATGTCAGAATTTGAGGAGCTCAGAGAGAAGAAATGAGAAGGTGTCTTCATCCAGACACATGGATTCACGCATGCAGAGCACTTAAAAGAGCAAGACACGCTCTCCTCTGTGTTTGGACTAATGAAGATGAACAACCTGGACATTTATTATTCAGCAGGTGCCTTACCTTGCATATTTTAACCTCAGATCCACAAAGGCATTGATACTAACTGGTTAAAATGACTGACGGTTTGGATAATGAGCCGATGTGTGCTGGTTATCCGTTGGGGGTTTCATCCCTCTTCATGGGATGACTCTGTGATGTTGGTGTTCGCTACATGAATTGCATCATGTGAGTGTTTTATTCAGTGAATGCACCTCTTTCTAAGAGATAAAGGAAAATTTCCTCTGCACTACAAGCAGAGCTAATAAACGAAGTGACAGCAAGTGACACAAAATTAGATATTTTGTAGAACTTTGGGGTCCGAACAACTTTAGACGCACTGTAACACTACAATATTTACTACAATCTTTTTTTAAAGTCACACAGGTTTGAAAGTACAACATGAAGGAGAGTAAATGATGACAGACCTTTTATTTTTGGGAGAACTATGCCTTTAACTATCCCACTTCATATTGGCAAATACCTAAGGCAACACTGCATGTATCCTTTGTGGATAAAGCAATACCAGAATGCACTGAGACAAACTTTTGTGGAGTACTTATATTTCTTTCATGAAGTATCGATAAGAAAACTGCTCCATCTATTTATTTATTTTTTTTTACACAGTATTTTGTTTTCCTTGTGCTTTTTTTTTTTTTTTTGGTCATGCAAATAATAAAAAAAGTTAGCTTAGCTTAACACCAGTTTGTGTTCTTAAACATAAATTAAAATAAAACTGACTAAAATAACTACATTAAAACTGAAATTATATTTGTGATGTGATCTGGGAAAACCCGTTTGACAATTTCAGGAAATTTGAAAAATAGGTGAAAATTTAGGTTTTCAATTATTATTAACATCTTGTCTATCATCTCTGATATATTGGCAAAATTCACTTGTTTAGTGCAGAAAACTAGCGATTAAATAAAATAAAAATATATAAAATAATTATAAATAAAGTAAACTGTGACATATTAACATATGTGACATATTAAATTCTTAATACAGTGGACTACCAGTAAAACTGATAAAACAGGTTGAATGTCAGGTTGAAAAAAATAGGTTGAATGTCAATTTTTTGTAACAATTAGGTTTTCATTAAATTATTATTTTATAACATTGTCTATCATCTCTGAAAATATCTTGGCAAAATTCACTTGTTTAGTGCAGAAAAATAGCATTTTATTGCAGCAAGCAGAAATGACAGTGTCTTTCTCTTATGTTAGGAACGTGCTGCAGAGGTGCTTTCTCTTAACACCACAAAACAGTTAACCTATCAAAATAAACTACATAACATATTTAATAAAGGTGTATCAATGCACAATTCCCACCGGTCCTGTGTAAACTACGGCACGCAAAGTTGTGTTTATTTATTTATTTATTTTTTAATATCATGAGATCAACGCAGTCGGAAGAAGCTGCTCATTTAAACAATCTAACTTGCCTCAGTCTGCTCTATCCTGGTGATGTCAGTGCCCTAAACGATGTTATATTGGAATATTTCACATCCAGAGATGAAGGATCGAATGATGAACTTTCTAAAGAGGATGAGTCCGATGGCAGTCTGTTATATAAACAGTGCACAAACAGTTGTGCTGCGCTTGTGTTTCTACATGTAAACTACAACTACAATGTACATTATTTGTGCTATTTAAACATACAAGGGGTGATCAAAAGTTCGGAAACTATGCCAATGATAAAAAACAGAATACAGATGTTAGTCTGTTTGTGTAATAATGCAGTATAGACCTCCTGACAGCTCTCCTTTGGATAGCCATAACTTTTGTTCAAGCTATGGACAAAATAAAAATGGTTTTGGAAAGGGCTTTCACATGGTATCAAAACCTAAAAATGGTCAAATTTCCCTGGGTTTCCCCAGATCGCATCACATATATTAAACTTAAATTAAATAAAAATGTAATATATAAAAATGAATGGTAACTAAAACATAAACAATAATATATAATATGCCTTGAGTTTTAGTTTTTATTGATGTTCACCTCCTATAGAATGTTTATTAATTTATACATTCATCACATTCTTGTAAAAATACTTCAATTTCAAGAACGCATAGAGATGCAATCATGTTTGGTTTTTAAAAGTCCTCTGTTAACATTCCATTACCAACCTTCTGCTTTTTCTCTTTGTGTCACGTTCTCTGTGATGTCATTGTCCTCTGCTTTGGGATGAGACCCTTAGCTATGCTGTGACTCATCCGTTCCTATTTAAACCTGCTGCCAAAGCATTTCCTGCAATCTCAGTCCAAACAGAGCACGCAAAGGGGCTCAACAGCGCGCATCTGTCAAACGGCCTGCGCCAAATCATAGTATGCTCGCTGTCTGCACATACCTCCATCCCAGCCATAATTGACAAAATATACTAATGAGGAATAATTTGGAAAAGATACAAAAATCTCAGCGTACACAGAGAGGCAGAAATTGGTTCTGAAGGCGAGCAGGACTAAATACGAGCCGTCTTCCCAATCTCCCAACCCCCCTTTTCTCGTTCTCTGATATGTAAATGTTTGCCAATAACAGTTTATTTTGGGTGTAGAGTCTCGTGAATTATAGATGACCATATGGGCTTGAATGGCTGACACTGCCTGCTGAAACACTGAAGGGATGAGCGAGACCGGACAGATGTCTCTAATTGAAACGGCTTTCCTCGTCTCCCATAAATTGTCAAAGTTAATCAAGGGATGCACGGCCAATTTTGTTTGTGGGTTAATTTTTTTCTTGGCTCAGTTTGTAAGACATCGCTCCAATTTGGGGTGGTTAAACATGCATTCACATAATGAAATGCTTCACAAAACAACATTCTCCATTGGCTGGTCGGCTTGAGACTTTTCAGTTACTTAAAAACCCATTATGCAATGCATTTGGTTATATTAAATGTAGCACATGGTAAAGCCATAAGGCTGTCATCACATATAGTAAGATGGGACTTATCTGCTTGCACATAAGCATGTTTAGGTATCTTTAAGCAGCCATTTAATTATTACCAGGATGTTTTTGCTAAATTACTACAGGCTAAAGTCAAAGTTACAAGCAAAGCAACACCCTAAGCACCTGGCGCCATCACCCTTATCTCCATTTTTCACTGTTTTTCCACAAAAATGATCCTTTGTACTGATGAACAGCCTGATGGACAGTTTTCATTAGCAACTTGTATAATTAAATGGGTTTAACTAATAGCAAATTCATCATAATACCCGCTGGCCATCAGCGACTGACAGGCTATTTCATTTGGCCCAATGTTTCATCTCATTTTAAGAGCACAGTGACAGTGACAACTAAATGTTGTAGAAGAAATATAATGAAAACAACCAGATATCATTTAATGAGGCTGAATGAGCAAAATAATTACCAAAGTCTATCATGGCGCAATACCGTAGTGTTTGGACATCTTCGAAAATATTTTTTGAAATAGCTGGGTGAACCATGTGCATATGGGTTTTCTATGTTATAAGAACATACACCATATTTAAAATATACCAGTGTAACACCATGGTACTTTTTTAAACAAAGTGGTTCCAGACTGTGCAATACTGTGGATTTTAGATGTGCATTTACCCTAAAATAACTTGTAAATACCATATTTGAATGTAAAAATCTGATGCCTCACTTCCATAGTACTTTTTAAGCATAATGAAAACCCAAATGATATGGTGATTTAGGTGAATGAAACCCAAAATTTGACACTCCTTGTTGTTTCAGTACTCACAAGCGATGATGTTGCCGTAGCGGTTCTTGTTGCGGTTCTCATCCTTCTTGGCAGTTTCCCATGGTGCCGTTTGTCCCTCAGCCAAACCCTGGAATCAAATCAACAATATGAAATGCTTTCACACATTTACATATACAAATACATACACATATACATATACTTTCTGATAGCTAAGTGTCATCCCAGTTAAACTTTTCACACTTTGAGATGCTGTTCTGAAATAACAGGTTGAGTTAGGCGGCTCTTTTCCCTTGATATCACTGAAAGACTCTTGTGTGTGGAAGGGGCTGGTAATTGTAGACTCATCCTTTAGCCTTGGGGCAAAGAAAAGACTCTGAAATGTCAGACAAGAGTGCTGAATGGTGGCCACTTAAAGCCATGGTGCAATCTTCATCCTGTCCAGCACACACAAGACAAGCCATTTACGGTGACAGGTCTAGAGAAACAACGGTGGTCTGCAAAGTGTCTGCATTAAAGAAAGACTTCATGGACAAAGTGATTCAAAACAAGCACATCTTAAAGATGAATCGAAGGCCTGATGGCGCAATTTAGCGTAGGTTTATCTTTAAAAGACGTCTCTACAGAAAATCGACTGAGAGTTAATTCACAGACCTCATCATGTCTTTTCTCTATTTCATTTTTTTTTTTTCACTCTCAGTAAAATTTGGCAGCCAAATTTCATATAGTAACGTTGGCAGTTTCATGTGAAGATATTGCACTATAATAATATAATAGACACTACTAATCTATTAGTTTGGGATGCAATAGTATTTCTGAATATTCACTAGAAGGGTTTTACAATACATTTTGTTAATGACATGAGCTTGCACACGGAGTCAGAGAAGGAAGAAGGGTTTCAATTTCTAAAAAATGTACAATTTATATACTTTATAACCTCAAATTCTCGTCTTGTCTAGCTCTGCATGAACTCTGTGTATTCCTGTTCAGGACAGTTAGGGTAAGGTCGAAAAACACAGAATAGGACAAGCATTTTAGATTAAAAAGTATATGAAATAACAGCTCGTTTTGCTAGATAAGATCATTTAGAGCCTTGTAAAGCTGCATTTAAACTGCATTTTGGAAGTTCAAACTCCTATGGGCACCATAGAAATCCACTATATGGACAGAAATCCTGAAATGTTTTCCTCAAAAAACATGTCTTTACGACTGAAGAAACAAAGACATGAGCATCTTGGATGACAAGGGGGTGAGTGAATTATCTGTAAATATTTGTTTGGAAGTGAGCTTCTCCTTTAATGTAGCAGCATTAATAGAAGTACCAAAAAGCGGTAGCAGATGAATGGATGTCTAGAAAAAAACAATAAAATATAAAAATATATAATAAAATAAAATACAAATATTATATCTAAAAAACATTTAAAAAAAAAAAATTATAAAGCAATATATATATATATATATATATATATATGTTCCACCATACATCACTACATACATTGTTTTTTAACTAATTGACTGTTCTGGCTGGGTTATTTCAATCAGCATCAGATGGGGTCATATATGTAGAAGAGCTGTTTTTCTCTCTCAAGGCTGTTTGATGGATCCCATCTGGAACTAGTGAAGCACAGAAGCCTGAACACACAGACCGTATCATCTCTGCTGTACTGCTCCTTCACGTGCATTAAACATGATCTGGCACCTGTGAAAATCAAAACCTCACAAAGCCTAATTTTTGTTGAATTGCTCTTTCATGTGTGAATGAAACATGATCTGGCAACCCTTCTGATAAATCAGTCACGTTCATGCACAGGGACGCTGGGATCTGGCAACTCTGCCCATGTTCTCATTATTATCACGGTACAGTCAGGGTAACTGAGTCAGTTATAGCCAAACTCTCTGTCTGCCTGACAGAATGTGATGCTAAAACTGTTTGAGGGCTTCTTAATGATACATTTTTGAGACATCCGGAGAGAATCGCTACACAAAAAGCTTTAAACTTCTGTCTTCTGGCAGTGAGCTAAACTTATTCTTCATTTGTTCTGTAGTGGATTCCTCATCCACTCTCCAATGTCCTCACTGGAGGTTGTCTCGTCTATTGATCTTCTGTTTTTGATACTATTAATACTTTATAGAAGTGATGAGAAGACAGTGAAGAATAAAACAAGGCATCTTTACTATGTGTGTGTGAGGACTCAAAGACAGCAGACATGCTGTCAGACCTCTTCCTACCCCACACTTCCAAACATTTCTACACTTCATCACTGTGTTATTTTGTTATCTAATGCAATGTCATTCACACATTGAGGGTGGCTTAAGTGTCCAAATACTTTATGAGGCCAGTGTAACCTTCTGCATATTTATACGTACCATTAACTTCTCATTGTTTCTTCTCTGTCTAACGTGAGCACAGATGCAGGATCCCACATCTGGCAGGCTGAGATTAATGATGTGATTGTGCTGACTTACACATACGCAGGTGGCCATCATCAGCTTTTACCGACATGATCAGATCTGCATCACTCACTCCCTGTCCATCACATCTCATCGCTCTCTATTCCTTCTGTCTCAACAACTGCCTACTGATAAATAAGTCCAGATCTGAAGCATTTTATGACAGCATCCTAAAGTAAGTGGATTTGAATGTATCTAATTAGCTTGATACACTATTTGAAAGGGTTAAGAAGCAAAGTTTAATTATTGGGTACTAGTAACATTAAAAATCTCATCTGCAATAAAAACCACTTCCAAATTCACAGTAAAACATGCATTATGGGAAACGCAGTATTTGCCACTAATGTGCTCTTGCTCATATCAGCCAGTCACAAGCCAGTAAGCAAACACTCCATTCAACTCAGTGTAAATGTATTGAGTTTCTCCTCCTTCACTGCATATTAGGAAAAATGACTTATTTTCAGCGGCAAGGATAGAGATGGGCTGATGCAAAAAGCTGCCAACTTCATTTGCAGGCAAACCTGTGAGGCAAATCAGGTTAGGAGAGAGAGGCGATAACAAAAAGGCGTTATAAAAACGTCTGCCTTGATGAATGACCCTTTAAACATGGAGGCACAGGCTCTGGCGCTATCAGACTGCGTATGACAGGCATGAGCTGCCAGCAATACATCTATCTCATGTTTACCTCTACACTTCAGACGGCCCAAAGCAGCCTATACAGCTGAGCTAGTCCAATTCCAGTGCTGAAAATTAAGCTAGACCTACCCTTGAAATGATCCTCTTCATAGTACAAGGGCTTAGGAAAGACCTCTGTAACATCTAGATCTCCTTCAGACTTGGTGTGGAGCTGCATTATCCTATTTCTAGCACTCACAGTGCTAACTGTGCATACATAAATTGGAAAAAAACATGCTACAGATGACGTACCTCAGTCTGTTATTTTGTCATCTCTGAATAGCAAATCAGATGCATGACAGACATAACTTCGAGTCAGTCTTTATAAATGAGAGTCTCTTCTTTAAAAGCGCAATCTTTGCCCTTTTAAAGATGCCTTCAATCCAGGTGATTGAAAATTTGGACGCAGAGAGCATCCCTTCTTAATTCACTGATGTCTCTTGTTGCCAGGGCCATCCATCAAGACTGTGTCTGAATACACAATAATGTGGCAAATATGATTCATACTCATCTAAAGTTCTTTTCTGAATGTTTATCTCCTTTGATAGCTTACCTAAGAGTATTCCTACTTCAGTGCGCAAAGAGCTGTTCAGAATAACTGATTTCAGACCAGATTCCATATTAGAATTTTGAATAAGATGTTTACAAGCCAAAATATTCAGAACATGCCATCACTTGTTTGCTTTGCAGAACATGTCATCACTACAATGCAAGCAAATCACTTGTAAATGCGACTAAATCTTGACTGTACTACTGCCGGTTTCTTCGGTAGTGGGCTCAAACGGCAATCTCATTGGCTGGCGCTCACCTATTATCGTTTTGATTTCAGCAAATCAGTTACAGCAACACAGACAACATGATTAATATTCATGAACCCAGCAGCTCATTAATACTTAGTGCATTTTATGTTGTTATTAGTAGTAGAATTCATGGTATTCATAGCATGTGTGACCCCCAAAAGTACACTGTATGGGTCAAAATGATAGATTTTTCTTTTATACAAAAAATCATTATGATATAAAGTAAAGATCATGTCCCATTACTAATACCATTGCACTAATAAAAACTCAATATTTGCACGCATTTCACAATATTTCATTACACTGTTACTGCATTTTTGATTAAACAAATGCAGGTTTTGTGAGCATTAGAAAACATTAAAAATCGGACTAAAACTAAACTTGACTCTGATTAAAAACTTCTGGCTGGCAGAGTCTATAGTGTAGCTCAATATCTTCTTTTATGGTACTTTTAAAAATGTTTGCATTTGCTTAAAAGCTCCAGTACACATTCATTTAAGCTGCAAGGACAAGTTCAGCCAGTATATTCTTTAAAAAAAAGACTTGTATTTCACAGAAGAAAGAAAGAGTTTGGAACAACATAAGGGTGAGTAAGTGATGACAGAATTGTCATTTATAGAGGGTGAACGATCCCTTTAATGAAAACAAATCACAAAGTGAAGCTAGAACTCATACAGGGCAGCTACTTCAAAACCAGGATTTGTAGGAAACACATTTAGAGGAAAAATAAATGGCCTTATCAAAACTTAATTTCATATCTCTGTTATTGGCAGCATCTTTTCTCTAGTGCTTTTTAAACAAAATAACACAGCCAAAATGATGCCAATGCGCACAAAATCTGTACCTTAAAAACAGAAAAATAAGATAAAAACAACAAGGAGACAATCTAACCGATGCAATTTCAATGTTGGTGACCTTCGTGAAGAGGCAAAAAGAAGTTCTTTATTTGTATTATTAAAGTGAGCGGATCGTGTGTGGGGACAGCTAAGATAACTTAGCCTTCAAAGCCGAGGTTAGCAGGCTTTTTTTTTTTATAAATCTAGAGTACGACATCATATTGACACAAAGGTCTTTGCATATTCCTACCAATAAAGGTTTGGACAGTGAAAGATAATTGGTTTTATTGTCACGAGGGGCTGATCTTTTGTGCACCACTGTGTGGGCAGATTTTTCAAGAAGCGATTCATATCTCACGTGACCTTTTCTGAACAAAATGTCAGCATGTCATCGAGATGCACAGACCTGCTTCTTTTAATAAGCATGGGGCGTACTTTAATTAGTTATTCAAATGTGCTTAAGAAATAAAACGATATGAATAAAGACAAAAAACTAACAAAAAAAAATACTACTTATTGACTGAAAAAAATAAGGTTTGACCTAAAAAAAAAACCTTTCAATCCTTAAAAATGTTTCAAGATTCATTTAACATCATTTTTTGGACTTACTGTGCATGCAGAGGCAAAAACAAATTTCACAGCTGCATGGCTGTCGCATTTTTTGTGGAGAGGCTTTTACAAATTTAGTGTACTAAAAAGTAACCAAATGATGTTTAGAGCTACAGCCGAGTGAAAGACTTTCAGCAAAGTCTCAGATGAAAATGTCCATTCACAGTAGCCATAAGTCAACGTTTACGTTAACTTTAAATGATCATTGTGCACGAAATGTGCTACATAAATAAAGCCTTGCTATATTGAAAGTTGCATTCTCATTGATGTCAATCGCTCAAGCTCAAGACTTCAGCGTTCTTACCTCATACTCCTCTTTAAAGCCGTAACCCTGCCCACATTTCATCTGGGTGATGTGTTGGAGCAAGTCTGCCACTCTGATGGCTGGTTGAAACTGGCCAGCCTGGTAGGACATCTCCACCGACTCACAGCCTCCATATGGGTACGTCTGGATGGTCATCGAGGGCTGGGACATCTCACTGTGGCTGCCATCTGTGGAGGAACAATTCATAATCCTTGAGTAACCATCACAATGTCCAATTGCCAGCTGGAAGGTTCGTGGTTTGACACCAAACAAGGCAAGCAGGGCAGCAAACTCTGGGTTGCACTTTACTGATGGCATAAAGGTAATGGAAAGTAATGGACTCTTCCAGTCCTGGTCATTTTATGTTCAAATTCTTTGTTCTGTAGCATACAGTTTCAACTGAGCAGCATGTTTAATTTACAGTTTACCCAGAAAAGGCATAATTCATATCTACAACTGGTTGGATTCACAATCTCCCACGTATATTACAATCAATGTAAAAGCCTTAGGCGAAAATAGAAACACTAGAAGTCTGTGCGCTTTCATTCAATAATTTACAACCTAGGCTAGCTGAACTGTTATAATGAACAATGTATATATATTTCAGAACATCTAAAGATTAAATTAGATTCTTCTGAATTTTTCCTATTGCTACTAATATTATCAACATTTAAACAACAAACCAAGACTGCATTAAAAAATAGTAGAATACAACAAAAGTCTAAATACCTGTTTTAAATGTATTAAAAATGTAATGAACATATCCCCTCCCCTATATACTGTATATATTTGAAAGTGTTTATTATTGGACAAATATGTCTATACAGTTGCGGTCAAAGGTACAGGAATGTACAAAATACATGTTTTTGTCTTATTTAGTACTGACCTGAATAAGATATTTCACATAAAATACTTCACAAGAGAAAATAATAGTTGAATTTATAAAAATAACCACGTTCAAAAGTTTACATACTGTGTTGTTACTATATATATGTATATATTTTTCAGCTATTATTGCCCTTCAGAGGCTACAGAAAATTCTTACATGTTTCCCAGAAGATGAAATAAGGTAAATTTACCCTGATCTTCAAATTCAAAATGTTTTCATTCCGGCTCTTAATGCATTGTGTTTCCTTTTGGAGTATCAGGGAGCGTGTGAACCTTCAGTAATAGTTGCATATAAGTCCCTCAGTTCCTCAGTGTGAAAAAATGGATCTCAAAATCATACAGTCATTGCTGGAAAGGGTTCAAATACACAAAAATGCTGAAAAACCAAAGAACTTGTGGGACCTGAAGGATTTTTCTGAAGAACAGTGGAAAGTTTAACTGTTCAGGACAACCGTATAGTCGCTAAACAAAAAAACAAAAACAACAACAAAAAAGTTGTGGATCATTCAGGTTACAACACAGTATTAAGAATCAAGCATATGTAAACTTTTGAACATGGTCATTTTATAAATGCAACTGTTATTTTCTCTTGTGGACTAAATGTCTTTCATGTGAAATATCTTATTCAGGTCACTACTAAAAAAAAAAAAATCATGCATTTTGTATGATCCCTGATAAATAATTAACATTTTGCAGATTCTGCAAGGTGTATGTACACATTCTAATTGATTTGATTGATTTTAAATGTGAATATTTAATTTCATATATAACTTTTAAATTAAATGTTTTTATGAGAACTAGCCAATCACACCACACAAATACTAAACAATCTGTAGAACTGCTCACAAAATTGCAAAGAAAACACAAATATTTGCATTCTAGGATATCATGTTGCTCTCAAAAAGCACAGCTTTGTTTACTGTGCACTAATACCTCTCAATCAACACCAAACCCGTGAAAGCTCAGCTAAGACCTCGACTACTAGGAGCTGTCTGAGCGCCATTCAATCAAAGCTCAGTGCAGACTTCAGTTATGCATGACAATATACTAAGACACTGACAGTCCGTCCTTGCAAACTCTTTTATTAGAATAAGACTGGGAAGTAGTTTATTGATGTTAATGAGTTCATTAACTAGAGGAATGGGGGAAGCAAATGACAGAGAATTTTTTCATATGGCCTCCTTTAACTGGTTAAAGCATCATTCAGATGCACAGAGGGATGGAATATTACTCGACAAATTATTAATGTGCCTATTTGCATCTTAATCGCCTTGAAAATTCATTATACACTTAAAGTAATTCTGGGGCTAAAAAATTTATAATCCACACCAAACATCTACGCTTTCGACACAGTGAAATACGAGTAATTTTGCATGACGCCTTAGCGCCGTAGCATTTTTAGCGCCAGAAGGAAAAAGTTGAAAGTATTAGCGGCGACAATGTATTATGAAGAAAACAATTATGCCAGAATTGTAGCCTCAAGAGGGTCTTTTTAAAGGGCACAAAATGTAACTAGCACAGAGATGCTGAGACTACTCAATGAAGCTGAACAGGTTCACAACCAGCACACAAAACATCATTTAGATCTGACAGAACTGCAAACAATTTAGGTTCCCGCTGACTTCTGACGTACGTACAATACAAGGGAAGTCAATGGGAACTGGACCTATTTGGTTTCCAACATTCTTCAAAATACCTTCCTTTGCATTCATGAGTACAACATGAGTAAATTATGAAAGAATTTAAATTTTTGGGTGAACTATTAATTTTTTTAAAACTGATATTTAAACTTTTCTAATGATAAATGCTATAGAAAGTCTAAGCCAACAATTAAAGTCAACAGCTAACAACAAGCATAACATTAAGCTTGATTGTTAGGCAAAGAGTGCAAAAAATAAAAATACATAAATAAATAATAAAACTAAACAAAATAAGTAAATAAATAAAAATACATTAAATAAATAACCCCAAAACCTTTAAAAAAAAATCCAAATGAAATCCATGCTATTTATATTGGACTACGCAAATTCATGGTGGAAAAATATGTTTATGACTTATGGCAAAATAACAAACACTAAAAGAGAAAAAAAGAGTGTGCGACAGAGAAGTATACACTGGAGAATCTTAGGTCTCTCAATTTACTGCCCCTCCCTCCGTCTTTCTCCTTCCTTCTATCGCTATCAATTTTTTCATAATTAATTATTCATGTGTTTTTGTCTCAGCAGCATGGAGCGAATCCCAAAGTGGTGGCCCAGTGGGTGTATTATGTTGTTAAAACGACGCGTCTGCCAGAGAAATATCGAAGAACTCCTGCTCTAGAAACAAAAGGTCAACTGCACATTTTACGTGACCTCATATACCTCATATATAAGTAGATTATGGATAAACATTTAGGTTTTGTAGATGCGTTCTGACATTTATGAGCTGATAAAAAAGCGTACAGTTCATAAATAAATGATATCAAACCATTAGAAGATTTTACTGTGAGGTCCTATGGGATACGTTCAGTCCTACAAACGCCTTAAGATGATAAACAAAAAAAACATGACTGAAAACCCATATGGAAAAACAATATGAATACTGAACGAGATTTTGATACATCCTTCCTTAAAGGTAAAGTGTATATTTTCTGTACCAAACAGCAACACATCTTTAATTGTGTAAATGTGGTGATAAATGATAAACAAATAATCTGTGAAGTTTATGATTTATCTGCATGGGTAACCAATATCCATGTGCACTGCATTAATTCTTCTGATAATATTTAGCTAGATGTGATTCATACAGGCCAATACTATTTTTAGAGTTTACTTTTTAAAACTTTTTTTTAATATATTGCACATCTGCACATTCATATATTCTGTTTCTAACACAATGTTCTCTCATTATTCCTTGTAGGTCTAAAAATGGGTTTAAAATGATGAAACAACAGTAAATAAATGCAAAAAATGCTTTGTGACACTTTGTGGTGTATGAAACTTCACCTGTGGTCCCTCAGCAGTGTGAACACTAAAATATTAAATAAGACATCATTTTTAGAAATGCTGCAAGATGTACTAATACACAGCATGTCCTGCTACAGCACAACTCCACATTTCACTGCACTTATTGAACTATATTAGGCATACTATAGTTCATGAAAGAAAAAGAAAGATGTATGGCAGCAAGTAACTATTCTCCTTACAAAGGTAATTTTCTCATTCCGGCCTTGTTCCATCCTATAATGGCTTCTTTCACTTGAGCATGAACTCTTTGTGGCCATCACATTATGTGCATTCAGATGATTAGAGCTAAAATCACATTAAAGCTCAATTATCGGCATGCACAGTTACATTATGATCAACTACTATGGTGTTTGCCATTAACAATAATTACCTGACAAGTCACAATAAACCACAGGTGACTAAATAATGACATTGTAAATTGCTTTCAAATGTCATATGTGAATGGGTCTCATATGGCTGTGGGTATATGGAAGAAAATAAATGCGATATTAAAAAAAACTCTGAACAAATATGTGTATGTAGAAAGTGCTGTGAACATAAAATAAATTAAAGTCATTATTATTAGCGAAACAGTATAATAAGCATTAGCACTAGATTTGTTGCAATACAGAAATTATGAATTATTAGGCCTTGCTATGTCAAGCTTTTGTCCCTCAAATTTAAAAAAGCAATTTGTAAGTAGACAGATTTTGGACTTCAGGACGATAAATGGGCAAAATTCACTAGTTAAAAATAGATTTTTCATAGAGCCATAGGAGTTAAAGGATTAAAGGACTAAAACTAAAGCATTAGTTCACTTCCAGAATAAAACAAATCTTCATAATTTACTCATCCCCATGTCATCTAAGATGTTCATGTCTTTCCTTCTTCTGTCGAAAATAAAGTAAGGTTTTTGAGGTAAACATTCCTGGATTTTTCTCCATATAATGGACTTCAATGGAAGCAAATGGGTTGAACGTCCAAATTGCAGTTTCAATGCAGCTTCAAAGGGCTCCACTCGATCCCAGCTGAGGAATAAGGGTCTTATCTAATGAAATGATTTCATTAATGCAGCTTCAAAGGGCTCCACTCGATCCCAGCCGAGGAATAAGGGTCTTATCTAATGAAATGATTTCATATAATAATAAAAAAGTATATACATTTTAACCACAAATGCTCATCTTGCACTAGCTTGATTTCACACATTACATTAACGATCATACATGCTAAAATATACACATATATATATATTTTTTTAGAAAATGACAGATAAGCTGGGCTAGATAAGACCTTTATTGCACGGCTGGGATTGTGTGGAGCCCTTTGAAGCTGCACTGAAACGGCAATTTGGACCTTCAACCTTCTGACCCCACTTAAGTCCACTATTTGGAGAAAAATCCTGGAATGATTTCCTCAAAAATATATATTTTTGACTGAAGAAAGAAAGACAAGAAAATCTTGGATGACAATCCAACACAGCAACACCCACAGCAGCCTATAGCAATGTGACAGTGAGCTTGCACCACTTCCTGTACTATTACTATTACTTTACTATCACTACACTATTACTGTATATCAACTGTATATCTCCTAAGTTATGAAAGAGCCACCTCTGAGCAATGTCATTACACTGAATGCCACTATCAGAGTAAAGCTGGAGTCGTCAGGCGTCTTTCAGCTAAACAGTGGAATCAAATGCATCCCTTAGCGGGTTATCCATTTCCAGCCTCTAAAACTATCGTTTCTCTGTGAAACAAAACTCTTGCCCCTCTCCCTCTCTCTGTTCCTATCTCTGCTCCTCCATTCTGTTTTTTTCATTTCCATCGATCCTACAGATATCTACAGCCCTCTACAACATCTAAATCTTTCAGTCTTTATCTCACTCTAAAACATTGCACGTACCTTATTTTCTCTACCATTATCCTCTCTTTCTAACACAATGCTCTCTCTCCCTGCTGCAAAACTTGGACTACTCATCAGATGCATTGATGATCATCATCTCTGCGTGGATTACAGGAGAAATGATTTTAAAAACATTTGACACAAGTCCTTTCTCACAGTTCCTGTATGCGATTACTAGGGCTTTCGCTCCGCAACATGATCGATAGCCTGTAAATGAACTGGAAGCCCCACATAATAGGCAGGTTTATAAATGATTAGGGGCCGCCGGTCTTTCTCGACCTCGTAATCTCAGCGACATCGTTTTGGCAGGGAGCATCTCCAGAACAGAAATATGACCGCCCTCGCTCGGAGCGAGAGATGGGGTCTGTAAAACAGAATGAAAAGGCCGTCTTCCTCGTTTAATGCCTCATTCTTTTATCTGTACTAGTGGCTGTATTTCTTGCTATCTCTTCTCTTCATCTCACTATCTTTACCCTCCATTTGATTTCACCTTTTCAATTCTACTACTTTACACAATCAGTCCTTATTACAGTGCTTGCTAGACTCCAGAATCCATTCAACCTTTGTTTTATAGGTAATTTCAATCTTAGTTGTATTATCCATTCGTTTTTTTCTAAACTTTTTACATCTAAAGCAATTTAACATTAAAGTTGACGTGATACAATTTTACCCAACAAAATCACCCAAGATTTGCTTGTTTTAGTAGCAATTCGACTTAAATACAAATTACAAACATTATCAATGTTCATTTCATGTTGATGTCAAAATTGTATAAAACATTATTAATTTACAATGTATCTACATCAACAACAATTACAACATTCTAATTTGTAGATTTTGATTTGTGTTTCAGGACTTTTAGAATCGTACAAATAATTCTATTGCAAATACATGCGTTCTTTGGAACTTTCTATTCTCTATAGAAACTAAAAACATGTATCCTGTTTTCAACACCGATAATAAGAAATGTTTCTTGAGTAGCAAATCAGCATATTAGAATGATTTCTAAAGGATCATGTGGCAATGAAAATTTGGCTTTGCATTGCAAGAATAAATTACATTTTTAAATATATTCAAATAGAAAACAGTTATTACAAATTGTAATAATATTTCACAATATTACTGTTTTTGCTGTATTTTTGAGCATATGAATGCAGCCTTGGTGAGCAAAAGAGACTTATTAAAAACAACAACAACAACTACCTATTCCAAAGTTATGAATGGTAGTGCATATACACTAAAGACAATATGCAACATTTATAGAGAACCTAATCTTAAAACGGTATTTTGGCTTGAAAAAGTCCTTACTATTTGCTTTAGCTTATCTAGTTTTATTCTGACATCCCAGACATCCCACTCTAACCTGTATTTCTTTTCATCTGATCCATTCCTTTCTTCCTCGATCCCAATCCTCCATTAACTCCCTCTCAATGCAGTTCATCTCTCATCCTCCATCACCTTCTACTGCACTCCCTTAATCTCAGATTTTCTACTCTTATTTTTCCGTTCATCCCTTGGCTTCCCTGGTCAGGTTGGCATGAATGTGAAAGTATGATTGTTGCATGTTTCACGTCCAGTTGTGTCCAAACTTACTGCTTCAGTCGATAAACGCCTGGTTCAACTCCCGCAATGTGCTTCGTGTTTTTTTTTTTTTTTCCATTTTGCTTTCTCTAGTCCTTTAATACACCGCCTGTGTGCTCATTTTCTCTTTTCTCCATCTCCTCGCACTAAGCAAGCCATCTCCACCTTCATAACCTCTGTAAATACGTTTGCTCTCAGTGGTTTATTGGCGTTGAGTGTGTATGTGTATGGGGGAGTCGCGGTCTTCGCTGCTGAGTGTAGCTTAAAGCGAGAGTTTTCAAACTCCTACTAGAAGCTGTCTGGATCAGAGGTGCGTGTTTAGAGACCCCTGCATCTGAGCCTTTCAGAGTGAACCTTTGAAATGAGCTTTTGGACTGACTCTAAGCCCCAAGCCCACCAAGATATCTATCAGAAATCCCTTTTCAAAAGCCGACTGTAAAGAACGCTTTCAATATCTCCTGAAGAACGAGTAAAGGATAAAGCTTTGCGTGACCAGGAAAAACCTGAAAGTGTCAGCAGTGGAGCTGAAGTACTGTAGTTTACTATAGCTGCTAAAGCGAGTATGTTTTCATCCGAAACACCAAGCAGTGAAGTAACGTAAATGTCCAAATCATTTGCAATCAATAGTTATTTCTGTGTTGATGGCGGGTTGTTGCTGTAAATTTGGGACACTGATGAAATCCAATTACTTTTCGATTTTTTGCAAGCATTTCTTAAAGCTTTCAGTGAAGACAAATAACTATAAATGATAAATAATGATTTGGAATAATGATAAATGGAAACACAAGAACGAATAAAGAAAGACAGAACATGAATGAACAAAATGAACAAAATGAAGGAAAGAACAAAATTAGGAATGAAGGAAGGAACTAAAGAATGAATGTACAAAAAATAATATAGAAACATGAAAAGGAAAGGCTGCATGAAAGGATGGATGGACAGGAGGAGGAAAAGAAGAAAGAACGATTGAACTAACAAATGAAAGACCAAATGAAAGAAACAAAGTCAACAAATAACTGAATAAATTAAATAACTAACAAGCAAGTAACAAAAGACAGGAGGAAGAACAAATGTACAAACAAAAAAAGAAAGAAAGAACGACTGGAAGGAAGAATAAAAGAACAAATAAATGAAAAAACAAACAAAGAAAGAAAAAAGAACAGAAAGAAGGAAGGAAGGAAGGATTTAAAGAAGAAAGGAACAAAGGAATGAAGGAAGGAAAAAGGAAGGAAGGATGGAATGAAAGAAAGAAAGAAAGAGAAAGAAAGAAAGAAAAAAAGAGAGAAAGAAAGAAAGAAAGAAAGAAAGAAAGAAAGATCAAATGAAAATAAGGACGGAAGGACAAATTAACTATATTAAATTAAATAACAGAAAAAGGAAAGAACAGAAGACAGGAAGGAAGAATAAATGAATGAACAAAAAAAAATACAGAATGGAAGGATAGATAAGTCTTTATTATGAGCCATTATTGCCATTGGCTGTGAAATGGTCAATCTGCCTTTGAAAAGACATGAGGGTGTGTAGGAGTGTGTGTGTGTGTGTGTGTGTGTCACACACCGATCTGCCAAATCTGAAAATTAGCATTCCGACAGCTAACGATCTGATTCAAATCACTTTCCACACATCGCATATAAACATAGACTTTGTTTGAACTGACAGAGGGCTTTCATTCCTCTAATCTGGCTCAGCGTGGGACGGACGCATCAGCGTGAGGAGGACGCCGCCGACTCCTCACTTACACCACATTCAGCTGCCGCAAAATTACAAGCTGCAATTAGTTTGATCGGATGGGAGCGAAAGTCTCGAGCGCCTGCTTTTGACTTCAAAGGTCAATGTTATGATCTTTCATCATCTAAACCCATACTTTATGACTCAGAGATGTTTCGCAGATACACACACAGGTTTGGAATGAAACGACACGCTTAATGGCGATCCGCCTCTGAATATTCATTTTGTTCGGCTTCCTCCTACACTCAGATCAAAAGACACTGAAGAAACGGTTTAACGTAATCCACGTGTGTAGAACTAAACAGAGTGATTTATAATCAGCAGAGGGGGAAAAGTGTCTTACCTATGGATGCCGTGGCAGGGACTGGCTCCTTAGAAACTGCAATTAAAAACAGAATAAAACTGAAACCAATTGCTTTGACATAAATGCAACATGGCTATTGTTGTAGAGTATTGTTCTGGGATTCTTAAAGGAGAAGTTCACTTCAGCATTTACTCATCCCCATGTCATACAAAGATGTTCATGTCTTTCTTTCTTCATTCGAAAAAAATGTTGAAGAAAACATTTCAGAATTTTTCTCTATATAGTGGACTTCAATAGGGATCAACGGGTTGAAGGTCCAAATTGCAGTTTCAATGTAGCTTCAAAAAAAAAAAAAAAAAAATTCATTGTGACTGAATAAAGAAAAACATGATCATCTTTAATGACATGGGGGTGAGTAAATTATCAGGAAAATTTCATTCTGGAAGTAAACTTCTCCTTTAAGGAAAAAAAATATATATATTGTTAACAAAAACTATTAAATCTGTATTTACATTCATTGAAATAAAGCTGAAATTAAACTAAATCTAAAATATTAAGAAATATTAAAATAGAAATATTAAAGAAATATTAAAACAGCAAAATATGTATTGTAAACTAAAACTATTTAAACCTGTTTTCATTAACTGAAATAAAAATGAAATAAATGCAAATTTAATAAAATTACAATTCATAATAAATATTAATTAATATATTTAATAGCAAAATATTTATTGTAAACTAAAACTATTTAAAGCTGTTTTTCTAAATTGAAATAAAGCTGAAATGAAAAGAAGTAAGTTGAAGTAATAAATTTACTTAAACTGAAATAAATATAAATTTAATAAAAGTAAAATGTATGAATATAAATTTAAGCGACATATATATATATATATATATATAAATCAAGTATTATATTATATCAAGAGTTCCAATGCTAAATCAATTTGATGTCTTTCTTTAAAAAATGCATTTTTATCAGGCTCCGATGTATAGGTTTCTATGTAAGTACTGGTACTTCTGATTGGGCTGAGGCTGGGATTTTAGCGAGTTTGAAGTAAAAGTATTTGATGGAAGTATAATATGTGTTGAGAGCATTCACTCAGTATCATTATCTCATTTTTGACCAAGATGGCTTTTAGGGGGTTTTGCAGACTTTTGTTAAGGGGATAGTTTACACAAACGGAATTGTTTTTCTTCCATGTAACAAAAAAATATAAAAATTACTTGATTAAAGCATTAAAAAGGACGCAGAACACTATAAAATATATATATTCAAAATAATTGTGCCATATATTTAAAGTCTTCATGAGTTTATGTGATGTCCAGTTCGTGAATGAATCATTCTTATGAGTCTTCAGTTGATCCATTTCACAAAACCAGTCTGTGAATGATTTGTTCACAGACTAATACATTTTTTGAGTTTTGTTTCATCTATTTGTATGGTGTTTTGTGTCTTTTTTGACTGCTTGACAGCATAAATTTTACATTTTTGTTGAACTATTTCTTTCAGTAGTCATTTAGCAAATGCTTTTATCTAAAACACCATCCAACATAACATACTGTACAGTAATTCTTTAGAAACCTGGTTTTAAAGTGCCTTCCTTTAAAAATGTACTAGATTATCAACAGCTGAGAGCACTGCTTTTTTATTTATTTATTTATTTTAAGTATGTTTTAACTGAGAGTACTGCATTCTTACGTTAGGCAAATGAAATCATCAAATTAGCCTAAATATTTGAACAAAATGAACACGCTAGTGGTAAGAAATGTATAGAATTTTGTGAGATTTAGGATCTGTAGATACATTATATGGTTCAAATCCTTTAGCATCCACTCTAGGTGTTTTACAAGTTTACGACATGGACCTAGTCAACATAGGAAGCTACAAACCTGAGTAGTATGAGTTGAGGAGGGTTTTACTCTGGAGGGCTTTTCCCTGGATGGAGAAGGAACACGGAGAAGAGGAGGCTGGAAAAGACAGAGAGGAAAGCACTTAGTGACCTTACAGTACAGTACATACACACGACGCACATGTCTATAAAACACCACATCATGTCCAGATTAATAGCAGTGTCACATTGTGACAGAATCACAGTGGCAACAGAATACAAGATTTTTAGGTCACTTTCTATAAAGGAGACAGATATGGCACTAATCAACTGCATCTTGCTGTAGTCAACAAGACCTTTAAATGTCATGGACTATTTTGAACATATCCACACGCATAACTAAGTATATACAGAATAAAAATGTTGACTGGTGTAGAAAAATATTCACTCTGAAATTTCTAGTAAAATGTACTAACAATTACAATAAAACAGCATACAAATTGATTTGAACATGAAACTCTGAAGCAGAAAAGCTTAATTAGTAAAGCACAGTCCAATAATCTTTGTTTTATTTACTTTGAATAAATATGATTTTTACTACAATCACAAAAACACACTCCTAGAGCTTCACACACTCCAGCAACCTTCTTTTACTCTTCTCGGCTGGAGCCCATATCCTTTTTACTTTCCATTTTAATCACCTATCACTCCAGATCTCCTTTTACACAAATCCCCGCGTCTCACATGTGTCGGCGCATACGCATTTGCTCGCATAAGGATCTCTACAGAAAGTGCTTTGGCAGCAAAAGCTCACGGGCCAGCGGGGTGAGATGGAGAGCGTCTGAATGAGAGAAGTGTGGAAGGTTAGAGGCAGGTGTCTCTGTGTTCATTTAAATGGTAATACAGCTAAAATGCTGAGTGTGTAGGCTGGGATCGCTATGATCTCTATCTCACACATCTTACGCCGAATCGGCTTCAAAAAGCCCTGATATAAAAAATAATAATAGTAATGTGTAACTGTGGAGCCACTGAGGGAAAGGTCTGGATATAAAATGAGAAAAATGACAATTACAATATGAGTCTGCAAGAATTTGGTGCCCACAGAAAAGGCTTTACAAATTGGAAGGGCTGTCATTCACAAAGTTCAACACATAGTACACTAGGGAGATTTTCCTCTAGAATCAGTGCAAAAATGTGAAAAAAGAAAACAGTAGATTCTGTTTCTGGGGTTTTTCGTGCACATAGTAAAAATATAAAAGTGACAGAAAAAAAAAAATTAACTGGAACAATTCATCAGTTTCATAGGCCATATGAAATCCATTTTATTTTGTTCCCAAATTCCACCCCCCCCCCCCCCCCCCAACAACAAAAACAAAAAAAATTTTTTTAAGGCCCTATGAAATACTTTTTTTTTTTTTTTTTTAATTCAGTTTTATTTTTACTAAATTACGCATTTTCCATTAATTTTCTGGATTACATTATAATGGTTTCATTAAATGGTAATAATCAAAAGCATCTAATCCTATTTCAATATATATATAGTATTTATTTCCTTTTTTTTTAGAAATACAGTGTTGTCTATTTATATTTTTCTCGTAAATAAATTCTGATAAATATTTTTTTCTGGTAAATCGTGTGTTTTTTAATTAATAATTGTATTTGCAAATTGCAATAAATAAAAAAATTAAATAAAACAAATAAATAAATACAAATAAACATATATATTTGTTTAATTATCAAAAATATATAAACATAAAATATATATAAAAACATTAGAGTATATATAAAACAGAAAGTGCTCAAGATACATCCTCTTTTTTTAAAAAAAATAATTTTATGTTTTTTAATATTCTTTCATTTTAAGAATGTGATTAAGAAAATGATTTTTGCAGCTAAAAAAAAAACATACAGTCAGAAAAAAAAAAAAAAACATTATATTTCCAGTTCCATCCACTGCATCTTTAATTTAGTTAAGAGTGTATGGTCTCTGATAGTGTATCACTGGGCATTTGACACTTTTTTTTTTTTTAAAGAGCTGCTCACAAACAGCAATTATGAGCTGGGCTGAGTTCTAGATTGTTTTTGTTCCAACAGCCCAGCTGAGATTCATGTCTATAATAAAGAGCCTGTACTTGTTCAGTAATAGTGACTCTCAGACCATTAGATAAACAACAGATACAATAACAGCCTCCAATTACTCTGTGCCTGCAATGATCCGAAATAAACATACAAATAAACCGCATTTGCAAATCCACTGACCAATGACATTCAAAAGAACTGAGAGACACTAAACATGCAGAACACATTGCCAATCAGTGTTGATTTTAAAGGAAATAAATGCGATCATTATGCATAATGACATTCTCTCTCTCTCTATGCATCTTGCTCTTACTCGCCGTTGCCTCCTCTTCTTCCAGCTCCATTCAAATTATTCTGTATACAAAGGCCACAGTGACATTTTGTGCAGAAAGCGACTCAGAAAGACCCATCCTAATTACAGCCCCTTCACAGCATGCCAGAGCCCACTTAAAACCGAGAATGAAAGCGAGAGAAAGAAAAAAACGCCTAGTCCAAATGCCACTTGCTATTCTTCTCTAGCGCTTCTTAAAGCAGCACGTCAATAGCCAAGTCTCTTGATATGTAGAGCGCTTTGGTCCACGCTGTTTAGTTACAAAATAGCTCTCTGCGGTGACTGCCGTTCAGATCTGTGAAAGACAGGTGTGAGGCGGTGGCGTCCCGTCATTTGGTTTCCTGATGGATGCTTAGTAAAGACAATCAAGGAGAATGGTAAGTTGAGTTAAAATGACAGATCGTTGACCGCTTTTGACCCCTTTTAGGGCTTGCCGAGCTCATCAGCGTGATGTGGGATGTGCAGGAGGTTTGTGTGATTGCAGTAATGAGTCCAGAGATTGGCTCACACACACTGCGGCCACTCCAGGAGATCGTGGTATTTGGTGAACATGGTTATTATATGACCTGTGAACTCTGACTTTTGAAACTGGAAGAAAAGAGCAAGAAGTTCTCTAAAGAGAACTTGTGAGAAAACGCCTGACTAAACACGAAACTATTGCTGTATCTTTTAACACATCTTCTGATGCCCATTCGTGTTTATTTTGAGATTTAATTAGTAGTATGAGGAAAAGATGATCGGTTCATGTGCCACTTGAACTTATGTGCTGTAAGAGCGTCAACACACCTGTATTATTTGAATTTCATTATTAAATTGGCAGAATTTGAAAGATGAGACATTCAAAAATAAAAATAACAAAGCTTAGTGTGATTGCTAATTGATTCCAAAGCTTGAATAAGTGTGTTGAAAATAACTCTTAACTATCTGTTATTTATTCATGTATTCATTTGTACATTCATTCAATCAATCATGTTCAATATTTCAATCATTTATTCATGCATTTGCTGAATCTTTTATTTATTGAATAATTTATTAACCATTTGAACGTTTGTTTGCTTGTTTGTTTTTTTCATTTCTTAGTTCGTTCAAGCATACAGTTCATTCTTTAGTTAATTTGTGTATTCACGCATTCTTTATGTGTGATATTTGTAGTGCCCTGTGAAATCTGTTTTATTTTTTTCTAAATTCAGTTTTTTTTTTTGCCATTTTAATTGTTCTACACTCTGTTTTATTAGCTAAATAAAAATATATCAGTCAAAAGCATGTCTAATTAATTAAAATCATGAAAGTTTTCAAATTCTATTTTATTTTTAACAAGCTGTGTTGTCAATTAATTTTCTGAATTCCATTTTAATGGTTTTACTAAATCTTAATAATCAAAAGCATCTGTAATTAATTGGTTTTATAGTATAGACATTATTTGATTTTTTTCTCCTTTTTCTTTTTCTTCAGAAATACTGTGTCACGCATTTACATTTTTCTGGTAAATAATTTTTCTGGTAAATATTTCTTATAAATATATATATATTTATAATTTATTTCTTTTTAATTTTTAGAAATACTGAGTTGGGTGTTATATTTTTTCTGGTAAATATTCAAATGTATATATATATATATATATATATATATAAAATAACTGTATTATTAATAGTAGTATGTTAGTTTTTAGTAAAAAGCAATAGTAAAAAGCTTGTGTACTGAAGTGTACTTTTGATTCATCCAAAATTTGGCAAATTCTGTGACATTCTGCGTTATACAGTAAGTTTAACTTGCACTTCACGGAAATCATATGGCCCTATATTTGTTTATGTGTAAATTCTTACTTTAATTTGCTTATTTGTGAATTCATGCATTGATTCATTTTTTCATTTGCTCATTTGTGTCTTGACTCATTCTTTTATTTGTTCATTATTCATTTCTTCTTATTTGTTCATTGGTTAATGTCAACGGCCTTTTCAAAAGCACACTCTTCTCAGAGCACAGATACAATCGAAACAAACAGACATCATACGAAAAACAGGGCAGCACAATAATGTCACAACACAATATTTGCTGAACTCACAGAATCCGTTGAGGTCCTGGTTGCTGGTGGAGAACGGATCGTCCTTGTGTAACGTGCTGACTTTTCCTGTGCTTTTATCCGCTGTGCCTACGGGCCCCATCTCTCTCTGCGTGCTGCTGCTGGCGGTCTCCTTCTGTTTTTTAGCTAGTTTCCTTCAAATCCATCCACAACAAGACAAGTTTATACACACGATCAAAAGAAGACACTACAGTGTCGCTGCAGTGCTTTTGGCTAGTGCAAACTGTTTAACTGTTGTCCAAACATGCTTAAATGTGTGAAAGTAATTAACAGTTACTGCTAGATTTGCCAGTTTTAGATTTAGAACAGTATAAGAGTGGAAGTGTATAATAGTAACAGCACTAAACCAACGCACTGCCATAGCACTGCTGTACAACTCACATACAAGGCTAAAACACAAAGACATGCATTAGGCACAAAGAGGACAAAAAGTGAGAATGGAATTTGTCTTGAAATAGCATTGACTGTAATGTGATCTAAAATATATATTCTGCAGTGATATATGCCAGTAAGTGAAAAAGAGAGAGAACGAAAATCACAAACCTACTTAAATCAAGAGAGAGAAACTCAAAACCTTGCCATGCAGAACAAAGCCAATTAAACACTACAAGTCTATTGATCAGGAAAAGCTTGTACATAAACACATTCACTTGCAAACAAATACATTAAAGTACTAAACATTAATAATATATCGCAATGCTTTCTCTTAAAGGGCCAGAACAGAACTGTTGATAGCTGCAATGTTTCATTAGCTACAGATTGTATTGCACTATGAAAGTATTTTATCTTGATTAAAGCTGTGACACATTGAATAAGTGACCTAGCAGTTATTACTTTGACACACTGAACTGTGCCGTTGAAATGTGGCTTGCAACATTTCCTGATCTCATCCCACCTCTTCACCTGTCTTATTATCCTTAAAAATTGCCTCCAAAAATAATCAAATAAATATAATCTATGGTGGTCTTTATAAAGGCAGCACACTTCACTTCTGCTGGTCTTTGATTTGTTGATTCATCTGGCCGTTCATAAGCTGAGGTCTCCCCATGCTTTAGCACACAGAACCTCAAGGAAGATATTACTGTCAGCAATGGATTGGAGTCATCCAATAAAAACGACTCTGATTCTCCAGGTCCCACAGAACACCATTTGACCTCAATATGTGCTCCCTTCTCTTACGGGGCCGAGCTGATAATAACTCTTTGTTTTGTTATTTTCTCTGCTGGGAATTTTAAAAAAATCAAATAAAGTTTCAGCTTTTACAAAAACCAGGCCAACCTTTAAAATTGGGGCCGTTTTACCTAGGTTAAAAAAATAAATTCAGTAACAGTTTTTGGCGACTGAGGATCAAAAGATGACGAAAAGTCAGGTCTTAACACCACGAAGCAATAAGAGAGGGTCAAGACTTTCCAATTAAGCAGCCAAGTATGAATGTGATGACTATAAAGTGCTAAGATTTCGTGGCAGAAACTGCAACACACAAACTTTATATCGAAACCTAGTGTGCTCCCTACCTAGACAGCGTACACTCTTAAAAATAACAAAGAACCTTGAACATCCATGGAACCATTTAAATGCAAAAAGGATTTTAAAATGCTCTACAAAATGGTTAATTTAAGAACTGTTTGCTAAAAGGTTCTTTGGGGAGCCAAAAATGATTCTATGGCATTACTGCAAAAACACCCCTTTGGAGTGTAGTCAACAAACCATCGGCTCATCCTACAATGTATGCTGAAGGTCAACGTATTTTATAATAGAGCTATCAGGTAATAAAACCCATTGACTGCTGCAGTAATATGACTTGTTTCAAATGCAACATTCTGGACATATTGTAAGTGGCATAAACTATAGATAATCCTTATTTAATGAATGTCAGCGAAGCACTTCATTAAAAGTGAAAGCTGTGATATAGTTAGGGCACCATAAACAGTATTTATAGCACTAACTTTTGTTAATGGCTTTTTGTAAAAGAGAAAAAGAGAGGGGGGAACAATGAGGAGACGAGCTGTAAAATCTGGCTTGATTTTGCTCTTCATTCATGCATAAAATTCACCAAATGTTCATTAATAAGGGTATCACACATGGATGAGCTAAAACTAGAATGGAGGAAATAGTACATATGCACCCGTGACATCAAAACATGCGAAGACAAGGCAGCTGGCCAGGAAGTGCACGTCAAAGCAGTATTAGTAAGCATGCAGATGATCTCAAAATAACCTTTACACTAACCACTGTTATTCAGTTGCTTGCATGCACAAGGTTAACTGGTAGGGAATGGCATTAGCAAGGACAAGTTCAGGGTTAGATTTCCAGGGAACACACTGTTAAAACCCCACTGATGTCTTTTTATCAGTCATTTTGGCCAAACGCGTAAATGCATGCACACACAAATGATTGGAGTAGACATGCTGACGAATCTGGAATAAGCACCATATATTATGACTGTTAGGTCATCCTAAAATTGAAAACAATATGCTAAAAGTGGACTGTGGTATTGATTAAAATAGAATGTGCTCATGCAAGCGTAATGTCTTACTACATATTAAAAAGTCTGTAACAGGCTGAACAAATTGTGGAAATACATTGCAATTATTATTATTATTATTATTATTATTATTAACTAAAAAAATTATTTTACTTTACTGATATGTGACCCTGGACCCTGGTTTTTTATTATTATTATTATTTATTGTGGTGTATACATCATCTGAATAAATAAGCTTTCCATTGAAGAATGGGCAATATTTAGCCGAAATACAAATATAAATCTGAGGAATATTTGAGATGCATATCACTAATTAAAAATTAAGTTTTGATATATTTACGGTAGGAAATGTACAAAAAATATTCATGGAACATGATATTTACTTAATATCCAAATGATATTTGGCATAAAATCATAATGTATCATTTTGACCCACATAGTGTATTGTTGGTTATTGCTACAAATATACCCATGCTGCTCATAACTGGTTTTGTGGTCCAGGGTCACATATCTATAGTTAAGTGAGTAGCGGTGCTTCATACAGTCGTCAGTGCTGTCAGTCACATTTTGGTGCTTGTTGAGTGTTAATTGTAGGCCTTGAGTATAAGATTAGTCAAAATTCCTTTCCTAACATTAAACTGAATTTTTAACTGAGCAAGGACAAGAGTGAAGATGTGCATTGATTGCATTACTAAATCTGAACATGCATGCTGAAAACATCCATAACATAACCCCGCAGAATATGAGAACAACTCTGGGTTTGGGGAATATATTGGCGTCACGGTTAGCTTTAGCCTGTAGCTGTCTGTCTATGCCCTCTCAGATGATATCCTTTTGAAAGAGCTCCTCCTGGCTGTGTTCCTACTTTCATCTATATTTCAGGAGCGGGGAGAGAGCGGTGAGAATGCACATAGTAGTCCGACTGTGAATCTGAGCTTTTAAATCCTTTAACGCGTGAGGTAAACATCCTGGAGCTAGGCTCTGTTGCACACAGCGCAAATGAAACAATCCCGCACAGTAAAATGCTGAGGCAGGCATAACAGTCGAGGTAATAGTGAATAGTTAAAGCGTAACGGAAAAGTAATAAAAAGTAGAGGTGGAGTCCGGAGACTATAGGGATTTGAGCTGAACAAGCAATAGTCGATAATAATAAGATAACAGTGGAGCCACATCAATTTATGTGCACATGAGGGCAATTTAGAACTGTGGGTTGGCTAATGTTTCAATGCAATCTGAAATAACTATGGGTATATAGTGCATAACCTGGTTTGTGGTCGAAATCCACTGTGTTTGCTAGAAAATGTAAGTACTGTGATTTTAAAACATTGGAGCAAAGTGTGATGGAGTAAAAGCAGCAGTCAACAGTTTACTCCAAATTATTTTCTTCATTTTGGAAAGCTTTGTCCGCCATGGCAAAGTTAGGAGTTAGTACTTAGTACTTTTGGTACTAAGACTAATTGTCATTTAACTTTAGCTTAATTTTAATTTAATTGATTTTCTCACTTTTTTTTTTTCTAATCAACTAAGGAGGTTTTAAAAAAACTTCTCAGGAATTGGTGAAAGTACTTAGTAGTAAAAGTTAATAGGAAAGCATAAATTAAGAAAAAAAGGTTGTTGGATAGATGTTCTGTATTTAATGCTACTTACAGGTAATAAGAGTAGGAATACGCATTTCTTCTGGAGCAGCAAGATAAGGACAAAACAAAACAAAAACAACAACAAAAAAAAAGAAATGCAAAAAATTAAAACATTTAATAGAATTAGAAAAAAAAATTAAAAGATGAAAATATGAACACAAAAATATAATAAAATATAAAAACGTAAACAATATAAAGAAAAAATCAAAAATTAAAATATTAAAATAAAATTAAATAATAAAATGAAATAAAAAAAGGAATGAAAAAAGACAAACACATTGATTAGTGATCAGTATTGTAAATAAAATGATGTTTAATGATAAAAGTATTAAAACCTGTTACTGTTATGCTGACCACATAATGCTTTATTTTAGACAAGAAAATGCAACGCAGCTTCATGTAGCTAAGCTATGGATTTCTGCTACCTGAGGCTGTCATTTTTGGTTTGTAAATGGCCTTTGCATAATAGTTAGTATGAACTATAATAAAAAGTATGAAACTGCACATCTGGCTCCCCTTCAAGTGAAAAAAAAAAAACATGTGTGAAAGAACAAAAAGAAGCAAAAGTCTATATATCTGTACTGGTGGGAGTGTGTGTTTGGACAGCTAAAGAAATGGACAGGAATGGTGGGTGTTTCACAGACATATTCTCTTTATAAAGAGAAAAAAGGAGGACAAGAGACACCAAAAGCAGCTGGCGAACACATCACACATTTGCTACTCCAAAATGAGGCCTTGTCATCAGCGTGCCTCAGTGTTGACGTCTCTGCGGACTGGTTTCTTCTGGGTAAAGACGAGAGGAGGTGACATACGGCAAGCTAGGACAGCGGTAGCAGCCTGATACCATAATAAAGACCAGATGGTGTCTGTTAATGGCGATTCGATTAACTGTAATATCGGTGGTGACATGCAAGTGAAGTTGTCAATTAGTGACTTCACGGCCGTCTGCTTCCTGACTGCGCTCACTGGTTTTTATCACTGTTCTGAAACATATCTTCCACAAGGTGCGCTCTTTGTTTTTTACAATTTACAAATTAGCTTCAAATTTACAACTGTGCAAACCTTTACACTGAAACGAACTCACTAAAGTAATTATTTAGTTATTAGCATGTTCTTCATGCAAACAATTGACAAACAACTTTCAAATTGTTATAATCACATAAAGTAATAATAGAAATTGAAGTTGAAGTCAAGTTTACATACACATTGCAGAATTTTTTACCAAAATAAGAGGGATCATTCAAAAATCATGTTATCTTTTATTTAGTACTGACTTGAATAAAATATTTCACATAAAAAAGAGAAAATAATGGTTGAATTTATAAAAAAAATGACCCTGTTCAAAAGTTTACATACACTTGATTCTTAATACTGTGCTGTTAGCTGAATACCTGTTACTTTAGTTTAGTTACTTTAGCTGTTCATATATCTAAACAGATGATGCTTCTGAAGATAAAAATGATGCATTAAGAGCCGGGGTGAAAACTTTTTAAATTTGAGGATCAGGGTAAATATAACTTATTTTGTCCTCTGGGGAACATGTAAGTATCTTCTGTAGCTTCTAAAAGGCAGTACTAAATGAAAAAAAAAGAAGAAGAAGATATTTAGGCAAAAAAATAAAAAAAGTACACATCTTAGTTCTGCTCAAAAGTTTTCACCCCCGGCTCTTAATGCATCGCGTTTTCTTTCTGAAGCATAAGTGAGCGCTTGAACCTTCTGTAATAGTTGCATATGAGTCCCTCGGTTGTCCTCAGTGTGAAAAGATGGATCTCTAAATCATACAGTCATTGTTGGAAAGGGTTTAAATACACAAAAATTCTGAAAACCAAAATAATTTGTGTGACCTGAAGTTTTTTCTAAAGAACAGCGGACAGTTTAACTTTTCAGGACAAACGGTTCACTAAACAAACAAACAAACAAACAAACAAAAAAACAGCTGTGTATGTAAACTTTTGAACGGGGTCATTTTTATAAATTCAACTATTATTTTCTCTTGTGGACTATATGTAAGCATCTTTTATGTGAAATAACTTATTCAAGTCATTACTAAATAAAAAATAACATGCATTTTGTATGATTCCTCTTATTTTGGTAAAAATGATTTACATTTTGCAGATTCTGCAAGGTGTATGTAAACTTTTGGCATTTTGTGCAAACTTTAATACAAACCTGCTAATGTAACCAGGTATATTGGCTTGAACATTTTTCAACTAATTATTTATAATCAACCTTAAAAATGTTGAGCAAACCTGTACAATCATAAAAATCCCACCAAAGTAAAACAACTGTATAAACCTTCAAGACAAAATGAAACTGCTAAAGAAATAATACACTAGCTTGAGTTATTAACATGTTTTCACGCTACAAATACTCTGAAAAACCTGCCACTTTACGCAAACCTATACAATAACACAAAGCTGAATAACCGTGCATCAGCCTGTCAGAGTTACTCTTTGGCATACAGAGCTGCATTAATTCACGCGAACACTAAATTCTAGTCTGTACGCTTTGTGTATCATAAAAGCAAGCTATAGCACCCGAACTGCTCGCTTTATCGCTAAAGCAACACCAAAGTAAATATATTTAATGACCCTGCGACTTCTCTGTAGGCAATAAAAACACAGTTTGGATATGGGCCGTTATGGAAAATGTGTTTTGCGACGGGCTGACGGTGCTAAAACAGATGCAAACGGTGGATGCGTTCGGCGGCATGCATATGCAGCGGGGGCATCCATCTTTGGCCATTTCATCTCAATGGCCCTTTAAAATGGCCTGCTGACATTGTTCTGATGATATTAATAAAAGAGAGCGAAGTGAAGAGCACCACGGCGGGCGAAGGTGGCCATAAATATTAATAGAGTAGAACTGCGAGGAGCTCGCAGCATAAGTGGCCTCTTTATTATTTTTTTGGGCTCTCCCGTGATTTATCATCATTCCTGAAACGAGACGCATTTCTGGTGTGAGGAGAAACTGTGATACCCGCAGTGATGTTACATGTCTGTACACGGGAGAGAGGGAGGGTGGAGGAAGACTGGGAAAGAGAACGGGTTTGGAACTTGACAAAAGGTTGATTTGTGCCAAGGACTTCATACAACTTTATTCCAGCTAATGACTGTAAATGAGACGGCGTGGTTTATTAGATCATAAAATTGTTCATTCATCCATTCAGGCTTGAAAGCATACGCACAATCGGCTGACAAGCACGTAGAAGTCTGCACACATCCCTCACACATACACACCTTCCAGTATAAATACGGACATGCCAAGACTGCAACTAATTATGACTAACCCAAAATGTAGTTGAAAACTCTGGTACTGGTACTAACATTAAAGTAAAGATTTCAGATGGCATTACCATGGTAATTTTGCTATTTACTACAATACTGAATGACTATCATGCTCACATACTGCCATGGTACATATCCACAAATACGATTTTATTTTGGCAAATGTCAATAATAAAATATAAAATATAGTAAAAATACAGTTTTATGCTATCACATTGCGATTAAAATAAAATAAAATAAATTAAAATAAATGCTGCAATATGTACCTAAATATAGCAAAAAATTATGTTGGCACACCAGAGTACTTCAAATAATACCATGATACATCATAACTTGTATTATATAGATAGCTTGTATTATATACAGTTTTATGCTACCACATTGTAATAAAATAAAATAAAATAAAATAAAATAAAAATACCGCAATATATACCTAAATATAGTAGTAATTTCTGCTGGCACTCCAAGGTACTTCAAATAACACCATGGCACCTCATAACTTCATTTATATAGAAATACTATGACACTTTCATATGCACCATATTATTAAATCTCTTTCCGTCTCTCTCTCTCTATATATGTACTGTTTTATGCCATCACATTGCCCTCCTATAGCAACCATCTATTATTTATGTCCAATTGCTTTATGTCCAGGTCTGTCATTGATCGAAACCACACAGATGTGCAGGAGCTTCATTCCCGTGTGTTGAGTACAGGGCCATACTGCAGTTTCTCTCTCTCTTTCTCTCTGTGTGTGTGTGTTTAATGGTCTGGGACTTAGTAGTGTCCGAACAAACTCTGTCCAAGATCGACTCCCTCATCGCTCCATCGTAATGCTGACCGAGGGAGAAATAGACCAACACTTTGTGTAATGGCTCTGCTGCCTATGCATATGATTACACACTGAATCATCACATCGAACTATTTTCAGCCGGGCCGATCATATGCCACTATATTTCACATAATATACCTGCATCTCATGGGATCTCTTAGCTTTGGAGCAGTGATCTGGAATCAGATAATGCCACTTATGCACTTCTGGCTTCATGTTAAAAAGGAAAATGCATCCAAAAGCAGGATATCTGATTGAAGGTATTTAAAAGGGTCATAAAAAGTCAAATCTACCTCCATCTTTTAGTGTGCTATGGAAATGCAAAGTTTATTTTTAACAAGGTATTTTAACCACTCATGTGGAACAACTGCAGATCATTTCAGCGTGGATTGTTTTATGAATCTGTCACAAAGAGTCTTCCAAGACGGTGTTACTGAAAACTTAGGCAGAGCCAATTATATTACACTCAACAGTGAGCACAGATACCTAATACAAGATGTTAGCTGATATTAAATAATGGTTACAAATAATTCTTAAATAATTCATATATTAACAAATATATAACAGAATAGAAATAATAAAAACATACCGTTTACAAGTATCAAAAGTAATTGTAAGGGTGGAAAAAATAATGTTTTGCACATTTTCCATGTAAGAAATGTTCTTCATGAAAATGAAAAACATGGCCTACATGATAAACTGACCACAAAAAAATAAAATAAAATAAAATAAAATAAAATAAAATTAAATTAAATTAAATTAAATTAAATTAAACATGCTGCAATACAAACCTAAATACAGTAAAACAGTGAAATACAAGACAGAAATTGCTATGGAATATTGATATGCATATTTCAGTGCTATTATGTTTAAGGATTTAAAGAAGATGACCCTTTTAAATATCGATTTATGGTGCTACAACATTCTATTTAACAGAAAACCCACAACGCATCAGTTTTTGAATCTATATTCCAAAGAGCTACTTTACAGCCTATACAATTCCGCTATGAAAATGCACCATAAACCATAAATCGTTTACCTGTTACTGTTGCCCTCTGTAATCCAAGCCAAACGACCTTAAGCACTGACATTATAATGTGTTCTCAGTAATGTTGCAGTTGTGTGGATTTTGTAAGATTACAGAAAAGAGCTGGCAACCTCTGCGCTTTAAGCTAAATCCTCTATACAGTTGGTTATGTAGGTGTCTTGGCGTGGGAGTAATCATCCTTTGCCTTCATGAACATAACATATTAGCTTAGCGGCGTAGTGCGGCGCACGAGGCAGGGTTGTGACAGTATTAAAGAGGAATAATTACCAGCTAGCCCGGATTGCAGTATAAAGTGTCATTGGAAGCCACTCTCTGAGCGAATGAAGTGCCCTTTTCACTGTAATTGTTGCACCGTGGGACATATGCTAATGCTATTTATGAGAAGGTGATCTAACAGGCAACGGGATTCGCTGCAGAAATTAAACTTATTTTAATATGGTAATGTAGTGACATTTGAACCGCCCTTAAAATTTCCCAGCACAAATCACTGCAGATTTCTCTAACATTTAACAGCGACAATGCACAACAACAAGCAATTAAAAATAAGAGTGAGGATGCAAAAAAAAGGACATTGAACACAGGCCACACTGATAGCGAGCAAAAGCGTAATACTTTCACAATTAACACCAACAACCACTAGTGCTCTGTTCCAAAACTTAGTAAACTGACTACAGAGACAGCTTTTTAAGGCATCATTGAAGCTCAGACTTATAAGATTCCTTGCTTTTAACTAATTCTTGATGTATCCTTCAACTCATTATTATTATTTTTAAATTCACTATTATTCACTAGTGTTAACTAATATATACAGTGAGGTCAAAAGTTTACATACACCTTGCGGAATCTGCTAAATGTTCATTGATTTACCAAAATAAGCGGGATCAAAATAGTTGCATTTATAAAAATGACCTTGTTCGAAAGTTTACATACACTTGATTCTTAATACTGTGTTATTACCTGAATTATACCACAGCTGTGTTTTTTTTTTTTTTTTTTGTGATAGTTGTTCATGAGTCCCTTATTTGTCCTGAACAGTTCTTTAGGAAAATCCTTCAGGTCGCACAAATTCTTTGGTTTTTCAGCATTTTTGTGTATTTAAACCCTTTCCAACAATGACTGTATGATTTTGAGATCCATCTTTTCACACTGAGGACAACTGAGGGACTCGTATGCAGTTATTACAAAAGGTTTAAACGTTCACTAATTCTTCAGAAGAAAAAATTATGCGTTAAGAGCCAGGGGTGTAAACTTTTAAACAGTATAAAGATATGTACATTTTTCTTATTTTGCCTGAATATCATATTGTTTTTTTTTTAGTTAGTACTGCCCTTCAGAAGCTACAGAAGATACTTACATGTTTCCCAGAAGACAAAATAAGGTAAATTTACCCTGATCTTCAAATTCTAAAAGTTGGGAAAAGATGTGTAAATCATACAGTCATTGTTCAAAAGGGTTTAAATACACAAAAATGCTGAATCATTTTAATCAAGCATATGTAAACTTTTAAATGAGGTAATTTTTATAAATTAAATTATTATTTTCTCTTTCTCTTGGGCTATATGTAAAAATATTTTATGTGAATATCTTATTCAGGTCTTTACTAAATCACAAATAACTTGCATTTTGTATGATCCCTCTTATTTGTAAAATAATGAACATTTAGCAGATTCTGCAAGGTGTATGTAAACTTTTGACCTCAAATGTATATTTTATTTATTTATATGCTAATAATAATAATTGAGATTTTTCTTGTATCATTAATTTGATCACCATTTGGATTATTTTTTTTGAATATCATGATCAATTCAAGGCAATCCCAAACTTGACAATGAAAGAAAGATCTCAATTATTAATCTACTTTTTAAAATTGTACTTTATATTAGAGTACTTCATAGTAAATTCTTCTGAAATAATTTGGTCTGAATTTACATTCTGTGAGCTATGGGTTTTTATTTATTTCTAAATAGTTTCTGCATATGTAAAGCACTCCAAATCAATTGTTTTAGATGGCAGCGAGGCAGCTCACTAGGTTTGGGAACAGAGTTTTATTTAACCACTAATACAAACAAATCAAGACGATGGTTTCCGTGCATGTGCCAAAATGTAAATGACAAACACCAACTAAAAAAACTATTTAAAAATAAATAAAGCATATAACATGATACAAATGGGATCAAATAAAAGTAAATGGTGTGCGAATGGGCTCAGGATGCGTACTGTGGCTAGAATTAAACATACAATACCCCACACTTAGAGTTCTCCAGGTGTGGATTTCTCTAGCGGACGTAGCCCAGAGGAGGAGAAATAAAACACAGGGTATGAGTCTAGAGGTTAAGTAACACATACTCGCACACGCGCGCACACACACACACACACACTAACATCACCTTTTCATACTTCACAGCATATAATACAGCATCTGAGGGTTTCCTGCGTGGTAGGCCAAACTGTGAGTGTATGTACTGCGCTGCATGCAACTCATTGAGCTTTGGCTCGAGCTGAAATGGAGAAGCTTGAGTGAGAGGGTGAGTACTGAGATGGAAATGTTACGCTGTCCCATGCCTCATATAGAAATGTTTCAGCACATATTACATCAGACCACATTTTGAGCTGCGTTATGTACCTTAAAAACACACTATAGCCAGTATACATCTGTCATTACCATGTGAGGATAGTTTAGAACTGTCAACAACATTTCATAAGAATGAAACAAAGACCATTCAAGAGCATTAAGATTAATTACGATGACAATTAAGCACATTTTCCTCTGAATCAAATTTTTGGGGAATGTTAAAGTATACATCAAAATTAATAGTACTTTGCTAATGTATGCTTAAAGCATTGTATTGCAAGATTATTAAACAATGCATTAAAATGCAATGATAATCACAATTGAGAATAATGAGAACTATGTTGCGGTAATGAGATTTTGAGGGGAAAATGTAGTTAATTGTCATGAAATAATGCCCCAAAATAGGCTTTTATGGGTTTAAATGTGACATAGACATGTTCTTGACAGCTTTTCTGAGACAAAACCTACAAGTTTTCTGGAAAAATATGGCCTGTTGTACATAACAATAGCATACAGAAATGTGAAACAGCACATTAGACTTTATGTTCCTTTCAGGTCAAATACCGAATGTGTAGGGATCCAAACTGAGCGGCACCGGAATCAAATCTCCTGTGACTCAATGCGAGACGAAGGCCACAATTCCACTTTTAAGAGATATGCGAGCCATCCATTATTAATTACAATCTATCCTAGGCTTGGTCAAAGATGCCTGAGGGGACATTTTATTACCAAGAAGTAAAACATCAATTTGCCATTAGACTCAGCCTGTCCAATCCATTCATCCTTGTATTATTAGTTTAAAAATGAAGTCCATCTCCCCTGCTTTTTTTTTTAAAAAAACATGCTTTACACAAGCTCTGAGAGATAAAAAAGCATAGCTTATGAGTTGCAAGCATTTTTGATGCCACAGAAATAATTCATGGTGACTGAAAGACATGTAAAATGCTGCAATTCACGAGACATCATCGCCTGACTTAAGTGCTGGTGTCAGTGGCTAAAATATGAATGATCAAAAGAAGTTGAGGGATAAGCAATTTTGTCTTTTCTCGTGAGCACAGAATGTGTTCGTGTGTAACTAGAGTGCAGACATCTACAATCATCGCAAATTGAATTCCTGAGTCCTCTGATGCTTCAAATGGACAATTCTAGTGCCCTAGAGTCTGTTCAAAACAACTTATTGAGCTGCTTCCCTAAACAGCTGAATATTTTCTCAAAATTGACCACAATATACTTGAAAAACAGACAATGTGCACTAGCTGTATGTATTGACATGGCTGACCTTTCACTTTGAAAATTGGACATGGATAACATTGTGTTAGTCACAAAATAAACAAATATCTAGGATCAGGATTGCGTGCAATTCAGGATTGAATTGAGAATGCCTTTAAAATTCTAATTCAGCTGCTAAATTTGAATTAAGGTGGATAACAGGATGCAGAATTGCAATCGGAATGCAAGAAAAATTAAAATAAATATTATTTATTATATTAACCCTTTAATTGTCACCGTCCCGTCACCGGGACGCCTACGTTTACTTCACCATATTTCAAATAAATCCTAATCCAATCATGACAAACTATATATCGTTGGAAAGGTCTAAGACTCCTAAACTGATATTTTACCACTGTTTTGTGTTGCAAATTATGTAGGAAAAGTAATAGATTAATTTATGACAAGAGTGCACCTCAAAAAATGTACTTCATAACAGGAGTTCAGACCTTTTTCACAAAAAGACTTTCGTTGTTGCCTTTTTTTCTATCACGCTTTAGAAATCCTAAGAAATTATATATCACTTGAAGACTTAAAATTTCAAAATTCATCCTTTGGAAACCATTTTAAAATCAGACATTGCATTATCATGGAAATTGTACATGAAAATCATATTACAAAATGTTTTTGTTCATGAATTATAAAAAATTACATTTGGATAGTGCATTTTCATGTCTATGTTCACAATAGGGAGTGACAGTTAAAGGGTTAAAAAAAAAAAACTAAAAGCTTTTTATTGATATAAAATAAATTATTTATTAAATTATTTTTTATTCTTTATTATATTTAAATGCATTACTATTTAAAGTAATTTAACCACAAAAGTGAAGTTTGTTATGAATGTTATGTTTGTTTTGACAAAACCTTGGTTGAACATTTTACATAGTTTTTTTAATGCCTTGAAGTTTGAAGGTTTATAAGCCTTACAATAGATACAGAAAAACAAAACAATGGCCAATTCTAATTCACATTCATGAACCTAATATTTAAATATGAATTTTGCACAAAAACTGCATAATACGCTAGTCTTTCAAAAATATTATATCCAATATGTGCATACAATATGTATTTTTGTGTTTCTTAGTGTTTGGAGTTGCTAACTCAGCAACATGTAAATACATACTTTAGCTGACTGTCTTAAAAGATAGTCGCCTATATAGATAGCAGACAGCGAAGCAGCTAACTAGAGTTGGGAACACAAAGCTACAGTGCGGTGGGGTCTAAATACATGCATTATAGCTGTAAAGTTTTCAAACCATCCACAGTCTGAGTTATTTGTGTGAACCTAGACTTGAGGAACTCTTGTATTTGCATATAACTTCCGCCGCTCTGACTCCCACACATCAGAAAAATGACAAAAAACGCACACAAGCTATTATTGCAATATTCAAGCCTCAAGTTTCTGCCTTATGAATAGCAGAAGTGCCCTTCCTCCACCGACCGTGGAAGATGAACACCTACTAAGGCCATTCACAGCTAACCTTTTGATTCCCGCTCTTTTAATAGCGAGATCTATCATTAAGTTTCAATTCACACTGCTTCAGACAGTGACGCATTAACAATGGTGCTGTCAAGCTCTCCTTTACAATTCATGGTAATTAGAGCTTATTGATTTAGCTGGTGGTTTTAACCACTATTGTATTTCTGACTGGGGCTTATATGGGCAGTGCGGTGTGCACTCTAAGGTCCCGGTTATCACCTTGCCCTTGCGAACAATCAAATGGGTTAAAAAACAAATGAAAAACTCCTAGCTTCAGGTTAATTTGCATAAAGACATGGTCAACTTAATCAGCTATTTGAGGAAAGCAGCGTGAGTGTGAACCCTAACTATGCCATGAAGAACAGTGTGACAATGGGGTTCGAGGGCGATCTATAGGTTATTCACTATTGTCCTTCTAATGTTTCACAATGTGCAAATGATTAAATGATTTTAAAGAAATTTCCATCAGTTCTTAAAGAAATAATCCATGTTTTCTGAATGTTAAAATACTTCCTCCTGTCATAGTTTAATATGCAGAGATTGAATTAAAAATAACAAACAAAAAAAAAATACCAAGGGAACAATTTATTGAAAATGATTGCGTCCCATGATGGTGTATTTAATTTTAGCACTTATATGAATTATGCAAATCAGATAACTGTGCAAGGACAATTTCTCATTTCATAGACTGGTTCTGAGTGCTTGGTTTTGGAGGATGCAGCAGACTGTCCCATTCTGACATACTTTACTACTTAAATTGGCTCTTTTAAATGCAGACTGTGTGCTTAACTACAGTGTGGATCTGGATATGTGCCTAGTTATAATGCTCTTCTCCATCATTTGATGAATTACTGCTGTCATGACCACTAGAAAATCTACATTAACATTTTACAATAAAATTCTGTTTACCTCCAGGTCTTCTGTGGTCAACAAAAGCATAACGGTAAATGCATCAAGCAAACAGTCCCAATGTTTGCAAAGCATATAGTAGAAAGCAGTTGGCAACTTGTGACTTTCTCAAATTCTAGTATTCAGGTATATGAATGTAGCAAACTACACTCTTAAATATATAGGTTCTTTATTGGCATCAATGGTTCCATGAAGAACCTTGAACATCCATGGTACTTTTCAAACGCAGAAAAGGTTCTTCATAGTCGGAAAAGGTTCTTTAGATTTTTAAAATGTTCTTAAAAATGGCTCTTTGAAGAACTGTTCAACCAAAAATGGTTCTTCCATGGCATCATTGCAAAAACAATCTTTTGGAACCTTTATTTTTCAGAGTGTATATTTATTATCAACATATTATGCCAATATATTATAAATAATTCAATGTAATAATTTTAAAAGATGCATATAACATGCATTTCACACAATATTCAATAAAAATCCTGTAAAATTCATGAATAAATACCTTTAAGGTTAATATAATGCAATATATGATAAATTATTCAAATTAATAATTTAAAATAAGATATGCATATAAACCGATTTAACACACCATTACTAAAATACATTAATAAGGCTTATATAAAGGCAATATAATATAAATAATTAAATTGAATAATGAAAGACATGCATAAACTTATTTCACAAAATATTTCACAAAATTACTATTTAAAAAAAAAACTGAAATAGTTTATATAGTAAAGACCATTATAATACCAATATATTATGAATAATGTAATAATGCAAAATGAAGCAAGTATACAAATGATTAAATTATTTTATTTCAAACATTTACAAAAAAATATCTAATATATATAGCCTATCTAGATTTTTAAACAAGACTGCAGATAGAATTTAGAAAATGACACAAGGGAACTACCACTTACGCAAGTGCAGAAATTATGGCTGATATATCGTTCTGTCACTGATAGGATCTTTTCAACCCCATCCCATCTACCTCAAGCTCTAGTTTTGGCTTCAAGCCTTAAATAACATCCCTGTAATTCATGCCTAGACTAAATAAACTGTTTCACAGACAGACACTAGAGGAAAGATCTACGAGGAGCGAGAGCAGGGTGTGTGAGTGTCGTGTGCGGCAGGGACGGCAGAGACACTATGGGAAGAGGTGGGCTCTTGTAAGGCACAATGACATGAGGGGAAGTGTTGGGGGTAGGCGGTCAAGTTGGTGAGAGGAAGTGATGTAATGAAAGAAAGCCAGTGTGCATGTTTCACCAAGGAGACACAAAAGCTGATTATGTCAAAAGCAATGCTAACTAACACCCTCAAATTCCTCTGAAAAAGTGCCTCAGCTATTGATATTAAACTAGAAGTGTGTGTGTGTATATGTGTGTGTTTGTGTAAGCATTACCTGCGTTTGAAGGTGAGGAGAACGCCCAGGAGAATAATGACAAACATGAGGATTCCCGCAATGACGCCTGCCATCTTTACAGTGCTGTCCACCTGTTTTTCAGGCTCTATGTCATTGGAATTCTGGGTAGAGGCACCTTTAAAGCAACAAGTATATCACAAAAAAGAGAAAGGGCATTTAACTAAGACAAGAGCTGTCGAGAAATGCTCTACGGTGACACACACAAAACAAACAAACAAACACAAGAATCAAATCAGGAAGTACATACAAGCACATCTCACGTTCACACGCTCTCATACAATATGTACAACCAGTCCAAAGACAGAAAACGAAAGACACGTATTCAAAATCAAATTAATTAAATGCATTTCAATTCAGACAAAACAAATGCACAAGTGACACTGATCGTTACTGTGTGGCGGGTCTATGGCAAAGGGGAATCGTTTATTGAATGGTATTAATTAACAGGCAACAGACAAAAAAAAAGACCTTAAGGAGCTTTTCAAATACTGGATCACTGAGGTGAAATGAAACACTTTAGGGCCTTTGAATTCTGGGTTAGAGAATGCAAATAAACCAAAAGACAATTCAACGCAAGGAATGCAAGCATGAAATATGGATACAAGAACCAAACTGAGGATGAAGGCAGAGAATGAGGATTGAGATCCATGCAGATGTATGTGTGTCTATGCGTGTCGCATACTCGCATGCACGGCATCTTGCAGGACGTTTTGTCGACAGTACATTGTTATTGTAATATCTGTATAAAATCTGCACAACCATGCATGACTTTTAGAAAATACAGTTCAGATTAGCGTGGCTCCACACCAAACGGCTCATCTACCTTCATCAGGCATGTAATTCTACTGTGAAATTGCCATTATTTCTATGAAAGAACATCAGCTGTTTGCTGTTGTTAGATTTCACTGTTAAAAACATCATAATCATCTTTGCATTTTATTCTCAAAGCCTGAAAGCATATTCCACCATACATCAGTCTTAATAATATGAAGAAAAAAGGTTGCATAGACTTCAAAAAACATATAGATATAAATAAATGGTTGCATAATATATCTACAGCTACACAAACCTTAGGAAAGCATGTAATCCCTGCGTTGAATGATTTAACAATTATGTTGTTATATTTACCTCCACTTCGCCTTTAAGAAAATGTTTTAACCTGCCAGTGTGACATCTTTAACAATCTGTTGCATATTAACACATTGATCTCTTTATGTGGGTGGTTTGCTTTCATGTTAGCTCAATAATTTGATTTATTTATTTATATATCAAAGCGTACAGTTCTTTTAAGCAAGAGCAGATTAAACGTGCAACCAAAAACACATTTCTGGAACTGTACATTGAAGAGCTAACCTTCGTAGCAAAACAAACAAAGTCCTTTCATTATGCTTTTTTTTTTTTTTTTTGTCTTGTTTTTATTAGATTAAAAATCTGTGCAACTATACACACACAAGAAAGTTGTCTTTTTTTTTTGTCAGTGGAGTAAAAATGTATTCAGGATATGGTTAACTGAAAAAAAAAGTGTGCTTTTTACTATAGTGCTGCTATAAACAGACCGAATGATTCGATTCGTTGTACTAATCCTATTACATTTGGAAAATAAAAGAATTTACAGTGTGTGAAATATAATGTTCTCAGTGCCACTGTACTCTACAAGGCAGCCCCAACGACGTAACAGACAAACTGATGTCTGCCTCTCCCACTCCCAACGAAAAAAACAATACTCCAGTATAGGACTGTGCCAATATTCGGACGTGATATCATGCGTATCTCGTCAGTAATGCCGGTTCTGTGATTAGTCGTAAATCTCATTAACGTGTTTATTCATACAGCCGCGTTTACTACACAGAGCCGTAGTTCACTGACAAGCTACGCAGTTTCGTGTGCATTATTGGTATACATCGCCTGCGATAATGAAGGCGATATTTGCGTAGCTTATCAGTGAACTACGGCTCTGTGTAGTATACGCGGCTGTATGAATGAACATGTGAATAAGCTTTACGACTAATCACAGAACTGGCATTACTGACGAGATACGCATGATAATTCGCGTCCGACACTGGAGATCAGCAAACGGTAGAAGCTTCCAAAATCATCTAAGATAAACAGCAAAAGTCTGAAATATTTTTAAAGCACTTTTGTATTTCTTGAAACTAATATTTAGTCAACTTCTTGTTTTTCTCACCTCACTGGTCAGCTCGACTCACTCACTGAAATCTGACTCCTGCCACTGATCTGAGATGCATACTTCATGATGTTCGTTTTAATAAATAAAAAATGTGTACAAATTTCTTTCTTTTTGCTGTATCGAAAATGTACCGAACCGTGACACCACTGTGTCGCATCGAACTGAACCGTGAATTTTGTGAACCGTTACACCCCATATATATATATATATATATATATATATATATATATATTCATGTATGCTGACAGTGATTTCCCATGACATCATTTCCAATGAGTTTGCAATCTAAGGCGACCTACGCAAACCCCTAAAAGACATCTACGACTGGACTTTCACAACTTTAGTTTCTTTTGACCTTTGAAAAGAACACTGAGCCAATCTCTGCTAACCTTGCTAGTCTTTGGAGTGTTTTCTAGCCAAACACATTCTGGCTCCATCTACAACTGTCAGAGGGTGAAGGGAACGCTATGGATGGTATATGCGGATGGACTATGTGTTCTCCTCTGACTCTATCAACGTAGTAACTGAACTCCATGTCCTCCAGTCTGCTCTGATCTGATTGGGTTCAACAGTTCATGATTCACACACACAAACACATTCACACACACTTACGCCATGATGGGGTTCTTTCAGTCTATTTTCTGATATCATCCTCCAAGACAGCACTATATTCACAACAATACAACAATATTCATCTTGACCAACCAATTGACTCATTTAACTGAGCCTTCAGGACACAAAATCACTTCTCAAAGAGCTCTATACGGCAGCATACACCTCAGAATTGACCAGGTGAATTTCTAGCGTAAGTCATAAGGATCATTTTAAAAAAATGCTTTATTTTATAAAGTTGTCCAAATTAAGTTCTTAGCAATGCATATTACTAATCAAAAAGTACGTTTTGATATATTTACAGTAGGAAATATCTTCATGGAACATGATCTTTACTTAATATCCTAATGATTTTTGTCATAAAAGAAAAATACAGTGTATTTTTGGCTATTGCTACAAATATACCTATGCTACTTAAGGGTCCAGGATCACAAATGATCACTGATCTTCATTGACATCACTGGCTCTATTAAGAGCCTTTAACATCCATGGAACCATTACATTTCATAAAAGGTTCTTTATAGTTTAAAACAACAACAACAAATTAAAGGTTCTTCTATTGCAACATTGTAAACTTTTGGAGCCTTTACTTTTAAGACTGCACTTTTCATAAGGCTTTTCTTGCAGAACTGTTTTTTGAATTTCTGCACCACTAACATCTTCAAAACAAAATCGCAAAGAAACTGCAGAAGCAAAACTGCATTTTTTTCAGCACAATGCCACAATGTATAAGATAGCCTTGTATAGAAAAATACAAACTAGAGCTTTAAAGAGTAATTTTACAACAGTTCATTTCATACAATCTAGTGATTCTAAGTGCTTATATGTGTACAATTTTGAAATAAATGATTATAAATACTATATATTTTATTTTAACCACAAGACCTGCTTGTATGCCCAGTAAAATATGCAAGTATGCAAATCCTTTTAGTTTGAGGGGGTAAAATTAAGTATCAAAGAGGAATTATTATCAAAGCCCATCATATTAAAATGTAATCCCTACCATATACAGGGGGCGTTGGAGTGGGTGAGTTTTGCCATTGTAATTGCCAGCATTTTTCGATACTGTGTGTGGTTCTGTTAGTGTGTGAAACGGTACTTTAGTATAACTTCATTTAAAGCAGGTCTGTAGGCCGAGGGATTACGCTAAGGTTTGTGGGGGTGCATATCGCTGCTGACATCTCTATTGACATTGTTCGGCAGTCGACAGGATTACGGATGCATCGTTGGATGCATCTAACAGGATTATAATCTCAAATGGACTGGGATTAAGATCAGGCAGTCATGTAAACAACCATGATGCTGATGGCTTAAAAAAGCGTCTCCCTTCACCAAATACAGAGAGGTTAATGGGTGATCTTTAAATACATTTAGTTCAAAATCCCTTTTGTTTCTAATTCACAAGTGTATTTAAGCATTGTTGGTCTTGAGCATTTTGTTAAATTTCAGATGGGAGCGTTGAGAAACAAAGGTGTTTGTGTAAACTGACAATTGATTTTGAACTCAAAGTGTACATGCATAATACATGATGTCTTTTGTTTGTTTCTTTTGCTTGTTATTGGAACTGCTGGGATAATGCAGCAAACACAACTAGATTTAGCTTTATATTGATATTAGAATTTCTTTGCATGAATGGAAAAATCACAAAATATAAATCCAAGTGACATCTGCAATTAAATACTGTTATTTATTAATGCAATTTTAGTTAAGTATGATATAAAAGTTCATTTAAAACCCAACAAACGTCTTTATAATAAACGCTACTTGCTGTAATACACTAACTAGCGCAATGACATTCATGTATATTTAAGTTTCAAGTGTCTAATTATTTTTGGGGCCACTGTACACTCAAATTCAGCTCTCAAAATATAATTATGAGCCTTATAACTGCATGTACAAATATGTCTTTAAAACGTAAAATGACGACAGTTTTAATCTGCATAATTCAGACGATTAGGCATTGTAACGGTTCACTAGCTGGCTAAAAGTCGGCTATCTCCTGTGCAGTGCAGATATCCAGCAAGACCCTTTAGAAATGTGAGATATTTTAGTGCAAGCAATTTGTAATTTCGGTCAGGGCAATTGAACATATTGTATACAACCGTAGAGTGAAAAAGAGGAGCGACGAAACATGGACCTTACTGCACTGGAACTAAGGGGCTGACACCTGTGTGCGTGTGCTTGTGTGCAAGATCTTGACATTGGATTTGAACAGCAAAATCTATCCGTCAATATACAAAATTTATATTAGAATTAATTGAAGAATTATAAAAATATACAATAAACAAATAGTACTTACAACATAAGTATACTTAATACTTCCACACACACATTGTATATGTGCACAAAAATACAGTAAATTTAAAAATAGTAAATACACACGAACATACACATGCTGGGAAACACACTCATATGCACACACACACACACACACACGCCGGTTAAGGCTGGAAGAGTGTATGACTGGGGTCATGTTAGGTGAAGTGGTCACTTGCACATGTAAGGAGTGGAGTGTTGTAGGTAAGGCAACATATATCACTTTATGCTCACATTTTGCTCAGAAACTTATTAAACTCTACTTTAAAATATCTTTATGCATATCCAAATATTTGAATAATGGTCAGAATGAAACACAAATTAATTTACTCCAGAACAACAGCAGGGCTGGGTTATACAGGTAAATTATAAATAAATAAAATAAGGTATACAAAAAAAAAATATATATATATATATATATAAAAAAAAAACAGGTATACAAGAAAAAAATGTTTTTTTCCTATTAACAACAGATCATTGAAAAAACGATTATGTAATTTCTAAGTAGGCAATTTTCTTTAAAAGAGGATCATTTATATTAATTATGGATTCAGTTTTCCAGAGCATAACAAGGTCATGAGCAAAACTATAGTAGACAGGGGATATCTGTTGTTTTTAAACATGAAATATTAATAATAATACGATCATTAAGACATGTGGGCGGCACTGTACATTCTCAGGGTCCCAAATTACAATAGTGTCAATGGAGTCAATGAGAACCAGCTAGGCTTTTTAGTGAACCAGACATGCAAAAAATGCATTAAGATGCTGATGGAGAGAAGCAGAATTAAAGAAAAAAAAAAGGAAATAAAATAAAAACAAAAAAGCAGAGAAGGAAACAACAGCAGAAGAAATGTGGATTGGTGGAAAGAACAAAGAAGAAAGCAAAGTTTGACTATGGTATAATATTCACCTTCACTGGGAATGACAAGTATGTAGGGCGTGGTATTTTGTCCCCTACCTATTACCACTAACACAAGGTTTTACGTTCCAGGCCGGCATGCATGAGAGAAAAGAAGGAAAGAAAAAAATAGTCTAAAGAATTATGCTTTCAACTCAATCATCTGAGCTTCCTTCGAGTGAGTAACATTTGGCTGGAAAGAAAACTGAAATGTGTAGGATACATCAGGTAGGCTATTTCACACGGGAAAATTATTATTACTCCGGAATCATCTAGTGGAACTGAGAGAGTAAGCATAAGAGTTATAGAAAAATTTATAAATAGATATTTTTTCATATGAATGCAAATATTTTACCAGTTGAGAAAAATATAGTTTTTCTGAGTCTCCAATTGTATGAAAACTAAAAAAAAAAAAAAAAACACGGGGGGAATGCACTAAAGACGTCTGCTGTCGTTTATTTGCATTTGCATTGTTTTATCACCCGACTTAATAAAGGAACCATGCAAATTAAGTAACTTTGCTAATGAGATTACAAAATCTGTGCTAAATTTAAAATTGCATATAACAGTTCCCCATCTTGCATGCTGGTTCTGAGTGATATGATGGAAGATGCAGCAGACTTAACTTCTATAATACAGTTGTACCACTGCAATCCAAACACCTAAAAGAAATAGTGCACCCAAATATGAATATTTGCTAAAAATGTACTCACCCTCGGAACCATCCAAAATGTATATGAGATTGTTTCTTCATACAAACAGATTTCCATCAATTAACATCTTGTGAAGCAAAAAGCTTTGTGTTTGTAAAAAACAAATGAATCAATAAGGTGTTTACCATCCATCACTTCTGGCCAAAATACAGTATAAAAACCAATTTTATGATTTTATGCTAAATATTTCCAAATCTGTTCCCATGAAGAAACAAACTCATCTACATCTTAGATGACGAGTAAATTCTTATTTTTAAGTGAGCTATTAATTGAATCAGTTATTTAAAATACAGAAACTGCACTCCCATAGAGTTGGGTTTTATGAACAAGACACAACCTTAAATCAGTCTAATGCACATTGAAAAGAGACACGTTTGTATTCAAATGAATGGCAATTACTTAATTTAAATACAGTATGACAGTATTTTATTCTCATTAAACTAGATTGCAGGTGGAAAGTGCATAAGACGCAGCGTTTTAAATACTGTGTGGAAGTCACGCAACCGTTTAGTGAATTCACCCCGTAATCTAAACCTATTAAAACACCATCATTAAAAAGGCAAAGAAAGGTTAAAACTCTCATATGTCTGTATCCAAGGCATCACAAAGTGTAAAACATGTCTTTCTAAAGCAGAAACACAAAAGTAATTGGTTTTTTACAATCATAATAAGAACCCAACTCAGGACGGATCTATCTGGGATATGAAAGGAAAACAGGCCATGACCAGAAGGAAAAAAAAAAAAAAAAGCCTGACATGGAGCAAAATAAAATGAGTTCCGCAAAACAAACAAACAAACAGGTGTGTGCAGAAGCAAGCTTATTGAATAAGATGGAGAAAGAGCCAAAAGGAATGAAAGAAAACTGGAGAAGAAAGAATGGGGAAGAAAAAAAGAAAAAGATGAGTCTGTAGCACTGCACGGCTATAGTGTCTCTTTATCTGTGATGTCCATTAAATAATAGAAAGTCTCTTGTGATTGCTCTGTTCCTGGAAGTGATTATGTAAAAGGGTCTTTTTACAGAGAGAAGGGGAAATGAAATGGAGCAAACGAAACTGAACAGAATTGTTGGCCAGAGGCAGATAATCATGCAGGTAAAATAAAATGGGATTTCAGATTTTTCAATGAAACCGGGAGCACTAATCTCAGTCTGATGCAACTGAGGTTTGTCTGAATGTACAACTTAAATGAAAAGGCTTCGTCCTTTTTTTCTCTTCTTTTTTTTTGTACCTCATCATGTTTAGTAATGGGTTCCACTATAAAATCATAGGTCTATTAAGAATACAGAGGAAATAGCATTTCTAATATTACATCTGCTTTATTCCAACCCAAACATTATTTCATTGAATTTGATTGAGGCTACAGGGACTTAAATTAGACACAACTATCCAAATATCAACCCAGCCAATGAACTTTTCCAAAGCAAGTCTCATCTGAATATACAAAAGAACAAGCAAATAAAGAAACAAACAAATCAATAGTAATTAATAATAAAATGTTTCATTCATACAAGCTAACGAAAAGTGAAACAATTCTCATACCTTTGGTCGCTAGTCGCACACAGTTGATTTTGGTTTCCTGGAAGAGGAGAGGAAAGTTTGTGTTTTAATTAAACGTCAAACCGACACTGGATTGAGGAACATTGTTTTTGTCAAGCTACAGTGATCTTAGTAATTGCAACACAGTGAAGTGCGGGTTATTTTCATCATGAGGTGCATGACATTAAGAAACAGTTAATTATATAACAACATTTCTAATGATAGTGAAGGATTCACAAATGCAGAGCAAAGGCCAAAACAGAGAGAAGCCAGCATTACATTTCAGTTTTCCCATGCACGTAATGTCACTACAGCCTAGACATTTAAGGTCATACAACTTGTACAATCAGAAAACATATGGCCTGATTTGATTCTTTAAAAATGAGCTTTGATAGTATAAGCCACTGTAGTCATGTTGTTTTAGTCATATGAAATATATTCATACACAGTCATATAACAAAACATCTTTCTGTGCTATTCTAATCTATTCAAAAGCGTTCATGGCTGCCTTTGGAATGCCAGTTATGATGATAAAAATCTCACTTGCATCCTCCGAATGGCACGTGTGGCGTGACAGGTGTTAATTAGTCGGCAGATTTCGGTGTGAAGCCTGCATGGAAGTTTAGAGCTCTGAGACAGGAAGCCAGATGCTACCATGTGTTTCTGTGAGCGTGTTTACAACAGCCACTTGTTTTGATTAGATCTGCTGTCCTTGTGCGTCTCATCTCAGCAGGCACGTAAACAGTAATGCCTACACATCACAGGGCCTTGAAAGGTTTCGCTAATGGCAATATTTCATAAAGTTAGATTGTATTATGCATCTGAAACGAGTGTCAGAAATAGACAGTGTAATCTCAGCGTTGCCACAGGAGGATCTATAGCATAACTTCTTTTCTTCTTTGATTATTGTTCTCTTGTATGCAAACTAAAACTGTTTCAGAAGAATCTTTCTGAAAGCTAAACTAGCTACCTGAAAAATACATCTGGTGTAATGACACAGACCGAAACAGCAACGGAATAAGCATTAACAGGATAGTTCACCCCAAAATTAATGTTCTGTTATTATTTACTGACCTTCATGTCATTATAAACCTATTAAACACAAAATAAGATACTTTTAATAAAACCGGAGAGGTTTCTCTCACTCCATTTGAAAGTCCTGGTCACCAAAAGATACTAAAAGGTCATAAAGGCATCTTAAAACAAATCCATATGAATCAAGCCGTTTAATTGAAGTCTTGAAATGACATTTGCTTTATATGATTACTTTATATGATGAACAGATTTATTTTACGGTTTATACATGCTCTCTATTTATGTGTCGATCATTGTTTAGATTGAAATTAAAGCCTAAACTGATCTGTTCATCATATAAAGCAATAATATCTCTTCACAAGACTTGGATCATATGGATTTATTTTACAACACCTGGACTTTCAATGGAGGTACAGAAAGCTCTCAGCTATCTTCAAAAATATCTTAATTTGTGTTTTTAAAATGAACCAAAGTCTTATAGGTTTGGAACGAGAAAATGATAACTGAATTTTCATTTTTGGGTGGACTGTCCCTTTAAGTTGCATATGGAATGCACTGTCTGAACATTCACACCTGTGTATGTGTATGTGCTTCTACCTCAATAAGTGCACTTAAGTCGAATTAGATATAATCATCTGGTAAATGACAGCCTACTACTTAAATAAGCCTTATAAATGTTCTCAAACACAGTTTTCAAAATTCACTGCTAATTTTTTGCTTTATTTTAGCACCACTCAACATCACTTTGCTGTATTCTGCATGAATCATTCAAATTAATCTGCCAAATAATTCTTTACAAGTTCAAAATGTTGCTACCAAGAGACGTGACAACATAGACGGAAAAATAGTTTGTTACCATGGCAAATACTTGGTTTTTGCTGTTTTTGTTATATTAGATGTCAAAAAAACCAAAAAAAATGGAAGAAAAGTCGAGGATACAGTTAGTATTTGGCAAAATGTTGCCTTGCAGTTACTGTATTTTGGGTGGTTGCTTTGTGACCCCTTGATATGGCCCCGTGCCCTCCTTCAGTGTAAGTCTATGAAATGCATCGTCCCCCAGATAAAAATCATAAGTCTGATTGCTTAGAAACGTAAAAGTACACCTCTCCTCAACACAACACATGATTTGAGGAATCATTTACGTCTGGGACCAAGGGGTTTTATTAAATGACTGACCATACCAACAGTAATATAGCTCATCTTAGCAAACACCACTAATAAATCAATCAGAAAATGCATTTTGAAGAGGCAATGCAGGCAGTCTCTCTCCTAGCATTTATTTTATAACTCACTATGCCTTTATCAGCGGCACTCTTCAGAAATATTAAAAATCCCCTTGGCAACACTTCATTGCACATATCAGTTTGGCTCACGGCAATCAAAACCCATAAGAGTTGCTCAAATACGTCCAATGCTGATGAATGCAAGCACAACAACGCCCTCCACTCACGCTGTTGACACTGAAAAATTAACCGTCAATGCAGTGGAAAAGGGCAGCCTCTAACATGCGACCTCACTGTCAGTGACGGTTTGTCCCATCTGATTGTGGCATTGAGGCAGGGGGTGGATTGACACAGCGAGGCGGAGAAGGGTCCATATGTGAGTCGACCATCTGTCTGTCACAGACTTCTATCGGACATGCAGGGTCAAACACTGCTGGCTATTGTAAAAGTGGGTGAAAGTAATATTGTTTGAACTTTATGAGGACTTTCATGCAGATGAATAGAGGGAGGCATATATACAAGCTACAAAAACAGGAAGGGAAGTCAAAATTACGATACTAATTAAAAGTAGCATGATTTAAACTTTTTTTTTTTTTTTTTTTGGTGGGCATGGTGTTCTAGAAGTACCTTGGAGTATCAAGTAAATACCATGAAATATGTATAGGGTAGCCTCCTCATTATAATAGTAAGAGGTCACTTACAAAATGGAAGTACCATGGTACGCCAATAGTATCAGATGACAACACTACTGTTCAACAGTTTGGGGTAAATTTTTTTTTTTTTTTTAAATAAATTATTTATTTCTATTTATTCATCAAGGATGCATTCAATTTAATAAAAAATGTAATGTTTAAGAAAGATTTCTATTTTAAATAAATGCTGTACTTTTGAACTTTCTATTTATCAAAGAATCTTTAAAAAATGTAATAATTATGTAAATAATTTCCACAAAAAAATATTAATTTGTTTCCATGAAATATTACATTAATGACTTATTACTTTTTCATGAACATTTAAAAAAAAAAAAAAAACTACCAACAACCAAGACTACCAACTTTAGTACCATGTTACATATCAAAATTCAGTAACACTTTATATCAGGGAAATCTAGTCACTATTTACTATTTGCATATTAGCAAGCATTTTATTGGCATGCTGGCTGTTTCATAAAACTTATAAAGCACATATATATCCCGACCCAGTTTTTACAAAGTGAACGTGTAAAGAAGGTCAAACAACCTTTACAAAAAAAAAAGGTAAAACAGCGAAGTAAGGCGAAGGAGAAGAAAATGAGATGGGTCTTGAACCGGAGCGCACAGAGTATGCATGTGCAATGCAGAGCTAGACAAGATAAGCATTTGTGGTCAAAAAGCATATAAATTATAATTTTTTTTTTTTAGAAAATAACCAATCATTTCGCTAGATAAGACCCTTCTTCCTCAGCTGGGATCGTTTAGAGCCCTCTGAAGTTCAAATTCGAGGGCACCATAGAAGTCCACTATATGGAGAAAAATATATATAAATATATATATAAATATAATTTCTTTACAACTGAAGAAAGAAAGACATGAACATCTTGGATGTCAAGAGGGGCGAGTAAATTATCTGTAAATTTTGGTTCTAAAAGTAAACTAATCCTTTAACGCCTTATTCTGAATTACTATTTTCTAGATCCCTTAACCCTAATGAATACCTAAAAATACTGTAACTACTACAACAAATACCCTACTATCAATAAGCAACAAATTAGGAGTTTATTGTGGCAAAAGAACATGTTTAAATTTATCTAAAGTGTTCTGATATACCATAGTATGGCTCCAGTACTTTTCGTAAGAAAAAATAGTGAGAGGAATGGAGGTGAGGCCTGGTACTTTGTTTCTGAGTGCAGCCAGAGTGCTGGGACTTGGGGAATGGAATAATAGGAGGGGGTTTCGGCTGATGGGAAACATCCCTACAGGAAGTGACAGCTGAGCTATACTGTCTGCCCCTCCAGTCAAATAATTCTCTGACAGACTGTCAAAGGCTTTTTACGATGACCATGTAATGACAGAGAGAGAAAGGCTGAGAAAAATGGAGAAAAAGGTATGAAAAAGAAGTCTTAGCAGCTCAAGGGAAACTGCAAAGTGACAAGTGAAAATGAGAAAGGAGTCTTCATCTAAACATTAACTTAATATTAGTGTTTGCAGATTGCATTTCTGTACTAATTTTTTACACTTTATAAGGAAAACATGAGTGGTGCTATGCAATGATGCTAAAGGACTGTGGCTCGTTGTCAGGGTGTTGTGAGACAGTTGCTAAGGTGGTTAGGACGTTCTGAAATTAAATGGAAGGCTGTGGTTGAGAAATGGAAAGAATAGGACATGCATGATGGTTTTGAAAGAAAGGGAAAGCAAAAATAAGCTAATAACTCTCAACAGACAAATCCAACTGACTGAAATTTACTGAGCTTGAGTGACAAGTTTTCATTGATGTGTTTAAAAATTACACGGCACTCTTATGACAAATGCCTAATGGTTAGCCAGAGAAGTTAAAGAATATGGATTTCATGTCACTCTTCAGTTTTTCGCCATGCCTGCTAGAGTTAATCCATATGACAACAGATTTACAGTCAATACGGTTTCTAGTTGGTCACTCACTCAATTCTGAAGCATGTTATGGATTAGTTAGCCATTACAGCAGTTATCTTGACACGCCTGCAGCACATTTTGCTGATGACAACAGCTGTTGCAACCTAGGAACATATATATAACTGTTAACTAGGTCAAAGTGTGAACACATTGAATTTTGCAAAGTTTGGGCTTCTAGAAGGAAATAATCACATATATGCTATAGGCATGATTCATGATGAAACTAGACAGCTTGCCGAGGAAACTGAGCTATTAATTTTCCAAAGAAACCACCTGGCAACCATCTAGAATGCCCTAGCAACCACCTAGTAACCACTAAGAACTCCATAGCAACCCCTCAGGAAACACCTAGCAATCACCCCAAACTCTTTGGCAACCACTCTATCACTCTGGCAACAACTAAGAACTCTGCCATAGAAACCACCAAGAACTCATTACCAACCCCCTAACAATGCCATAGTAACGACATATCAATACTCAAATCATTATCAATTATATTTTGGAACCAGATTGTCAGAAAGACTTGAGCTCGTTTGACTTAGGCCTGTAAGCAACTACCTAGCAACTACCCAAAACACTCTACTGACCACATACTGTAGCAACACCCTGGCAATCACTCAGGACTCCCTAGCATCTCCTTAGCAACAACCTAGTAACCACTCAGAACTATAGCAAACACTCAGAATTATCTAGCAAGGTGCTAGCACCCACCTGGAACTCCATAGCAACCTCCCAGAATTCCCTGGCAACTGCCTACTGCCCATCCAAAACTCCATAGCAAACACTCAGAACTTACTACCAACCCCCTAACAACGTCACAGTAATGGCACATCAACACTCAAATAATTAGCAATCATATATTGGAACCATAATGTCGGAAAGACTTGAGCTCTTTTGATTTGGGCCAGTAAGCAACACCCTGGCAACCACCCAGAACACTTTAACGACCACATAGTAACACCATGGCAAACCACAGAGGACTCTGGACCAATAACAATGCCAAAGCAGTAACACAACAACACTCAAACCATTAGCAACAATATTATAGGATGGGAGCCCTTTTGACTTAGACCATCAAACACCCTGGCAATCACCCAGGACTCTGGAACCCTAATAACACCATAGCAACAACACAACAACACTCAAACCATTTGCAAAACCATATCTTGGGACATGAGCTCTTTTGACTTAGATCAGTAAGCAAGATCCTGGCAACCTCCCAGAACACCCTAACAACTACACAGCAACACTATGGCAACCACTTAGGACTCTGGGCCTCTAACAATGCCATAGCAACAACACAGCAACACTCAAACCATTAGAAACCATATCTTGAGACGTGAGCTCTTTTGACTTAGACCAGTAAGCAACATACTGGCAATCTCCCAGAACACCCCAATGACCACATAGCAATACCCTGGCAACCACCCAGGACTCTGTACCCCTAACAATTCCATAGCAACACTTAAACCATATCATATAGATACCATATCTTAAGATGTAAGCTCTTTAAACTCAAACCAGTAAGCAACACCACGGCAACCTCCCAGAACACCCTAGTAACCACATAGCAACATCCTAGCAACCACCAAAACACCCTAACGACCACATAACAACACCATAGCAACTACCCAGGACTCTGGTCCCTTAACAATCCCATACTAACAAAACAGCAAAACTCAAACCATTAGCAACCATATCTTTGGACGTGAGCTCTTTTGACTTAAACCAGTAAACAACACCACAGCAACCTCCTAGAACATCCTAGTAACCACATAGCAACACCATGGCAACAACCCAGGACTCTGGACCAATGACAATACCATAGCAACAAACACAGCAACACTCAAATCATTAGCAACCATATCTTGGGATGTAAGCTCTTTTGAATTTGACCAGTAAGCAACACCCTGGCAACCTCCCAGAACACCCCAATGACCACATAGAAACACCCTGGCAACCACCTAGGACTCTGGACCTCTAACAATTCCACAGCAACAACACAGCAATACTCAAACCATTAGCAACCATATCTTGAGACATAAGCTCTTTTGACTTAAACAATAAGCAATGTCATGGCAATCTCCCAGAACACCCTAGTAACCACATAGCAACACCCTGAAAACCATCCAGAACACCCTAATGACCACATAGCAACACCCTGGCGACCACCCAGGACTCTGGACTCAACTCAACTCTGGACTAACAATGCCATAGCAACAATACATCAACACTCAAACCATTAGAAACCATATCTTGAGACGTGAGCTCTGCACACCACTTATGTTTTATATAGAAGAAAGCAAAAATCTTGCTGTTTATCTATTTTTAAAATCGATTTATTTGTCATAATCAAATTCTGCATGTCACACAAACTGGCTGATCAAAAACAACATTTCCTAGGAGATAAAAAAAGATGAACAAAAGCACAAAGTGTCTCACAATTTAAGTTGAGTTCACCCAGTTTCTGCAAGGTTTTAAACAGATTGTGAAATGGATGCTTATAATTACGAATTATGAACTCAGGTATGAATGATTACAACAACCTCCCGAGGCAATCATCTACACATTAGGGGCTCAGGAGGAAAAATGCTCCAACGAGAATGAATAAAAGAATGTGCAGCACAAAATGACAAAAGAAAAGTGGCATCAGCCAGTCGTCTGGAGGTATTTGAGACGGCGGTGCTACTATTTCAGGATATGTTGCTTTCGAGAGTAACACCTCCAGTCTGGTGAAGTATTAGCAGGAGGATTAGGCAAAAGAAACTAAAAAACAAAACAAAAAACCATGACACAAGCCGCTTTTGCTGTCTATAGTGTTTTCATTCATACAGAGCACTCTCCTTTTCATAAAGAACAAAGCAGCGCATGACAGCTGACTGCAGCGTTAGGTGTAAATGAAGAAAGAAACGGCAAGAGATTTTCAAAAAACGTGTGAAAGAAGTGCGAGACGCTTCAAAAACACTCCCGACTGCCGCAAGAGCAATGTTTAGTCTCCAACCGAGAGTATCAATACTATTAGACGCTGATGAACTGTACAGAACAACAGCAAAAGGGTGATACACTAATTATCCCATGATTAAGGCTATTCCCGTTTCATTTATGCAATTAGGAAGCAATTAATCATACTCATGAATATATGAATAATGCTTTAAGTATTTCGTTGCACTGACCAAATGAAAATCTACCAAATGAAATCTACATGCAGAGTTTTGAATGCATCAAGGGACACAGTTTGGGTAGTTCATCAAGATTTTGGTTTCAAATGTATGTATGATTGGGTCCAAAGGTGAAACAAATAAAATAAAATAAAACAATTTATTATATATATTTATAAATATATATTAGAGCATCTTGTGCTTCAGTGGAATAAAGGAAAATCTGACCTTTCCTGACAATTTTATCTAGAAATAGTGCAGATTCTTAGATATTTTTTCTTTATTTCTGTGACCTGCCAAATGACCATTTAACACTAGACCGGAGGGGGAAATGTTTTTACACACTTTGTTTGCTTGGTTATTTTTTTTAATCAAGTTGTCCAATAATAGCTGCCACACTCCAACAAACCGTGATTTCACCTCCGATAGGTCGCGACTTTTAAATGCAAGCTGTTTTCCTCTAGAGTGTTAGTTCCTATTAGAGCTACACGTCCGTGGAAACAAAGTGCGACAAACTTGTCCTTTTACCTGCCACACACCGAAGACAGGACGTGCTTTGCAGGTTCCATTTTGTTAAAAGCTGCATGTGTCTGTTTCAATTTCTGTCTAGTGTGGGTTCAGCCACTTAAACGAGTGAGTGCCTCTTCACAACTCCGTATCCCTCTTTCAGAACAAAAGACGCCTGCAGCGGCAATTACTTGCTCTTTTAGCCCGAGCGTCTGCGGTCCTGTTCACAAACACACCGGAGGGACAAAAGCGAGCGGAGGAATCCTAATTTAGCTTAGAACAGTTTGAGACCACTATTCCCCAGACTGTCCCTCCCTCTCTCGCCATCTCTGGCAAGACTGACGTGATAAAGTCTATCAAAAGTGACCTGGTGCTATTAGCGGTGCCAGGAGAAACTCTGTGGGCAGCGGTGCTCTCAGATGCCACCGTTTATGGACTGCTGCTACATGGAGAGATCAAGAAACAGCAGTATTTCTGTCTTTAAAGGTGATGTGTGTAATTTTTGCTATGTCAACCGAAGATGGACTCTTCTTGGGGGAACCAAGCTATGATTGGCTTAAGCAGGGATAAGAAAAAGTATTTTAACACCCCTAAAATTACACACTTCATCTGAAAAGGCCTTTAAAAGTCATGCTGGCATTTCGACTCCATGGAAAGTGATAATGATGACTAGGAAATTTAATGTGGACTACAGATCCCTGCTCATGCTGACATTATAGAGCAAAGGTAGTTCATTAGAGAGTATTGCGTTGTGTGATGTTTTCATTTTAACTTAAAGTAGCTTTCACAGAGGCCCCTACAAGCATTTAGACACTTAAGTGAGACTTAAATGTCTTTATTAGATAATAAAAACTAAAAGAAGCTCAAAATGTGCACTTGCCTACGCTTATGTTATTCAGCGCAATCACATTCAGGTTCATGTTTTTAAGCGTCCGAATACTCTTCGGAGCCACTGTATAAAGCAGTGATATTGTTTTGTATTTTTCATGCATAAATATCATTACAAAACTGCACAGAATGCGTCAAATCAATAAATGATTCTACTAATGACAAATGCTACATCAAGCCGGTTTGAATAGCTATCAATATGACAGGTAATCTCGGCACTGAATTGCATTGTGAATTTATTTGTTACTTTGCGGCGTGGAAATGGAAAAAATCGAATGGCACACATTTACAGCAAGCGCTCCTCGAACACACTTGGAACAAGGTAAGTTGAAAACAAATCTGAACTACCAACCTAAATCCATATTTTATGCATGAATCTCCAATCAAATTATCTGGGTCACGGTCTGAGGTTGTTTTTGAGTGCTTTTCTCCAGCCGCCTGAGACTGAGAGATTGAATTGAATCAAATCCAATCAAATCGGGAACCACATACTTCAAAACGTAGAGCAATGCAGCAGGCCCAAATGGAGCCTTTACTGAGCGCATTATGCCTGCTGAAATGCTAAAAATGTGAATATATATTTAAATATGCATTAATATATCTACCCGTTTCTAGAATAGCCTTGTCATTTTGGATGATATACAGCAGAAGTTCTGTTCTGTGTACTTTTAGACTTTTTTCCAAATGGTAGGACTTTTCAAATGTAAAGATGACTTGTTTAAGGCTGAATCTCTCAAAATAATATCAGTATTTTTTTTTTCCTGAAATTTCTCAGCATTTGCCACTATTGTCATGTGCTTTATATTTTTTTCTATTGCACATTACTGTCAATATTGTTTCTTATATTGATTCCTATTATTAAAATACTAAAAAAAAAAAAAAAAAAAAATCTTTGGGATTTTTTTAAACATATTTTTTGACATGCATCTGCATTGTTTTTTTTTTTTTTTTTTTTTTGGGATGTGCATGCTTCACAGCTAGTACAAAACATACTAAAGTAAATAATATAAATATTTTGGGGGTTATTTTTTCATGATTATCATGATGAGAATTGGAGTATGTGATTCTGGACAACCAGACCAGTCATAAGGGTCTTTTTTTTCTTTTCTTTTTTTTTTTTTTAAATTGGGATTTCATCATCTGAAAGCTGAATAAATAAGATTTACATTGATGTATGGTTTGTTAGGAACAGTATTTGGCCGAGATACAACTATTTGAAAATCTGGAATCTGGAAAAAGTGTACAAAAAATTCTAAATCTAAAGTTGTCCAAATGAAGTTCTTAGCAACACATATTACTAATCAAAAATTATGTTTTGATATTCACTCTCAAAAATAAAGGTGTTTTAAAAGGTTCTTCACAGCGATGCTATAGAAGAAACATTTTTGGTTCCACAAAGAACAATTCAGTCAAAGGTTCTTTAAAGAATCATCTCTTTCTTACCTTTTTATAACCCGAAGAACCTTCTTTTACCACAAAGAACCTTTTGTGAAACAGAAAGGTTCTTCATATGTTAAAGGTTCTTTATGGAACCATTTAGACAAAAAAGGTTCTTCTATGGGATTGTGAAGTACCTTCATTTTAAAGAGTGTATTTACGGTAAGGAATTTACAAAATATCTTCATGGAACATGATCGTTACTTAATAATGATAATTATTAATATAATTCATTATTTCATTTAGTTTGAGATCAATTTACTAACCAATACTTAAGTGTCAACCTTTACCAAAACACTGAAATGGTAAATGAAATAAACAGTAAATGAAATACTCACCCCGTTTGCTTTGCTCAGGGCCTGAAAGTAAATGCTGTAGCTTTTGGCTGGTGACAGTGGTGCATTCCAGTAGCCATTATAAGTCTTGTTGTCTCCTATAGTAAAGGGCTGCACTACAGAAAGGCTAACAGGGGGGAGTTCGGCCGCAAAATAGTGAGGTGAATTCAAGATGGAGGCATTTCTGAAACTAACAGGAACGGAGAAACACTCCAACACATCAGTGGCTCGGCGAACTTTCTGCTTCCGTTGCTCCTGAACCACTACTTGATAAGCACTAGAGGGAGAAAAAGACAAATGAATGTACTAAACTTCAAAACAAGTACCTAATATGTCATCATTGTAAGCCTCAGAAAATTGAATGAAGAGGCTCAATTCCAATAGGTTTTTATTGAAGTCAACATGAAACAAGCTCACAATACATTTAAGTTCTGGTAATGTGACATATTGATGAGGAAAACATGATACTCAATGATAAAACAGTAGGACAGGAGTTTAATTAATCCATTCGTCCATTAGGAAATGTAAAAAGCGTCAAGTTTAATATTTACGAACATGCTTTAGCATTAGCCACTTATACTGCAGCCTTGATTTAAGAAATATGTTCAGCTAGCAATGGCACATCCAAAAAAGAGAGAGGGAGCTGTGCCCGAGGCAATTTAACGAGCCATTAAAACCATCAAGAACATCTCTTCCCGTAGCTTTCTAAGAATCACAGAAGGCCTTGTCAGCCATCAAGAATTCTCTCACGCTAACAACTAGCAGCTAAACATCTCAGTTAAACTCTTTAAAAAAAATCTTTAAACCTGCATGAGACCCAAAAATACACAGCTGCTTCTCCTCTTGAGAGAAAACTACGAGGCAGGCGATGCGGTAGCGAGCCAGCAGAGGGAAATCTCTACTACGGTAATTAGCTCGAGGGGAGGTGGCGGGTTTATGCGCATGGGGCTTTTTGAAAGTGCTCATCATGGGGAAGAACTGGAGAGGGGCATGTGTGTGTTTCAGTACACTGTGAATAGATAAGGACATCTTTTGAGCTCCCTGTGCTAATAGTACTTGTTTGCAATTATGTGGTCTTACGCCAAGAACATACTTCCCAATTATGTGCAATTAGGGAAATGTATGTTTCGCCGAAAAGACGTGGCAAATTATCCTAGCCTCTAATCTGGCATCTTTCATAAAGGATAATTTCCCATGACCAAAGAGGCCTGCCTGCTTTTCTCTTTCAAACACACTGGATCTCCATTTCAAACTAATGGCTTTAAGTGCACACTGGATGTCGTGTGTTGTGTGTCCGCTCTAACCCTGGTCGAAAGCTGCTGTAATTATAAACTATTTTCAGTTGCGTGTTTTTCATAAAGATGCTTATGGATTGCCAGGGTCATATGAATTACCTACACTAACAATGGAAACACTTTAAACATTTTTCCACTTGTTTATTATAAAACATTCATAAGTTTTAGAGGTTTTGGTTCTACCCATAAATATATATGATTAAATAGTATTATGCAAAATTAATAACAACTATATAATATAATATTTTCCATCCTATGTTGTCTTGCCAAATGCTATTACTAGGGTAATTACAGTTGATTAAAACTAAACTGAAACTAAAATTAAAGCCATCAAAAACATTTTTATTACTTGAAATAAAGCATAAAAACATTTATTTTTATTTCAGCTAGCTTGTTTCCTAGGCAACATTTCTCACTGAAATTCAGTTAAACGATGTACTAAAATGAATAAAACTAAAACTGAAATAAAAATGAATTAAAACTATATATACATTTAAAAAAAACACAACAAAAATGAAAATGGAAAATATACAAATAAAACCTGTTTCAAAGTACTAATAAAAGCAGCATCTCAATGGTACTACAATAACACTGGCAAATACAACTCAGAATCATGCATGGAACCAAATAATTGTCATAATTACTGATGGGCTCCCATTGCACATCAACTGTGCTGCTCTTCCAAGTCAGTGTAGACTTGCAATTTCGAGAATTTGCCAAAATCTGTTGCACATTCACAGTCTGAATTTCCACAGAGAAAGGCTCTGTTTAAGTGCCAAAACACAGCCAAATGGACCAGGAACCCCTCGAAGGCTTAGCATACAAATGATGCTTATTTGAATGACTGCATTTAAAAACCCTCAGGACACAGAGTGAATCAACAGTAATGCACTTCTTCATTCAGACGATGCACTAGACCCCTCTTGGATGATTGGAAAGAAGGATCATGGGTAATTTGGTGTATCCTGGTCATTTAATGTGCTTCGCATCTGTCCAAGAATTTAAAAAGATTTTTTTAAACGATAGTTCACTTTAGACATTCTACCTACTATGAGTAACTTTGCAACTACATGTCAACTAACTCTCATTAGAGAATTAGCAGACTATTAGATCAGATTCAATGCTTGCAAAGTTACTTACAGTCAGTAGAATGTCTGTTAAGGAACTATCAAAATTCAGATTCAGGGTAAATGTAACTTATTTTGTCTTCTGGGAGACATGTAACTACCTTTTGTAGCCTCTGAAGGGCAGTACTAAATGAAAAAATATGATATTTAGGCAAAATAAGAAAAATGTACACCCCCCAACTCGCATCGTGCATCGTTTTTCCCTTCTGGTGCATCAGTGAGCGTTTGAACCTTCTGTAATAGTTGCGTATGACTCCCTCAGTTGTCCTCAGTTGTGAAATACCTCATTCAAGTCAGTACTAAATAAACAATAACATGCGCTTAGTATGATCCCTCTTATTTTGGTAAAATAATGAACATATTGCGGATTCTGAAAGGGGGGGGGGGGGTAAACTTTTAACCTCAACTGTAACAGCCAATTAGGATTTTAAATTCCCTCATTATATCTGTCTTCTCTATATTCTGCTTTGAATAAAAGCATCAAAAAAGCACACTAGACAAGTACTTTCTTAGATATTGTCATGAATGCAAACACTCTCAACATCAATCACATTTACTTTTATGCATTTGATGGATACTTTTATCCAAAGCGACTTAGATTGCATTCAAGATATACATTTTTTACACGTGATCAGTTTTCAGTGTAAAACAAATACGCAAAACACTTTGGATGCTCACCTGACAGGGGCCCCTCGTGACTGGGCAGGTTTCAAGAGGACAGTGATTGTCGTGTCTGTCTCATTGAGCGGAGACTCGGTTTCATATTCAGGCATGGATGGAGCTGCAGAAACATAGATTCATGTTAAAGGACACCGACTATCAGGATAAAGAAAGCATGTACTGTATAGCGTAGCAGACCTTGTCTCAAATGACAAGGACAAATGGATGAGAACCAGATGTCTTAAAACTTTGCACCTTTTATGACATGAGTCAATTGCATTTGCAATTAATTATAAAATGATAAAAAATGTTGTGCATATTATTAAAACAGCTTTGAAATGAAAGTGCGTTACTGTAAACACTTCTCGCATGTTTTACAAACTAAGGGAGATTTATTCAAAATTGACAGCATGGTGTCAACAGAGTTTAGCTTGTATTGAACTTGAACACACAAAAACATGTTTTAATATTATGCATAATTAATATTCATGTATTTGTAAAAACATTCATTTCACAGAATTTACTCCTACGAGAAAGCATACAGTTTTGAAGCCTGACTCATAATGATCATCACTATGTAATCATATTGAAAATGTCACTCTCTCATTACAATGTTTAGATTCAGTGAACAATACGGTTCTAATAAATGGTGTCTGGCGTGCCGCACAAATGCCACGTCATTATGAAACGGAACGAACTGACAGCCGCGGGCCACAGAAATGGGGCTGAACTTGTGGAGGATGTTGTTTACGATTCATGTTCTCATTATTTTGTTCACTTTACATTAACTGTATTCCAGCGATATTTATGCCAATAACACAACTCACTAATGAGATTTTCTCTCCAGCAAAGCTTCTTTAAGACACTAAAAAGTCAAAATGACAAAACTAATTATGCAAATTTTAGAAATGCAAGAGATAATTAGGTAAGCAATCAAATTAAGCTTATTTAACCCCGTCAGTTCATATTCCCTGCAATAATTTCATACATTATCATCAGTCTGTCCGACGTCAATACTCTATATCCATAAACAACAAATGTCTGTCACATTAACTCAATTAAACTGCAACTTGAGGGTCCGTTTTACTATAATTATGTATAATTATCATTAGCTTTTGGAAAATATCCAACAATCTCAGGCGAACCCTTAGCTGCCGTTGCCTTACCTGCGATTTTGGTGGCAATACGAGTGGTCACAGGTGGGCCGAAGCCTTTATTTGTGCTGGCTTTCAGAGTAAAGTAGTATGTGGTGCCAGGATACAACCCTACGAAGAGATGATGGGTCTCATTTTGGAGTTTGAAGACCCGGCCACGTTGTGTTGTTAAATCTGCGGTGGGGTCCAGGGAGCCAAGAGCCTTATAGGTGATCTAATACAAAAGAAAAAGAAGAGAGTTGCATTTTTACAATGATAACTTCATCAAGAGTCTTGTAGATTCAATGGAGACAAACATTTAAATGTATTATACTATGTATAACATACCAAAAATAAAAGTTATGTCATAGTTTATTCATCATTAAGTCATCCCAAACCCTAATGACATAATTTCTTCCACAAAACACAAAGGAAAGGGTTTTGATGAATGTTCATGCTGTTCTTTGACATATAATAAAAGCATATATTCACTAAAGGCTGTCAATTTTCAAAGAAATAAAACAATAAAAAAGCTCCACAGTTTGGCTTCACTATCAAAACTGTCTTCCCATGCCAAGTTCACATAAAATTTAAATGATCAACAACTCAAACTTCAGTCTGTTCTTCACGCAAAGTCCATACAGTAGTATGATTTTAAAACACTTGCATGACTTAAATGAAGCACTTTATTTAAATCATTTAGATTTATACAAACAGAAAATATGTTATGATAAATGTTCATAGTTCTTATATAGTGAAAGCACTTGGCAAATAAAACCTGTGCTTTTCATTGAATTTTTGTCATACCGTTTGGAACAAACACGAGTCTGAGCAAATAACATTTTATTCTGGAGAGTATTTTTTTCCTTTAAACATTATTTTTCTTAATAACATCAACCTTTTGAAACAGGAAAAGCAATTTAGCGCAGAACATTCTTGTTTTACTGAATCTCTTTCAGTTACATAGGCTTTTCTGCATTCAGACGTTCTCTCCAAATATTTGAGACAATTTCAGTGACTAGAAATGCAACCCAAATATTATATTATGAATACAATGAATAACAAGCACATTCCGTGAGCTGCGCTGTAAATACAAGCCAGTTATTAAAACACTTTTACGAGGCTTTCGGATCATGTAAATTTTAGAAAACAACATCCAGCTAAGAATTAACACGCCCCGAAACAATTAGGTTACAGCAACTAGGTTACAGATAACATTTTCATGCTAAGACGCACACACCTTCCATATCTTAGAGGAGGCTGATGGAAATTGATGGCCACAGTGTATGGGGGTAATCAAAACATTTTAGCCCTGACGTTTCACACTTCATAACTCCATTCCACAATTCAAATCAAATAAATTGACAGCTGGGTGCCTGGCAGGCCCGCTGCCTAAAAGCTTTTCATGCATAGTGGAGTGATTCAGAATGCCCTCTAAACACACACACACACACACACACACACACACACACATCCGTGACTGTCCGCTGACCACAGGCAACAAAACAGGCAGGAGAAGCAAACCTACACATTCAAACCAAATTTCACTCCAGAAAACCCACACATATTTGAGAGACAGACAGATGCAATGATGAATCTTTTCAGACGTCAACGTAAAATTAAAATTAAATTTAGAACATTGTTCATCTATAGGAAAAAGGACCTCCGATGGCATGTACATGTTGTGTATACAGTATACAGTCACTTAAATGGACATTGCAACCAAAATAAAAATGTAAAATGTAATTTATTCCTGTGATGCAAAGCTGAATTTTCAGCATCATTTCTTCAGTTTTTAGTGTCACATGATTCTTCAGAAATCATTCTGATAAAGATTCTAATTTGCTGCTTAATAAACATTTATTATTGTTATCAATGCCGAAAGTAGTTATGTTGTTTAATGTACAGTTTACATTTTGTAACATTATACATGTATTTACTATCATTTTGATTAATTTAATGAGCCCTTGTTAAAAAAGTATTCATTTCTGTAAAAAAAAAAAACTAAATCTTACAATGTCAATGTAAAATAATTTGTTACCCTGCTGCCTTAAAATTTTAAGTTCAGTCAACTCAAATAAGTTTATTCAAGTTGAAATGTTAAGTTGTACTAAGTGACAACTTAGATATTTGAGTTGACTAACTAACTAAAAAATTGTTTGGTAAACTTAACAGCTGTTACTCGGATGCCTTAAAATTGTAAGTAATTGTAATTAACTCAAATATCTAGGTTGTCACTTAGTAAAACGTAACTTAAGTTAACTTTTTTTGAGTTGACTGAACTTAAAATTTTAAGGCAGCCAGATAAATTATTTTAAGTTGACTTTTACAGTGTAGTAGTGCATATTTTCTACTGTATAACTGTTGGAAAAAGCATTTATGCTCCACAGAAGAAATAAAGCCATTCAGGTTTGGAGCAACATGAAGATGAGTAAAATAAATAATGGCATTGTTTTATGTGAACTATACCTTTAAGACACTGACAAAACTCACAAAAACACTTGGGCATCATTGTTTTTTAATAAAACAATCCTGTATGCGATGTCTTGAATAGGACAAGCACATGCAGTGTCCAAATATACGTAGTTTCTCTAACTTTCATGCTTGTTGTTTTATTTCATGTCAAAGGATTGTTTATACTGGCACATTTTTATGTTTTCCAGCAGCCTAGTTTTGATTTAATATGCTATCATGTTTATGATTTCATGTTGGGTCAGTAAATCTCACAGCGGCGCTGAGGTGTGGCGGAGCAGCCTGGTGTAATATACTGCCAAGCACAAGTTTACATGTTACGGATTATAAATCAGTCTTAATAGAGAGTTACAGCCTGAATTTTGCATTTACAGCTGCCAATTTACTGTACTGTACATGCTGACTGAAATGTTTAAATCCTCTTCGGCCACTGTTTGGACAAACAGGTGGCAAACTCACGTCATCATTTGAGCCACAAATTCACGTATTCGCATACCCAACAGTTAGATACTTTTTTCTTTTAAATTCATAGGTTTTCCTGTAAATGAAACGGCATTAGAGATTGACGGCAGGCCTTTTATTAAAGGGGCTTTTAAAATATCATCTATTGCCTTTAGCGTAGCTCCTCAGTAAATTTGTGCCCTTGTTCGGTGTTAATATACTCAGCCAACAGCGGGTCGTATTGAACATATCTCGTAAAACACAGGTTCTTTACAGCCCAATGAAACAGAAAGCGTGAGGTGGCTGAAGGGTATTGTTCGTGTAATATACAGACAGATGGATAATTCGCTGTAAACTGCACTCAAGATGTTGTGATACAGGTCTGAGGTTCAGTGTAACCCTTTTAGATCAATTTTTCTTTTATTCCAAAAATCATTAGGATATTAAGCAAAGATCATGTTTCATGAAGATATTTTGGTAAATTTCCTACCGTAAATATATCAAAATGCAATTTTTGATTAATAATATGAATTGCTGAGAACTTCATTTGCACAACTTTAAAGGCGACTTTGTCAATATTTAGATTTTTTTATTTTTTGCATTCTCAGATTGCAGATTTTTAAAAAGTTGTATCTCGGCCAAATAGTGTCCTATCCTAACAAACCATACATCAATGGAAGGCTTATTTATTCAGATGCATAAATGATGTATAAATCTCCATTTAAAAAAAATGATCCTTATGATTGGTTTTGTGGTCCAGGGTCACATATAGTAATATTTTGATTATGTGTATTTGATTATGTATCTCAAAAACAGAACACATGGAAACACCATTTATTGTCACTAAAATTTACTACCAGTGTAATTTCACTTTTGACGTGTTCTGTACAAAATCAAGGAAACTGTCTATTTTCTCTGTGACTAAATGAACAAATAACAACAACACAACAGCTCAAAGGCCAGCATGGAGATCAATAGACTTCCAATTACTCTGTCATCACTTAAATGTCCCAATGGGGGAAAAACACAAGGGATGATCAATCCTGGAGACGACTGAAAGTATGAAATGAAGAGGTGAGGATGGGGGAATCTATCTCTCACTCTCGTCTGTCCTCCCTCTTTTTTTCCAGACTCTGTTGTCAGGGGAGACAGGAAGTGTTGGCCAGGGGGCATGTGATGCCACGCGACAGCCTGCTAAAAGTGGCCTAATGCACTACTGAACGCACTGTGGCTCTCTGTTAAAAGAGCCGCTTGAGTTTAATTGACCACAGCTGATTTGAAAAGGGTTCATTTCCCAGTTCAGTTTGGCAGCGGAGATGGGAATGTGAAGAAAACAGCCCTGTTTGTGGGAGATATTGGATTTATGGCTACTTCACTTCAGCAATGAGTCAAAAAAAAAGAGAGAGGGATGCTGTTTCAAAACACAGTGAGCTGCCTTTTAAAGCATCATAAGTGTACCAGCAACAGGAAGGCTGTTCCAAAGGCAACCTGTGCAGAAATGGTGTAGGAACAATTTCCAATTGGAAATTGCTAGTAAATTGCACAATCAATTACGAAGTAACAGCAGGAAAAATACTGAATTAAAAAGTTTTAAAGAGGAAAATTCTCAAATAGAATTTCTTATAGAACACTCTCCAACAATCTGTTTTATTTACAATTTTGAAAAATACATTTTGCAGCTTATGTTTACACCTTGTTTTGGTTCAGATGCAAAACCCCCTAAAAGCTATCTCGGTCAAAAATGAGATAAAGATACTGATTGAATACTCTCAACACATATTATACGTCCATCAAATACTTTTACTTCAGACTCGCTAAAATCCCAACCTCAGCCTAATCAGAAGTACCGGTATTTAGGTAGAAACCTATACATAAGAGAAAGAAAGATGTCAAATATTATCAGCATTATAAAGCTATTATTCTGTATTAACTATTAAAAGGTTAATAGTTTACCCAATATGTATGTTTTTCAAGAGTTTAGAGTACCACAACATTAGTAACTTGCAGTTGCTGCCTATGGAAATTATTTAAAACAAACACTTATGAGGTTCCATTTCAACTGAGCCATAGAAGGCAGATGCCTAAGCAGACAGCAGGCATATACTCTAAGCAGCTCACTATGCTTTGGAACAGGGATAAAGTCTCTTGTGACACTGTCATACAATATTCCTTTTGTCATGTGAAAGCAAACCTAGAAAACAAACAAACAAACAAACCTGCAACCACACTTGCGTGCATCTGTCACATAGTCACTTCAAAAAGCTCAAAGCAATTAAACATCTAAAATTCATCCTACATGGACTTTCAACCCTTCAGAAAAAATTACAAGAACTTGAAATTGAAGGCATCTGTTATACAAGCAGATACGTGAAGTGCAAAACTATAAACCCAAGCTGGATTGGTTAGTAATTCCTCGGCCTCGTTCAAGTCAGCATCTCCTGAGATTCACAGTTGGTAAACAGACTGGCTGAGAACACAGAATATTTAGTTTTTGTGAGTTTGAGGGTGAGTTATGAGGGTTTGGGATGCCAGAAAGAAATTAGGTTACTTAATATTTGGTGCAGAGAATAATGTTATTTTCCACTCCATTCTGCACCGCATAAAACAGAAAAACAAGAAAAAACTGTACTAGTAATATAATACTAGTAACAAAGTCAAATCAGACTTGATCAAGAACGTACATGGTTTGCGAATATATCTGAGAACAATAATACAGAAAAATTATTAAAATAACGGCAGAAAATGTAAGTGTTCATCAAAAGAGAGAATAAAAATACTGGAAAATGTCTATAGACTTGGTGAAATTTCATTCCTCTCAAAAATAAAACTTTACTTCACAGATATGACAATATGCTCATGGATAATTTGTTTACCTGCTGTTAAAGTCTAAATATCTTTTAAAGATGGTATAAACCTCACAAACTTTGTCAAATCCAGTACCTGTTAACATAACTTCCTTCTTGCTAGCACTAATGTCTGTTGTTTGGGACAAAATAAGGGTACTTGAATCTCACAGTCTCATGATACAGGACAATCGGTAAATAAAAACCGCACTCTCGACATTAACCCGGATTTAGACCTCCCTCCAGCTGTCTCTAGATCAGACGTGCAGGACCATGAGCCCATTAACCGGGTTTAGCTGCTCTAGAGAGATAGGGGTTACTGGTTCTCTTAACTCGAGTGCTTGCAACTCAAGCGCTTATTGATGGAAATGAAAACAACACCATGAAGTGAGGGGGGTGGGATGCGCACAGGTTTTCCTCCATCCTGTAAGGGCAGAACAGGCTGTTTAGCTTTGTTAGAGGTGAAACCTTCCGCCCTACATCAGCACAGAGAGTGACAGATCCTTATTTTGACTTAGTTAGAAAAACAAAAAAGTACTATGGTGGTAGCATGGTACATTGATGTCAAATTATTATACCTGGTATATTATTGCACTGATTTTTTTTTCTTATGCTCACCAAGGCTGATTTATTTTTTAATTAAAAAAGACAGTAAAATCAGCAATATTGTGAAATATTATTACAAGTTAAAATGACTATTTCCTATTTGAATATATTACAAAAATATAATTTATTCCTGTGATACAATGCTGAATTTTCAGCATCAATACTCCAGTCTACAGTGTCAAGAGATCCTTCTGAAATCATTCTAATATTCTGATTTGCTGATCAATAAACCATTTCTTATCAATGTTGAAACCTGTTGTGCTAATTAATATTTCTGTGGAAACTGCATTGAATTTATTTTCAGATTTTTTTGATGAATGGAAAGTTCTAAAGAACAGTGTTTATTTGAAATAGAAAACTTTCATAACATAACAAATGTCTTTAGTGTCAGTTTTTATGTATGCTTGCTGAATAAAAGTATTAATTCCTATTAAAACGACATGGTAGATCTTACAATGAAAAAATTACCATGGTATTATGTTCCTTACAAAAAAGTACATGGCACATTGATGGTGCTGAAATTAATGTACCAAGGTTTATATATGGTACTTCAAGGTATTTTCAAGATTACCAATTTGCCACCATGGTAGATGCCTAAGATACCATAATATTAGCATGGTGCTTTTTGCAAAAAGTTCAAAAAGCTATGGTGTAATACGTGAACCTGGACCAGGTTTTGAGTGGCACAGGTATATTTGTAGCAATAGTCAAAAATGCATTGTATGGGTCAAAATTATCAATTTTTTTTTTATGTCAAAATTATCAATTTTTTTATGCCAAAAATCATTAGGATATTAATCATTAAGATATTTAGTAAATTTTCTACCATAAATATCTCAAAACTTTTTGATTAGTGACATGCATTGCTCAGAACTTCATTTGTACAACTTTAAAGGTGATTTTCTCAATATATAGACTTTTTTGCACCCTCAGATTCCAAATATTGTCCTATTCTATGGAAAGCTTATGTATTCAGCTTTGACCCTTAATTTACCCTTATGACTGTTTTTATGGTCCAGGGTCACATATCATGGTGCATTTTCGGTAGTGTAGTATAACCAAAAAACTATTCTACAATGGTGCAAAAAACAAGGTGTAATAATATGGTAGATTTGTTGCGAAAAAAACAGGTCAAACTCAAAACTCATTGTAATGCTAAAGTGTGTACTGTACATAAATAACAGTGCTCGCAGAGAGCGTAAATGTCCCTGTCCATCACTCCTCCAAAGAAAAACCTTCAGACACGTTCTCTCTGTAAACAAAGTGGGTGGTTTGTTTCCATGTAACTCCAGACAGGAAGCCGTCAGAAACGCCGTATGAGACACAGCGGAGGGGTGGAAGACATCACGTCATCGCAAACTCACAACATGTCACGCAAATTAAACAAAACAAAGATCAAGGACTAAACACCCGCGTGTGCAGAAGTGTTCTGCTATTTACTCATCCTCATTTGCATTGAGATAAAGAAAACTAAAGAAGCAGGAGGACAAAAGACACCTTCGCTTTACACGTCTCAGTGTTGATTAATAAGGAGCTGTTGAGGATCTTCTCTGTCTTACTTTCCCCGCGCTTTCATACGCACACTCCTATTTTGTCAGCAAAGCAATTAATTTCTGAAAGGCTTTGATGGTTTGATAACAGGAGGCTGTTGTGCAGTGAAATGAAGGGAGAGAAATAAGAGAGAGCGAGAGAGAGAGAGGGGGGAAATTTGATCAAAAGTATGGATTTTGATGCAGGACACATCTCAGGTATTCAGAAACTGATCTGAAACCAACTACGATGTGTGTGTCATATTTAGCAGGCTGGTGAGCTGCTCTTATAAGTGTAGATCAATGGACCACCCGTACTTCTTAACATACAGTATATAGAGGGTGTTGCGGCCTAGCGGCTGGTAACCAGAAGGTTACTGGTTCATTCCTACAAGGGTTGAGCCATAAGCAATCATCTCAGTGCCCTTGTTCCAGGTACTCAACCTCATGAAGTGATGTGACTGTCTATAGAAAAGTCTATATTTAAGTCACTTAAAACCTTCAGCTCTGCTGAAGATCTCAAATTCATATATAGCACTAAATGATAAGTTACCAGATTATTCTAACAACTATATATATATATATATATATATATAAACACCAGATCACCAGGTGATATATTTTGCTATCACGTGATATCGCAATAGCAAAACTGTATTGACATTATCAAGGTCACATGGCAATATGAAACGAAAAAAGTGTAGTTTTTAAAATATATATAAACTTCTTATTCTAACATAAAATGTCTTTAAAGTTGTGTTTTGGGCCATTATGCTTTGACACAATGCTCTCTTAAAAATAAAGGTGCTTTAAAAGGTTCTTCACAGCGATGCCACAGAAGAACCATTTTTGATTCCACAAGGAACCATTTAGTTAGAGGCGTCACTAGGTTTTAAGGACGGGGGGGCTTAGCCCCCAACTGGTACCAGCAGTGATGAAGACTTACTTTCTTGAAAAACGTTCGTATATCCATGTAAAGTAGCAGTGAAAACGTGGACTGGATTTTCAGTAATGTGGGTGTTCCCTATGAACAACTGGAACGGATTCAATAACGAAGCGCTGACGCTACCTTAACAGATTTATGATCAGAAATAGTGACGGGTTTATATTATTATTTATTTATTTAAACTCATATTAGTCCGTCTTTATATTGCATTTGTCTGCAATTTTTGTAGAAAAAAGTAGAATAAGTTAAAAAGAAAAAAAACTTAAATAAACCCCCACCTATTTTAGGGGGGCTTAAGAATATTTTAGAGAGGCTTCAGCGCCCCTAAAATAGGCCTAACGACGCCCCTGCATTTAGTCAAAGGTTCTTCAAAGAACCATCTCTTTCTTACTTTTTTATAATATGAAGAACCTTCTTTCGCCACAAAGAACCTTTTGTGAAACGGAAAGGTTCTTCAGGTTCTAAAGGTTCTTTATGAAACCATAGACAAAAAGGGCTCTTCTATGGCATTGTGAAGCACCTTTAGATTTAAGAGTGTATCTGTCAAACAAACTAAAACCAAAAGCGCAATATGGCTTAACCCCTTCATCAAGTATATTTTTACTGCAATAAAATGCATTGGTCACCAGTTTTGTTTTTTTGCAGCAGATGATTACAGCATTTCACTAGATTGTGAGATATGTTTTCGTAAGTCTGTTTACAGAAGCTCTCCTGCCATTTCTGCCAAAATAAAAGCTTAAATGTGCAGTATGAATCCTGACAGCTTGCGGTTTAAATGGGTAACGTTACTGCAGTCCACATTAGGATATTAGTAGTGTAGTGTAAAGCAAAAATAATATACCTATGAAATATTTATTTTTATTTATTTTGCAGTACAATATATGGCTATTACTGCCATTTTTGTTATTTTTATTATTATTATTATATTTTAATTTGTTTGGCCAGTGCAAATGTAAACTAGACTGAGACCATGGGTTAAGAGCTCTTATTTTGAACACTCAAAGTGCATTAGATAGAATAATTTAACTTTAAAATGTACAAAATCTTTTATTTATTCCAATTCATTTGTCTTTTGTTAAAATGTAGCAATAATTATCGTACTGTGGACTTCATATTGCGATATTATCACATTGCGAGATTCTGATACTAAATAGCACTAAACACTATCAATTTTTACGTTATTATTGCTAGTTGTTGCAGCCCTATTTTATTTCCATGAGTCTTCAAGTCCAAACATACCTAAAGCTTTGAATCAAGAAACTTGCTTGCCACAAACAAAACGGTATCCTTTTGTGACCCTTCCGCTGCATTCATCTCTGCACCTTCCCTTTCCTGCCTCCGAGCTCTTTGTCCTAAGTCTAATTTGTCTGAATCACTAAAAGCGAGGAGAGGAGGCATACGCCTGCTCAGATCTCCCGGATAATTCTATTGGACGCTTCTAATTAAATCAATGAGGGCTATTATAGCAATTACCCGGCCAAATGGGACCGCATTGTGTCCGCTCGATACATTTAGTAAATTCTGTCAATCTTCTTATCACCAAGATGGCACACGCCGTAACCCCGTTTTAATGATGTACCTGGATATGCACAATGTCTTGCACGTGGTTTGTCTTCCTCATCAAATCAAAGAGATAGTGAGGCTCTTTTGTGCCTCCAGCCTACTCGAACAAACACATTAAAGCAAAATCTGGATGTAATTTGTTTTTGTCATGCTGTGACTTCATTTCCGTCCTTGTAATGCGAATTTTCGATGCATTGACTAATAAATAATTAATTTGCAAGAGATCCGGGTTGTCAAACAACATTTCCTGCCACAGAAAATCACTTATTTTTATGCAAATAGTATCCTGCCACCTAATTTTACCACAGAAATGTACTTTGATATATAGTTTTGAGACACACATACACACATCAACTGGAACATTTAATTTCAAGCTGGAAAAAAAAAATTAACAACAATTAATAACACCTCTGCAACCAACTACTAAAATCTGGAAATTTTCCAGCACATAAGTCTAAAGATTATTAAATCAATATATGTTTACTTGAGAAGCAAAATGACATAAGACAATAGGTCTTGTTCTCTGTGGAACTGATCAGAATAAAGTGACTGCATGAGTAAAACAAGACTGAAATCTGCCAATCAACTTGCTTAAACGTATCAATTAAAACAAGCACCCCATCGACAGATATTTGTTGCCGTTTTAGCACAATTACCTTTTTTTCTTTAGATTTAACTTTCCTGTTTCATCTTAACTAAATCTTGATTGAGTTTTGTGTTAAAAAACAAAAATAAAGATAATTCAAATTCATTTCTGACAATGCATGCGCCATTTAATACCATGATTTTATGAATTTAAGACTTTTTAAGGCAAATGAAAACCTTTTAATGACCTACAGAAACCCTGATAATATTACATTTACATACAAACACTAAAAACAAACAGTTTTCTATTTTAATATATTTTAAAATCTAATTTATTTCTATGATGCAAAACTGAATTTTCATCAGCATCATTCTAATATGCTAATTTGTTATCTATGTTGGCAACAGTTGTGCTGCTTAATATTTTTTGGAACCTGTGATATTTTTGTCAGGATTCTTTAATGAATAAAAAGTAAAAAAGAACATGATTTATTCAAAATATAAATTATTAAGTCCCTACTTCACTTTTTATCACTTTTATCAATTGAACATTCTTGCTGAATAAAAGTATTCATTTCTTTCAAAAAAAGAGAGGAAAAAAAATTCACTGACCCCAAACTTTGAACGATAGTGTACAGTGTTACAAAAGATTGCTCTTTTAAATAAATCCAGTTCATTTTAACGTTTTATTCATTAAAGAATCCTAAAAAAAAAAAATAAAACAGGTTCCAAAAAATCAAATCAAAACTGTTTCCAACATTGATAATAAATAGGGATCATGTGACACTGAAGGCTGGAGTAATTCAAATTCAGCTTTTGCAGAAAAGTCTTCTTTAACCCTCTGGGGTCTGAGGGTGTTTTTGGGCCCTGAAAAAGTTTTGACATGCCCTGACATTTGTGCATTTTTCAGTATCTTAAAAACATATTCATGGCTAAAGTCAGATTACATTGTAATCAGCACAAACTGGGCTACAATAATATGCAAGCAACATGAATGTACATGTTTGTGTTTTTGAGAAAACAATGTTTATGCGTTGTTTGTGAAAAACTAAAAAAATAAAGTCACTTAAAAAAGGAAATGAAACACGGACAGAATATTTGTTCACAAGGCTTTTGAGATCTGGATGTGGTAGGCTAGAGTTTTTTCTACACAATGATGTGAAAATCATCTCATTCACTCATTCAAAGAAAACAATATATTGATGTAAATTTACCAAAACATGTTTTGTGATGGAAAGACAATATGCAAGAGATTGACAATGGTCATGAATATTTAGTGATTCACACCTGACACACACAAAGCCCTCCCTAATGGCCCATCAATGACACTGTGACTCTCAGGTAAGAAACAATGTGAGAAGATTCAGAGAATGGAGTTTTAGATTAGTTGTATTTTATTTAACACAGTATGATCTAAACATACATAATGAAGGTAAAGACACATTATTGAGTACTCTGATCTACAGATATGAACAGACTTTGTGTCATTTCTTTTCTGAATTCTGTTCAACAAGTGAAACAAGTAAATCATGCCTGACATTTAAGTGCTTGCAAAACTCATCATGAGTAGTCAAGAAACTTGTTTTGCATTAGAATATCAGTGTAGATGAACATTTGAAGCTGCATCTGAGTTTTATATCTGAGAAACTAATTTATTGTTTAGCAGATCGCGATCAGAGTATTACTAATAAACATGGTCTAAACATACACTCAGTATAAACACTCATAGGCTATTTTTTATTTTATTTCATTAATTTTGCGATAAATAAATAAAATACATATACAAATATGATCTTATAGTCATAAACACAAGCATGTTTTGTATGCAATACATGCTGTCTAAACATTCTTAGACTATCATTCAGTGTTACAGTGTAAACGCTATTACTTTTATATCGCATCTTTTTCTAGAACGTTAAAAAAGTCCTTGAGTCGTGAGACATTTAGATGCAATGAAATGAAACCTATATCATAACGTTTCACATGATGAGGTCAGTAATTATAGTTTGAAAAAAGTCTAACTAGTAAAATCTATACAACTTAGTCTGTCACAGTAACACAATAACAGCGAATGCAAGCAAGCTAATAAAAGAAAGTCTTACATGTAAATGTAGAATTTATTTTTTGTTGAATCTGCTGCGCGTCACATCGCGTTCTTCTTCTGATGAGGTAAATATAAGATTTATTCCTCTCAGCAGGTCTTCTTTCAGAAATGAACAGTAATCCAGATAAACTTGAAGTCTTGCCGTTTTGTTGACGGTGATGTGGGCGTTTAACTCCCGCGCTTCTCACGTGGCTAATTGTAATATGAAAGCGAAAATAACTTATGGGCGGTGACAAATTAAAACTTAATTAGATCCAAGGGGGAGATTGGACATCGCGTTGTTTTCATAAGGATTACTTTATCACAGAATATTTGTTTTCGATAAGACTTACTTCGTTTAAGAGTAGAAATATCAGGCTTTCTCCGGTTATATGTATAATGTCTCCATGTGCTGTTTTCGCCGAGTATTTGATCATTTAAGTGAAGCGTTTCAAAATGAAGAGCACATAGACCAACGCGGCACACAGCACTCCCTGTATATTTTCTTTATTTGTCAAAAACTCACCGTTTCATTGTTATTATGTGTCTGTGCAAATAAAAATAGACCCTTTACAGATTCGATTGATGTATTTATCTTATCTGTACGATCAAAACTGACGAAGTAATTTAAGTTTATATAGAGGGCTTTTAAAAAAAAACGCACCAAAACGCGCCGGCGCGGTCTTCGACCCCAGAGGGTTAAAAAACATTACTGATGCCAAACTTTTGAACAGCAGTGTATATGCATCATAAAAACATTAAATATCAATAAAAATATATTTAACATTTTCTTACCTCGTAGAGCGTAATGACTCCGTTTGTTTCGTTCGGGGCCTTCCATTGCATGAAGATCTTCTCCTCGTACGGGCCTGTCTGAATGGACTCCATAGGAATGGGACCAGGAACTACAACGAAACACAAACACACATTCAAAACATTTAGCAACTCAAAAACACACCAAGGAAAATGTTTAGTCAACATCTATAACTCAAACACATTGTGTCAATAAAACGTCTTTGTTATGAGAACAGAGGTGACGTAGGATGACAGAAATGGCTTTGTTGCCGGGGAGAAGGTGAAATGAGGCGAGCAGAGATTGGCTGACTAAAGAAGCAAAACTATGTCAAACACACCTCAGCCGCAATGTTCGAAGTGTGAATTGTAACAGCTTTGCTACCCTTCGGTATCGAGAGGTGTTAACAAGTGCTACGAGTACCACTGCGCGCATATGCGTGTGTCTATTTGCATATTTTTGTGCGCACGTCCCCTCTGGCACACATTGCAAGTTCTCCAAATATACTCTTGCTAGAACATCATTAACACCCTAAAAACCTGTTTTTTAAGATGTCATTATCCATACACAGCTTCATCCTTTTCTCGTATGCCAGCATAGCATTTTCAAAGACGCTATGACTTGAAGATTTCATAAAATAGCATGCAAATGTGCTCATTTGGCCCAGGCTGACAACAGGCCATACAGTTTGTTAACTTAAGGCTAGTTGTCTTTCATTTCTCAGTCTTGGTGTCTTTGACTCGACTGTTAGCGATGACACACTAATGAGTCAGACTGTTCTTGACAGTGTGTGCAAAGAGAGCTAATGACTTAGCTAAAAGGCCGTTTAGTCCAACTTAGCAGCCCTAGCGCTGCTGTTTGCTTTGCACTAAGTCGCGGCTAATTGGGAGGGCAGATTAAAGAGATGAGCGTGGCAGGGCCGTAACGGGGCAAGCGGGAGAGGAAGCTCGGGCACAAACAGATTAGCTGGCGGTCGTCTTGAGCGGCAAAGAAAAGAATGACAACATCCATTGTTCATGCAGCATTTCTTTAACCCAGTAATAACACAAAAACCTAAACCATGAACAATAAGTTTCAATGAGGTAAAGCTAATCTTTCTGTACTTTTATTTTGGAAATCTAATTTATTTAACAAAAGTGAATGTTTCTAATTTCCAATTTGAACAGATTTCATTCTTTATGTTTATTTCTCTTGGATGTAACTAGCTCATCTTCAAAATCTTGAGAGGACAAGATATTTGCAATTCATTTTTTAGAGGCTGAAAAGTCTTTTTCAACAGTTATTTTTAAAGGGAAAAGATTTAATAAGAGGTAATGTAATAATTTAAAATACAAGCACTTTGACTGTGTCCTGAGATTTGAGATGATTTATAATTAAAGCATGAAAATAATTTATCCAACAATCATGAACAACAATGTAATGTTTGTAGCAAGTACACTAATTTGGTTTATCTTATTTTATTTGGATATTTATATACATGTGTATTTTATATACTGACATGCATTATACTGGCTTTATTCTTTATTAAGTTGTTGTTTATATCGCATTCGACTAAATTAATCATCCAAAGATAGCTAGGTTGAGATTTTCCTCAAATTGCTATTAAAAGCTGAATACTGTTTGTCATTTATTCTTTAATGGGAAATTATTTGAGCTAATCAGATATCTTAAAACAAAAACACCTTTTTTGTAAGCATCACAACTGCTGAGATCTGAGAGGATGCATTATTAGAACATAAAAATTAATCATCAAAAGGTAGCGAAGTTGAGATTTTTCCCTTAAATTGCTATTAAAAGCTGAATACTGTTTGTAATTTATTTTTTAATGGGAAATTATTTGGGATAATCAGATATCTTAAAACAAAAACACCTTTGTTGTAAGCAGTACAACTGCTGAGATCTGAGAGGATGCATTATTAAAACATGAAAATTAATCATCAAAAGGTAGCGAGGTTGAGATTTTTCCCTTAAATTGCTATTAAAAGCAAAATACTGTTTGTAATTTATTCTTTAATGGGAAATTATTTGAGCTAATCAGTATCTTAAAACAAAAAGACCTTTGTTGTAAGCATCACAACTGCTGAGATCTGAGAGGATGCATTATTAAAAGATACAAATCATTTCTAGCCAATGTACATAAAATTATGATTTATGAAAGTCTCATGATTACTGAACAACAAATTAATGTGTACCTGAGTTTAAGTTAAATATTGATTTATTTCAAAAGTACACTGTTTTGCCTTATTAGCAAAGATAAGTTTTTTCAACTAATCAGTGAACACAATTGCACCAAATTATATGTTGTAAGAGAAAACGGATATGAATATATTATAAACTAGAGTGAATACAGACCATTTGCCTTGGAGTTGTATTTGTATTATGAAAAAACGCACTTACAGTATGCTGAAAACATACCTAAAAAGCTACTTATCGTCTCTTTCTGATTATTTAAATTGTATGCGACTAAGTTCATCTTCAAAGGTTGCGAGTTTGAGTTATTTGCCCTCAATCGCTCTTAAAAGCTAAATAGTCTTTGGCATTTATTCTTCGATGGGAAAAGAATTGAGCTAATCAAAGAAAAGGTGAATAACGCTCTCTCACCGAGGTGCTGATGTCAGATATTGTACTGCAAAGTGAGCCCAGTTAAATTATATTTTTAATAATTCTTCAAATAGCTTGATTGGGAAGTAGCCAACAAGCACATTAAATCATGGTTACAATGAAATATAATTAGATCCAGTCCTCCATTCCACTATCTTTTTCACCGTATAACCATGCATGTGCGAGAAATGCTGCTTTACATATTAATCCAGCTGATTAGCTTCTCGTGTGGAGACTGTGAATGATGTTTCATTGAGTTTGAGGTGGAGGAAACAATTTTTCCCCTTTATGCTTGTCCCTCTCAGATACAACTAACTTTTAATAGGCTTCATAATTATTATACATTGAATCTTACAGATTATTTTCATCGCCGTATGAATCACGAACAGCATATTCACTCTATTTCTGTTTACGCTTGTTTACGGGCGAGCAGGTTTCAGGGTCGGTGTTGTTGTTGACCTAATAAGGTAAAAAACAGCCTGTGGTCCTCATGTTAATTTCACCCTCCTGCAATTATCCCCATATAAGGTTACACAGAGAGACAAATTTGCTTCACTATTGATATGTTGCAGCTGTCCGTCAATTTGCTAACACAAAGGACAGCAATTATAGGTTTTCATATGCAAAAAAAAACATAAAAAAAGGAAAAACATCAGTGAGGCAGACAAGAGCAGATACTGAATAACCAAGAGTTCTATCCATATCAAAACAGACTCATCAGAACATCAAAATGAAAATGAAAAGAAAATTAGATGAGCTTGAATTATACGCTATAATCTAATAATCTAAGGCCTGACAATAGGCTTTATTTTCACACGGTTTTATTGCTCAGCATTAAAAAAAAAACAAGCGGGGAGAAATTAATTGTAAACGGAGTCTGAGCGCTTCACCTCTGGGAAATTTTCGAATTAAGAGCCGCTTGCAAACCTTCCCTCCGTCTGAGAAACATTGTGTCTTTTCACAGACTGTGAAGCTTTAACATGCTCTACGTTGGGATTTCCTTTTAACTGCAACACATCAATGGAACGGATGGATTAAAGGAGGACGGCTTTCATCATCTTTGTTTCATATTTGTTGTTTTTCTTCGGGAAGAGCCGAGCGGTACTACGGTCTAACAATTCTGTTTCCATTTAGTTCTCTGAGTGGATCTGACTTCTGTACAGAACTGTAGTGATTCTCAAATACACAAGACAATCTAATGTCTTACAATACAAACACTTTCACTGTGAGCATTACAACTGCTGAGATCTGAGAAGATGCATTATTAAAACATTAAAATTGCTTCAATCATTTACAAAATCACCTCTTTAATGTGTACGTGAGTTTTAATTAAATATTCAGTATACTGTTGTCCTTTACTAGCGGAAATACACTGCCGCTTAAAAGTTTGGGATCAGTAAGATTTGTATTTTTTTTAAAAGAAGTTTCTTATGCTCATTAAAGCTGAGTTTATTTGATTAAAAGTATTGGGGGAAAAAATTATATTGTGAAAAATTATTTTGATGTAAAATATAGTTTTTCTATTTTAGTATACATTAAAATCTAATTTATTCCTCTGATCAAAGCTAAATTTTCAGCATTGTTACTCCAGTCTTCACCAGTGTTGGGGGTAATGCATTACAAGTAACGCGAGTTACATAATCAGATTACTTTTTTCAAGTAACTAGTAAATTAACGCATTACTTTTTAAATTTACAACAAAATATATACAGTAAACTCTAGAATGAGGTTCCAATTGGTCTAACTCAATCTGACAACACAACATCATAATCACACAACACAGCCGATTGGTTCTCTCCTGTATCAGTAGCCAATGAGATCACGGCTTAACATTGAAATATATGACTATTGCTAGATGTAGCAGTTGCAGCACGCGTCAGAAACCCTCCACCTTCCCCAGCTCCACCTGTATATGTCTGCTACGAGATGATTCATATATGCTATATGGGGGTTAATTATATATGTTATATGTGCAGCAGCAGTGTTTCTTACATGCTTACAGCAGCATGTTGTGGATGTATTGGCAGTAGCAAATCTCGGTACTTGCTCTGCCGCAGCAGCGTATCAGATCTATTCCGCCAAGACCATATACATTAACACTGCCATGTACATTTTTGTTTTCTTTATGTATTTAATCCTATTTTATTAACCAATGTCTTTGCTGCTGACCTTTGTTGATCCAACTGAACCATACTTATAAGCAAAACTTACTTTAGATTAACATTTTTGCTTAATTTTTCTTAAACTTAAACTTCCGTTTCCCACAGTTCTACTGTACAGACGTGAATTTAATTTTCCCTTCAGCCTTAGGCTTATTAATTTCACTTTTTAGTGTGAAACAGCAATATTGTAATGTATTACTTTTAAAAGTAACTTTCCCCAACACTGGTCTTCACTGTCACTTGATCCTTCAGAAATCATTCTAATATACTGATTTATAAGTTCTGGAAACCATTGTGCTGCTTAATATTATTTTGGAAACTGTGAAACTTTTTTCAGGATTCTTTGTTGAATAAAAAATGAAAAAGAACAGCATTTATTTCAAATGGAAATCTTTTCTAATAATACACACTACCGCAGAGGTCTTCAACCCTGCTCCTGGGGACCCACTCGCCTGGAAAGTTTATTTGCAACCGGCTTCTGCACACCTGCCTGCAATTTTCAAGCAGTCTTGAGAAGCTTGATTGCCCACTTCAGGTGTGTTTGATTAGGGTTGTAGCTAAACTCTTCAGGATAGTGGGTCCCCAGGAACACCGTTCCAGAGTTTAGGGGCAGTAAATTTGTATTCTTTCTTTTATTGAAAGAAATTAATATTTTTATTCAGCAAGGATGTGTTAAATTGATAAATGGTGATAGCAAAGACTTATATTGTTAGAAAAAAAAATATTTTGAATAAATGCTGTTCGTATTCATCAAAGAATCTTAAAAAAAAGTCTCACAGGTTCCAAATGAATAGTTGCCAACATAGATAATTCTAATAATAAATCAGCATATTGGCATGATTTCTGAATCATTTGACACTCAAGACTTAAGTATCGATGCTGATGAAAATTCAGCTTTGCATCACAGGAAAAAAATATATTTTAATATATATATATAAAAAAAAAAACATTATATTATATTGTAGTAACATTTTGGAATAAAAAAAAATTTCTACATTTCTGATCAAATAAATGCAGGCTTGATGAGCATACGAGACTTCTTTAAAAAACATTACAAGACTTACTAATCAAAATCTAATATACATTAAAAGAGAATACAGAGTATTTGCCATTGGCGTTGTTTTAATATATGATGGAAAACAGTCCTGTCGCACAGCATCATTGAATCAATCATCAAATCACTGAAGTTCAACACTATTGTTCAAAATTTTGGATTAAAAAGAATGAATTAAATTAGTCAGAAGTGACTAATACATTTAAAGGGTTGCAGAAAAATGTAGAAAAAAAAAATCATAATAAGGCATGTTTCTTGAGCAGCAAATCGGCATATTAGAATGATTTCTGAAGGATTATGTAACACTGAAGACTGGAGTAATGATGCTCAAAATTCAGCTTTGCATCATAGAAATAAATTATAAAAAGTATACATCGTCAGCCTTTTTTCCTGTAATATGTAAATATACATTTATCTTTCATTGTTGCTAAAAAAAGTATTTTAAGAAAGTTATTTTATTTCTAATTTTATGAAAGACACTTTAAAGCAGTTAGGCTATAAAAAACAAAACAAAGTACCATTTTTGTTTTTTGGAAGTCTACACTGTTTATTTTTAACACAGTGCAAAAGCAAGAGGTTTTAAATGACCACTATTGAATAGCATTTCCCAAAAGAGCACTGAATTTCCATCGCATTCAGCTGGAAGAAACACGTGAGCGCTTCAAAACAGAGACTTAAAAAACAAAACCAAAGGCCCTTCAGGCCTCAAGAACCAGAGGTAAGAGTCATTAATTAAAATGTTGGATAATTGAAATAATGGGCTGAGATCATTGAACTATTCCTATTTTCGCATTTGAGAATGTGGTAAGAGCCACGCATGTTGTGAAACTAATTTGCCAAAATCCCTGGAGTCCCTGATGCTGAATATTGGCTATGAAAGGATGTTCTAACCTATAATAGCCGTGTTTTGCTTCATTGTACAGAAGTGTTAACCTCCGTCCTTTCTGTACATGTGCACTTCTTCCAGTGAAGGTTAGTAGTTATTACTTTTGTTCTTGTTTAATTCAAATGTCTAGTAAGATTAAATGCCAAGAACAAGCGTTAATGATTTACTGTACCTAACAAAGCTCCATTTAAAATGTTGCTCAAACAACCTTCAAGTAAAAGATATCTATTTAAGAAGTAGACAATCAATGTATTATTAATGCTCACAATTTTATCTTATACCCAGGACATTTTCTAATTAGCCTAAAGTAGCACTTAGATATTAAGAAGGAGAGAAAGAGTGTACAGCAAAAAGAATAAATAGCAAATGTTAACATGGCTCTCTGGAATGCTTGATTCTGATTGGATAATCAAATATGGTTTGTATAATGACCACTAAACTGTATAATTGTTGTGCCTAGCAATCAATTTCCTATACTGTGCTAGTTTCATAGCACTCCATGGTCTTATTCTTTTCACAAGATGAAATCATTTCCACATATTACATGTCCATTTCTTTATTTGTTCATTTATTTTTAAGTAGCCACGGTAATGTTCTGTCAGGTTTTCTTTATTAACTTCTTTCATATGATCCACGAGAACCATGTAAACAAGCATTAGTGCATTTGTAATTTCTTGTATTTGCAATGAAACAAAATAGGAAAGAATACAAATCTCTCATCTGTGCACCCAAGATCAAATCGCTTGGACGCAGAATACAAAATATTACTCATATTCACATTTTAATGTGGAATCTTATTGCATTTTAACTAACTTATTCATTTATCTTCCACTTTTACTTCTAACATTTATTGAATTTATTTTTACAAACACATTTTATAAACTTTTTTGTGAGGCACTTTGAAATGTGTTATTTAAATATACTTGCTTTGCTTTACTTTACTTTAAATTTTTCTAACATTTACAGAAAAGAATAGGAAATCGGACTGAAATCAAGTTATGGTGAAAACACATTTGAACTGTGATGATCTACTGAATTTACAAACGGATGGATAGTTTGGCATCTTGTGTTGACCATCTGCTAAAAGATGATGGGTTTGAAGCAATGAAGTCATAAGTGATTATCAGTAATGTGATTACTGTTCAGGCACATTAATTAGTTGAGTAATCTCATTATAAGATGGAAAAGTCAAGGTGCAAATTATGGAGGGGTTTGGAGTAGGGATGGATGTTGCATGATTTGACGCAAAAAAACAAAACAAAACAAAAAAACATCAGACTGACACCAATACTGAGTGCTGGATCAACACATCCATGGTTTGAGTGTTGTGACCCCCCTTAATTAAAAACAGTAAAAATAATAGATTTCACAACTTATTACTTAATTCCACTCACCGTCTTCCTCTGTCTGTTTGACGATCTCCTCGCTCTCTTTGCTTCCCTCGGGGTTGGCCAGCACCAGCCGTAGTCTGACGGTCACGAAAGGCCTGAGTCCCCTCAGAGTGTAATGAGAGGAGGTTGGTATCAGCTCCTCTGCAGCAAACTCCTGCTGGTTGAACACATACTGGTACTGTACGGTCAGGTTAAAGCTATGGCAGCGTGTCACCGCATATCCGAAGGTCTCCCACTGCAGGGTTAGCTGACGGGCTCGAATGTCCACCACGTTCACGTTCTGGGGACCGTTGACTGGATCTGTGAGGAGAAACAGAAAGAAAAGGAAAGATGAGAGATGCATTTGATGGTCAATTTTACATCAGTTAATGGGTCAATAGAACAATTATTAGTATTAGAGATATTTGAAGAGTTCAGATGCAAAAGCCTCTATATCCATCTGACGTCTTTTAGCTGGTTTTGCATCTGAACTCTGAATTATTTTCTTTCACTTGTTCCAAAATCTAGCAATAGCCTTATCGAATGGATACTGTTTTCAAAAAGTTTATTTTTATTTATTTATTTACTCTTTTTTTGAGTGTGTAAAAATATATGTACACTTTTCAGATGTTTGGGGTCAGTATTTTTTTTTATGTTTTTTCTTGAAAGAAGTCACTTATGCTCACCAAGGTTGCATTTATTTGATCTAAAGTGTAATAAAAATGGTGATATTGTAAAATATTACGACAATTTAAAATACAATTATTTTCCATGTGAATATATTTTAAAATGTAATTTATTACTGAGATGCAAAGCTGAATTTTTAGCATTATTACTCTTCAGTGTCACATGATCCTTCAGAAATCATTCTAATATGCTGATTTGATGCTCAAGAAACATTTGAAGAGTTTAGATGCAAAAGCCTCTAAATTTATCTGACGTCTTTCTTTTAAAACAGCATTTTTACCAGGCTCCGATGTAGGTTTTTACCTACCGGTACTTCTGATTGGGCTGGGATTTTAGCAAGTCTGAAGTAAAAGTATTAGATGGACGTATAATATGTGTCAAGAGCATTCACTCAGTATCATTATCCCATTTTTGACCATGATGGCTTTTAGGGGGTTTTGCATCTGAACTCTTCATATTATTAGCAATGCTGCATGATATTTCAGTATTCTTTGATGAATAGATCATTATAAATTTGACAATGTAGAATTCTTTACTGTTCCTTTTGATCAATTTAATGCATCCTTGCTGAATAAAGTATCTTTAGTCTTTCAAAAACAGACAATAACAACAAAAAATCTTTCTGATCCTATTTTTTTTTTACATTAAATAAATGTAAAGAAATGTATTCATAAACACAACTCGATTCAGTATTTTATGTCACAGAGACATTATCATAAACCTTCAATAAAGATTATCTCATTCACTGTACAGTATATTATTACATATTTGTGACCCTGGATCACAAAATTTAAGTAGCATGGGTATATTTGTAGCAATAGTCAAAAATACATTGTATGGGTCAAAATTATTGATTTTTCCTTTATGCCAAAAATCATTAGGATATTAGGTAAAGATTATGTTCAATGAAGATATTTTGTAAATTTCCAACCGTAAATAAATAAAACATATTTTTCGATTAGTAATATGCATTGCTAAAAACTTCATTTGGACAACTTTAAAGGCAATTTTCTCAATATTTAGATTTTTGCACCCTCAGATTCCTGATATTCAAATAGTTGTATCTCCGCCAAACATGTCCTAACAAACCATACATCAATGGAAAGCTTGTTTATTTAGATGATGTATAAACCTCAATAAAAAAGGACCCTTATGACTGGTTTTGTGGTTCCAGTGTCACATATATTTTTTATGTAAGCATCCCTTATATTTCAGCATTATATTTGGACAACCTGCTCTCTAAATGGTGTCAAAGACCTTTGAAAAAAAACTTTTTTCTTACCAGATCACCACTTTTTGTAATCAAAATTTCAAGAATTCTCAATAAACTATGCTACAACTAAGCATTACAATTATCCTCTGTTGTGTATGAGATCCTAGAACAATATCGAGCAGTGAAACAAACAGTATCAGAGACTCGCCAGTGGATCCAGCGGGCTTGTTGGACAAAATCTCTCACACTAATTCCTCTAGATTAGACGAAAAGCATAAAAGAGGCAGGCGACTGGTTTTGACTTTGGCCTCCGATGAATCTTGAGGGAGCCGCGTGTGAAAGGGAGTTTTAACATCTTAAGATAGTTTACATCGTGGCTGCTCTCTCAGCGTGCTGTCACTCTCAAAGTTCTGAGAGTTCCTGGTTGCAGAGCAATTTGAGCATTGTTAGAACTGTGTCACGTCTAGGACAGACATCAGCATTTTTCAGCTTCAATGGCTCAGTCATCAGTGGAGCCTACACATGGGAGTCTTAGACTTACAAAGTTTGAACCATAACATTCTATTCAAGATCAACCGAACCAGACAGATTGGTAGGAAAGTTGAAAAAAGTTTCATAACGGCTTTGTTGTCTGTACCTAAATGTAAACAATTTTAGGTTGCATTTTACAATGCTAAACTCTTAGCCGAGCAAATTACTGAAAAATAACAGCAAATGACCCAAAATCACAAATCCTGCTCCTGAAGGCCTGATTATAGCTAATCTATGTTCAATCAGAGTTGCTTTCCATCTAAAAGGTGTCATCTAAGCAGATTTAAGACTGTAAATCCTACTATACGTGGCTAAGCCTTACTGGAATAGCTATAAAAGCAGAGACATATGTCTGATCAAGCAATGTTTTGGCTTTCGGCCAGTGAGGGTCTGTGTCCAACATGAAGCCCCCCGTCGAGGGAAGGTGTTGGGCGGGTAGGGGATTTGCCTGGTGGACAGGTGCGGGGTAACGGTATCATCATTAATCTGACAGAAAGAGGTGAATATGTGAGAGCATTAGCAACACGCTAATGCGCGGCCGCGGGGTACGCCATGGTGCCATAGGTGGGCTTTTGGAGCCTGGGTGAGGGCTGGTGTAGTTTAGCAAGGGGAGATGCTGATGGATGGCGAGCGTAGAGGGTCATTAATCGCAGACGTTGGGGAGAATTGCATAAGAGAAATCAATCTTCAGTACTGCTGCTGCGCTGCTTTGGCGCGATCTCTTCAGACCCAAACGCCCCGCAACATTTATCACACCTCCACCATCCCTCTCGCTCTCTCTGGAACGAGAGGGGAAGCTGCAAGCAATAAACATATCAATAGGTGTCCACCGTACCCAGCTGCGTGGGTTTTTTAAACTGAGATATTCAGATGAGGCAGGGAATGAACAACAGCGGAAAAACAACAGTCAGAAATGAAATTAAACAATATGTGTCTCATTCGCCATAAAGAAATAGTATCATATATCGGCTAACAGCCATTCTGCTTTCTAGACATCAGCATCAAGAACATTTTTATTCTTTGAAATAAATAAAGGATTTTTAAAGTAATTTGTTGTAGAACAAATGAAAAAACAACAGTTAAAGAATAAAATTTGTAATACAATAAATATGATGATTTATAATATGAATAAATGAAATCATTTATATAATAAAATGATTTTTTTAAAAATTAACAATAATTTACTAAATTATTTAAAAAATATTTATGAACTATTTATAATTATGATTTTAAAATTAAAATGAAGCATTTAAAAAATACAATTTAAAGGAATGAAAAACATTACATGATAAAATTATTATAAATCATATTAAAACTTAAGATATAATCAAATAATATGGATTAACTGTTAAACTAAAATTACAAATTTAGTTAATTGTGTAACTGAAATAAAATAAAATACAATATAATATAAAATTAAATAATTTTGAAAGACAACACCGATAAAAATAAAACAAAACAATAACAAAATAAAATTTAGAATAAAATTAATGAATAAAAGAAATAATATATATAATAAAATGATTTAAACAAACAATAATAAATCAAGTAAACGTACAATGAAGACAAGTAAAACATTCAAATTAAATTTAAATAAATTAAAAACAGATGATGATAAAATAACTGTAAAAACATTAACATTTACATTTAAACTGATTAAAAACATGATAAAATGATTGTAAAAACATTCAAATTTAAATGTAAAGGAATTAAAAACATTAGATAATACAATTAGAACAAATTATAAAACTCAAAATATAATTAAATAAAATGGACTAAACTGTTAAGCTAAAATTACAAATTTAGTTAATTGTGTAATTAAAATAAAATATGAATACAATATAATATAAAATAAAACAACAAGGTATCACAGATAAAAATAAAACAAAACAATTTTAAAAAATGCAATTTATAATAAAATTAATGAATAAATGAAATAATTTATATAATACAATGATTTTTAAAAATGAACAATAATTTTGTAAATTATTTAAAAATGATTTAATAAATAATTATAGTTATGATTTTTAAATTAAAATAAAGCAATTAAAATACAATTTAGAGAGGTAAAACATAAATTTAAATTAAAAGGAATTAAAAACATTAGACGATAAAATTATAATAAATTGTATTAAAACTCAAAGTATAATCAAATAAAATTGACTAAGCTGTTAAAATAAAATGAAAAAAAGGTTAATTATCTTTTTAAAATAAAATACAATATAAAATAAATAAAATAACTGAGAAAGAAAACAAGATATGTTTGTCTTTTGCAAGTCTAGCAGAAATCAATAAAACACAGCAGGCGGACAGATGCTTTATTACACTTCTAAAGAGCCTTGTGCTTTTCTTCAGAGAAAATGTTCAGATATTTCTGCAAGGTTGCACTTTGCCTTCAAGACTGACTAACCCTTACATCCAATGGCCATTCGTAGGCCAAAGTGATACCATCGGTTACATGAAAACATGGCCAACCTTCAAAAACACCTCCATCCGATTAAAGAAAAACCCATCAAAGGTTTAAAGACAGTGTAGATGGACAAAAACTGTATATAAACTTTGATGTATACTGCCTACACAGACATCTCAATGAAGCACAACCCATGACTAATAATGAAAACGTTATCAATGGATTGTCCACATATGATGCCTATCTAGGTAGGCAGCTCACTAGTTTTTGAAACAAAGCTATAGTGATGGCAAAAAAAGAAAGTGTTCACAGCACATAACACAATTTAAGAATATTGGACGTGGACAGGAAGTACGCATTGTGTGCCAGTTAATGCATTTATTGTAACTGATATCCAAACTCAAATCAATTAGATTAACACTGGGAACAGATGTTGGGTCGTTTCTCTCCAGTGTTTTTTAATTACTGTCTGTTTTTTTGTTGCTGCAGTAAACAATACTTAGCATTTAACTCTGGGTGTAACTTTAAAACTTCTCCTTCCTTTTAATTAGGTGACACGCATCAAAGTGAAATTGTTGTACATTGCGCAGCGTGAAGCAAGACTCTGTGTATCACGCTGGGACTTGTGTCGGGTTACATTCCCAGCTAAGGAATATCTTACAGCAACAGCAGTCACAAACACTGAGGTCAATTGACATCATATAGAAGTTTCTCACACATACAGGTTCAGCATAAGCAGTTTTTACCTTCACTGCAGCTTTGAGCGCTAAAACGCTCAGCAAAGCAAAGTTCTGCTATACTGTGCTGCAGCATTTTTGCCAAGGGCATGCTGAAGGGTCAAAGTTGAACATTTGTAAAGAGAAAAACTCGATTTTTAAGAGGATACCAGGAAGGATGTTTTCGTTAAAAAATGCTGAGTTGCAGTTTCACACCACATGCAGTCTGCAGACACAGAATTTAAAGCCGTACTTCACCCAAAATGATCATTTTGTCCATTCTTTAATCATCTTTTCGTCTTCTACAGAAGACTTAAGGGGTGGAACGAAAACGGGGTGAGTAAATGATTTCATCATTTTTGGGTGAACTATTCCTTCGAGCGGCAGCAGCTGGCAACATCAGCAGGAGTTTCAAAGGCAACAAAATACATTTGGTTGTGATTTCACACTGATGATCTTAAGGGAAAAAAAGCAAAAGTGGAAGGGGAACGCGGGGAACGGAGAGACAAAGACTCAGCAGATCAAAAGGAATAACTCTCTGTGAGGTCGACACTGCCGTCTGTCTGGTCGTCCCTTTGTGGGTTTGCTGTTGTTGTAGTTTATCCTGTAGATAACAAACAGTAACCTCCAACAGCCACACACGCACTATACTCTCTATTCTATAGTGCTTGACATCCGTCTTAATTCTTTATTGCTCTCTTCCATTTCTACTTACTTTAAAAAAAAAAGAGTACCGTGGTAGTCAGAATTGCAAGATATAAAGTCACATTTCTTCCTTTTTTTTCTCAGAATTGCATGATAAACACTTACAATTGTGAGTTATGAAGTCAGAATTGCTAGATATAAAGTCACAATTCTTACTTTTTTTTCCCAGAATTGTGTGATATGAACTTGCAATTGTGAGTTATAAAGTCAAATTGAGAAATATTGTTACATTTCTTCCTTTTTTTCTCAAATTTGCATCATATAAACTCACAACTGCAAGTTATAAAGTCAGAATTGCAAGATATAAACTCTCAATTTTTATTTTTTTCCCTGAATTGCATGATATAAACTCACAATTGCGAGTTATACAGTCAGAATTGCAAGATAAAAACTCACAATTCTGTTTTTCTCTCAGAATTGTGTGATATAAACTTGCAATTCCGAGTTATGAAGTCAGAATTGTATGATATGAACTGACAGTTGCAAATTCTAAATTCAGAACTGCAAGATATAGTCACAATTCTTAATTTTTTCTCAGAATTGCATGATATATACTCACAATTCTGAGTTATGAAGTCAGAATTTTATAATATGAATTTGCAACTGCGAGTTAAGTTGTGAGATATAAACTCACAATTCTGACTTTTTTTCTCAGAATTCTATGATATAAACTCGCAATTCTGAGTTACTAAGTCAGAATTGTGGGATATAGTCACAATTCTTACTTTTTTCTCAGAATTGCATCATATAAACTCACAATTGTGAGTTATAAACTCAGAATTGCAAGTTATAAACTTGCGAGTTCATAACTCACAATATAACGACTTAATAGCTCACAATTGTGAGTTTATATTACACAGATAGATGCAGTCCTGGCAAGCATATTGTAAGATATTTCTTTCAAACATTGAATCTTGCCAGTCCCAAACCAAGTAGTGTATATACCTTGGTATATGAATATGCTAATCATTAAGTTGGATGCTATATATCGAAATCTCATGGTATGATCATCAAGTACTATGGTATCTGAATATATACTACTATGGTATATATTTTTTCCAAAGTTCTCTCCTGATTATCTTTGTCCTTTACTTCTCCCTCTGTGTGAATATAAACAAACAACCTCTTCAAATCCCTCCAAACCACTGTGAAAGTCTAAATAAGTGAGATTGCTTTGTCAAGAAAACTATTCACTGACAGACAGGAAGACAAACCCACACTGAACGCTGAATACAAAGACAGAATGCTGAAGTTCTGAGAAAACACTCAATCTGCCTTATACTGAGAGATGTTGAGAACAGCAGTTGGTCTGAAAGGGAAGCAGTCTTTGCATTGACAAAACAAAAAAAAAATGTAGTTCTTCACCATGCTTTGTTGGTTCATTCATTTTTTTTTACAGATTACAACAATAAGACAGTGTGAAGTAAGATGTTCTCTGTCATTGCCGACGAAGTGAAGAATTTCACACAATATTTCAGATGACCCAAACTGATATCTCTGTATTGTGACAGTATTGTGGCCTGTAGTTTAATGTTTAATTGCCCTTTGTGCATTTGTATTAGTTCAACCACAAAAAATAAAAAATAATAATAATATTACTACTATTTTTAATTTTATACTTCCAACACTACCACGAGTCAGTTTTGTAATATTAAAAACATCAATATAAAATATTTACTTTAAATATCTGAACATAAAAGCCATTTTAACATTCATCCACTGGTACTTAATGGTCATAAACGAGTTGAAAAATGGACTGGGAGCAGACATTGTTTCAATAAAAATAAACAACAGAAAAAAAAAAGAAAGAAAATCTCTACAGAAAAAGAAAACAATACACACAGAGGAGTTATAAAACGAAAAGCCATAAGACACCCTCACACAATCCATTCCCAAAAGATGACTCCAAGCCTGTCTTGTTATTGTTTAGCCTTCAACTGGGCGCCGGACGGAGAAAAAAGCAATCACCCTTCCCTCTTCCCTAGTCAATCATAAGCTCCAGGATTCCAATCATTTAAACCTTCCAAGAGCAAAACAGTGTGAACTGCCTCGCTCTCCACTTCCTGCCGTAATGACTTCACGCAACGAGGATCATGATATATCAAACGGCGGGCGGCGAGGAGGAGAGCAGATCGGTGGGAGTTGGGATAAGAGTGGAGGGAAAAAGTGCTTATATTCATGAACTCCACGGGAGGTTTCGGGACATTACGGAAAGACTGGGAGTGCATGTAAGCAATCTGTTGTAGGAGGGGGGCGACAACAATTGTGAAAAGGCTTGGAGAGCTTTTGAATCTGAAAAGGTTGAAGCAGGCATCAAAAAGAACCTACAAAAGCTTGTGTGTTTGTGTGAGGACTGCTGGGCTGTGAACAGAGTTTAACTAACATTTTAAAGTCTAATTCTACAGCCCAAAAAACTGTACAATCACAATGCAATCCTGCATGAAAATTTGATTGCTAAAGAAAAAGAGCTTTGCCTTCTCAAAAAGGTGATTGTTGCTGGTTTTTGTTGAGAACTGAAGTGATTTCTGAGCTTGGCTTTATAAAAAGCCTGGAAATAAACAACTTAAATTACTGCAAGAAAACCGTAATAGCGGATAATAACCTCTAGCTATTTAAAAGTTAAGACAATCACATGCAAATATCAACCCACTATGATGCAAAGATTAAAATAAATCCAAAACATCACATTATTAAACCCATTTTCATGCATATTCAATGTCACACTATTTAATTCCTCCATCATACAATGACTGCTTTCTCTTAACTGCTGACAGACATTATAATTAGCATTAAAATATTAATGCACGTGTGTGTGCGAAAAACGCTAATATATGCATGCTGAACGGCAAGAATAATTAACATTGATGCTTTATGGTTCATTCAACTGCATTAAATTTGCATATCAACTTATGACACATCTTCTACTATTTTCTATAGAAAGTAGCATGTGTTTTGTTCTTAGCATGCAAATTTTCCTGAGTCGTTGACCTATGATCTTTGCACAAATGTGTAGTATACTATATCACAGAATGCACTGTGCTCAACTTGACCTTACATTTCTAGTGTGTCAAATGAACACTAAACTCGTTTGATTGGACTTGGAATGGGTCAAGATAGTCAACTAGTTGATTAGTTAGGTCAAGTAGTTTATCTACATTTTCACATCGAAAATTCATGGTAAAACCCTCTTCAATAAAAACCCTCTCAGAAAGGTTGCATTTTTAAACTCATCTTCTTTAAAGCACCATCCATACACATTTTGATGTAGCTGGCTGTTGCAAATTAACTGTTTATGCATAACTTAAACTTAAAATAAGATGACTGTATAGAGTGTATATGACAGTGTATATCAGCAGACATTAACCTTTAATTAGATTTGTGCATAAATGTGTACATTTTTTGTCAGCGTCTTATTAGTTATTATTTCTGAAGAAAAAATGTGCTTAGGGACAAAGACTTCAGTTGCTGTGGTCCTAGTATGAAGTTACATGATATAAATTTTAATTGCCCGCTCAATCAAATGCTGAAAAAGGTTACAATATTGCTATTCCCCTCTTATCGAGAGAGAAAGACCTTTCTGTCCCAGATGACCTCAACTGGAAAAGGCCAAGGACCGCATTGCTATGCGTGAATTATGAAGACTCTCTGAGCAGTCTGAGTCTCCAAGGAGCCAAACGCCTCAGTAGACAGTAGATCTGTGATATTAACTCAAAGCTTTATAAATGTGTGAAAAAGTAACACAAATCAATTGTAACAAATGATTGCATTATTATAAGCCGTTACTTTGCTTCAATCCAGTCTGATATCAAAATTTTGGGAAAAACACAGGGTTTCAGAGTTGCAGCTCAATTTTAAATTCAAAATTTTTGAAAACTGCATTTGGGCAGCCTGTCTGAATTGCAGTCTATACTGAATGTGATGCAACAAAAATAAGTTCATTCATGAATAAATTACTCTTATAAGCTCTCTTATATATCTTTAGTGAAACAAAAAAATATTGTGACCAATGTCCCTCTGTTTACAATACAAATGGCTCTTATAAGCTCGTTCTGAAACCAATGTGAATCAGACTAAAACACTGTCATGTGCAATTTACAACTTTAGATAGTATTTATTTTATATACACTGCAAGAATGGACAATATGACTGATATCCAGATGAATCGGAATCACTCTAAATGTAATTAACATCAGAATTAGAATCTAACGAAATAACTGAATCAACTGAACTGAATCAAATCAAACTGCATCAGTTTGAGTCAAATCAAAATCTTGTGAATCAGAGTTGAATTTAATTGAGAAATACAGATCTAAACTCAACCCAGGACATCTGAGATCCACAACAATGAAAAGTTTATACAATTATTTTTATTATTATTTTTTTTTTCAATTATGCTTTTATCTTAAAAATCAACATAGGCACAAAAATGTCTGAAAAGCTGAATATGTGATGAATGTCAATTTTTTTGTCAAAATAAGGTTTTCCTTAAATTTCTATAACATCTTGTCTATCATCTCTGAAAATATCTTGGCAAAATTCACTTTTTTCACTTTGCCATTCAGTTGTGCTGCGCTCGCGTTTAAAGTAAACTACAACTACAAGGTACATTATTCATGCTACTTAAACATACAAGGGATGATGAAAAGTTCAGAGAGTATACCTATGATAAACAATGGAAAACAAACGTTAGTCTGTTTGTGTAATAATGCAGTATAGTGCTCCTGACAGCTCTCATTAAACCCAAGTGAAAGTAAAACCCGTCGCACTTTAAACCTGTTTTTCTTAAAATTCCATTCCTGAAAATCATAGCTATCAGCCAACTTCAGATAGGCATAACTTTTGTTACATTCAAGCTATGGACAAAATAGTTTTGGAAAGGGCTTGAACCCAGCTTTCATATGGTAAAAAAAAAAAAAAAAAAAAAAAAATCACCATGTGTTGGGTTTTCCCACATCACATCACATATATACAAATATACGAATCACTGCAGTTTTCAGTTGAAATGAACACTACAGGCAGTTAAACTCCAACTTTTTTTCCTTTTCACACAAAGTATGATTTACAGAGTTTTAATTAATAAAGTCTAATTTTCACAATTACTTGCAGAATTTTATATTACGGCTTCAAAACAATTTTAACATCCTGCGTGATTTAAAAACTGATACTTCTGAACACTGTCAATGCATACAGTTGAAGACAAAATTATTAGCCCCTTATAAAATATTTCATTATTTTTCAAATAACTCCCAAATGTTGTTTAACAGAAAGACGATTTTATCAACACAGCATTTTTAAACATGATACTTTATTCAGGAAGCTTTTAGGGTTTGTAATACAAATAGAAATAAATGTATAGCCAAGAAGTCTACTGGTCAAAATGATTAGCCCTCTGATGTTAATAGTCAATAGTGTATCCCTTTTGCTTGATAACAGCCTTTAGTCGTTTGCTGTAGTTCTCAACAAGTTTCAAGCATGTCTCCTGAGGAATGACAGCCCATTCTTCCTTAGCAAATCTCTCAAGCTCTTCCAGATTTTTCTGGCACAAACTCTGGACTTTAGTGTGACCCACTGATTTTCTATTGGATTCAAGTCTGGGCTTTGTGCAGGCCAGTCAAGTACACTCACTTTGCTCATTTGGAGGTATTTCTTCACCAGAAGTGAGGTATGCTTTGGGTCGTCATCATGCTGGAAGACAAAATGTCGACCCAAACCAAGTTTTCTTGCAGACTGTCTGAGGTTGTCTTTCAAAATCTTCTTATAGTCTTCCTTTTTCATGTTTCCTTCAACCCTGATGAGATTCCCAGTTCCAAACGCACTGAAACATCCCCACAGCATTATACTCCCACCACTATGTTTCACTGTGGGAACTGTGTTCTTGGAGTTGAATGCTTCTCCCTTCTTTCTCCAAACATAGGCAACCTCTCTATGGCCAAAAGGCTCTAGTTTTGTCTCATCTGACCAAAGGACACGTTTCCAGTATGCATCACATTCCCCCAGGTTGTCCTTAGCAAACTTCATTCTAGCTTGGAGGTGTCTCTTCTTCAGAAGTGGAGTCTGTCTTGGTCAGCAACCTTGCAGTTCATTCCTGTGCAGGGCTCTAGTGACTGTTTTCGTTGAGACATCAATTCTAGACTTGGCTAGGTCATTCACTAGTGTCTTGGCAGTTGTTCTTGGGTCTTTAGAAACCTCTCTCACTAGTTTTATTTCCAAAGTTTTTGAAATCTTCCTGCCTCTGCCCGTCTCGTTCTCCACTGTGTTGGTCTCTTTAAACTTCTTGATAATGCATCTCACTGCAGTTCTTGACACTTGAAAACACTTTGATAAACGTGTATATCCTTCTCCATCTTTATGAGCATTAACAATTCTTTCTCTCAAGTCCAACCTAATTTCTTTTGTCTCTGCCATGATGACAGTGCATATTATTTTACTAGTTGTTTCGCAAGATACTAATCCTCAGCTTAAAGAGCAATTTAAAGGCTTAACTAGGCTAATTAGGTTATTCAGACAAATTAGGTTAATTTGGCAAGTCACTGGACAACAGTGGTTTGTTCTATACCTAATCAAACTAATAATTTCTTAAGGGGGCTAATAATATTGACCTTAGCAGTTGCTCTGTTAAACATCACTTGGGAAATATTCTAAAGAGAATGTAAAATTTCACAGGGGGCTAATAATTTTGTTTTCAACTGTATATCACATATAGCACATAGTTTCATATGCATGAGTTTTCTAATTCAGTAGGGTTTGCTTGGTAACTCACGCGATATGGCTTTGCACTCATAAAAATATGGTTTGACATAACAGCTCATACCCACATAAAGAACTTAAAATAGCATGGCTGCATCAACAAATGCATTTTTATATCACTTTTGCTTTTGTTAACACTATCGGTTTAGGGTTGGGTTTGGTGTATTTGGATATTTCCAACATAGAGCATGGATATTTGAATTCTGAACAGCTGCAATATGTACTTCAAGCAGAGTAATAAAAACGCAGCAATACGTGACTGTACCAATGTAATTAAAAACGGCCCACGTATTGAACGTGTTGTAGTGCCACTCTCTGGACATTTCACTCTGAAACTGCTGTGAAACGTGCAGTAAGGTACTTAATTGCGGTGTTGCAGAAATGTATATAGAGGCATGTATTCCCAATATATGCCACTCTGGTTGCTGTTTACTGTATATTTTAAATCTAATGCAAAGACATTCAGACATTTATAAGTATTCAAACACTTTTGGAGCCACTGTAAGTTCTAACTTTAGCAACGCCTTTATTTTACTAAAAACTTTGAGGCAAAAATCAAACGTTTTCAAGCTGAAGTGGGTTGAAACCATTTACAGCGCATGCAGCATTAATAATCACATTATGCAGGTGTGCAATGTTTGACAAGCCAACAACAAACGTAATTTCATTTCATTTTCACTGCATTCCATTTATACCTGTCTGCTGTGAAGGAAACTTTCCCATTTCTTTGTTTCCGCCTCTACTCTGTCTCTGTGTGGTTTTTGGACACACTTTAATGGTTGTGCCCAGCGTCATGTATTTCGGAGGTGTTTCTGGAAGCCTGAATGAGGGGGGCAGCTCCACCTGTCAGCCTCCTCTGGTCAGCATGCTATCTGCAGCCATGCACGTCAAGACAGGGTGACAGCTCCAAAGGGAGCTAAAGAAGAGGGCTGTGCTCGCTTTTCCCTTCCAAATCTCTTTCTTCACATTGTTTTCCTGTTCTCCAGCAGAACGGCTCTTCAACCAGCCATTCCCCTCAAGACAAGCCCCCCATCTACCATCTATCTTCTCTCAGTCATTTGGAGAACTAACTCTCTAATCCCTACACAGATCTGTTGATCTTTAAACGAAAGGTCGGTTCAGGCAACAAGCGCATGAACAAAACGCACCATTAAAAAGAAAGAGAACACCAGCCGATACGTCTTACGAAACATTGTCCTCCGTGAATACATTTCACTTCTCAAGACAAAAAAAATCTGACAGCGCAGCAAAACTCTCCACTTCCAGCCCCCCACGCTGCACCGCGCTCGTCCGCGCCTCTCTTTTAAGTCTCCTTCCAGTTCTTTCATCAAACTGAGATCATTACGTTTAAGACAGGTTGCCTGGAAACAATTCACAGAAGAGTTGACGATTAAATCGCTGTTACTCTTTTAATGTGCAGCGGCGAGCGTGCCACCCGAGCACAGAGCCTGCCTGGCCTGGTTATTAATGATTCCTCGTTTTTGCATGCTGGGAATCTGACATTGTCATTGGCAGCTTATGTACCTGCTCGCTAACGTCTCGTTTTAGAATGCAACGCACCAAAACCCACAGCGCATCTGGTTGACGGGTCCAAATATAGTCATGCAGAGAGGAAAGAAAGGAGAATGGAAGATAGATATAGAGAAAGAAAGACTAAAAATTTAGATTAAAAGGTGCAAACCAAATTTATCCTTCACTGCCTACTGACAACCCATGTGTGTGATTTCACGCTTGATTTAACTGAATAAAAACAACATCTGATGGAGTCACTGAAAGTTCATTTTAAAAGCATTTCTAGTGTATATATATATATATATATATATATATATATATATACACACACACACACAAAGTATATTAAAGCATCCCTATTATGCCATTTTTAAGCTTCCTAATATTGTTTTGGGAGTCTCCTACAATAGAGTTACATGCGTTCAGTGTCAAACAATGCTTTTGTTTTTTTCAACCACATTTTCCAATTTTCAAACGATTAGTTCGAAGCAGTTCCAAGATTCAGCCTCTCTAAACCCCTCCTTTCCGAGAGCCTACTCTTCTCTGATTGGTCAGATGGCCCAGTCTGTTGTGATTGGTCTACTTTGTACAGTGCGTGTTGGAAACAATACACCCACTGTCATAGTTTTGTATTTTTAATCTATTATGTATCATACACTACCAGTCAAAAGTTTTTGAACAGTAAGATTTTTGTTTTTTTAAAAAAGTCTTTTTGCTTACCAAGCCTGCTTTTTTGATCCAAAGTACAGCAAAATCTAACATTTTAAAATAATTTTACTATTGAAAATAATTGTGTTCTATTTGAATATATTTTAAGTTGTAATTTATTCCTGTGATTAAAGCTAATTTTTCAGCATCATTACTCCAGTCTTTAGATCATACCAATATGCTGATTTGCTGTTCAAGAAACATGCATTATTATTATTATTATAATTATTATTATTATTATTATTATTATCAATATTTAAAAAAGCTGAGTACTTTTTTTTTCAGAATTCTTTGATGAAGAACGATCCAAAAATCAGCATTTATCTGAAATAAAAAGCTTTTTATTTGTTGGGACAGAAAGTATAGAAATCAATACTTTTATTTAGCAAGGATGCTTTAAATTGATCAAAAGTGATGATAAAGGCATTTATAATGTTACAAAATATTTCTATTTCAGATAAATGTTGTTCTTCTGAACTTTCTATTCAACAAAGAAACCTAAAAAAAAACTACTCAGCTGTATATATATATATATATATATGCATTTACTTTATATGTATATATAACTTTATATGCATTTATCCAAAGCGACTTACAAATGAGGACAATGAAAGCAATCAAAATCAACAAAAGAGCAATGTGCAAGTGTTATGACAAGTCTCAGTTAGCCTAACACAGTACATGTAGTTCATAATAATAAATGTTTTTTTGAGCAGAAAATCAGAATATTAGAATGATTTCTAGAGGATCATGTGACTGGAGTAATGCTACTAAAATTCAGCTTTTAAATCCCAGGATAAATTACATTTTAAAATATATTCAAATAGAAAACAGTTATTTTAAATAGTAAAAATATTTCTAAAAAGTTACTGTTTTTTGCTGTACTTCAGATCAAATAAATGTTGACTTCTATAAAAAAATTATATAAAATCTTACTGTTAAAAAACTTTTGACTGGTAGTTTGAGATTCAGTAGAGCAAGCTGGTCCAAATATTGAGCCATCATGTATTACCGTTTTTACTGCATTTTTGATCAAAGAAATGCATCCTTGGTGAGGCTTCTTTCAAAAACACTGAAAAATCTGACCAAACGATTAAAAAAAGTAGCTTAGATCCTGAACGATTTTCCATCAAGAAACTTAGATGTGATATTGCTTATTGTCCAACTTTAGAGACTTAAATTTCCACACTAACTTGAGAAGAAAAATGCTGCAAACAACCTCATTTTAAAACAACTGATAATGACCCTAAGATTACTGAAAGCCTTCATCTGGCAAGCATAGCTGCATTATTCATGGACAAGTAATTAATGCCACCCTCTTTGTCTCTCTCTTCTGTTTTTTATTCTTCTATGTTCACAATGGAAAGCTGCCCTTAGGCCGGGCCTACAAGAAAACATGACTCCAGTCTCGAAAAACATCTGGCTGTCAGCGAGGCGAACGGGAACGCGCCGTTGTAAGGCTGAATCACAGTGGGACGCAACCCAGAGCTAACCACAAAGTCTGCTTCTCCTGTAGATATGGGGCTCCTTCAGGTCCTGTGGGGGCTATTTTTGGTATCAGAACTCATAATCATGAGAAGTTCATTAAACGTCACCTAAAGCCAAACGCAGCCTCCATATGTTGGTGCCCAGTGGGCACCACTCTCCCAATAAGCAAACCGCCTCGTCTTTCCCCTATAAGACGTTCAAATTAATTAAGGAAAAGAGCTTTTCCCCCTCATCTCCATTACTGAAACAGTGGCTGCATTTCCAAATGATTTTAAATTCTTCATTTATTTTCTTTTCTCTGATGCAGTCTTGTGCGAGACTCAGATATCTGTGGCTATTTGTACCAATTACACTCACAATCCTCCTTGTTTGACATAGTGTCAGCTATTTATTCCAAGCAGTTTATTTTAATATGCAACACTAACAAATAAAAGCTTTATAAACACTATGGAGAAAGAAAAAAAAATTATCATGTCATTCAAACAACAGAACAACTAGGAGAAAACATTAATCATTGAACATTTCTATTGTGGGTTCTTGCTCTCTCTTGGATGTATTTACAATAAACCGTTTTATATTTGTCCCTTGTAGTACAGATATTGATTTATTCATTGTTAATGCTTGATTTATGACCACAGATGTCAGTTAAATTCAATTTGTTTGAAATCAACAAATGTGGTAAATCCACATTTGCCATGATCCCGAGGGATTGCTGTGATTTCGTTTTGAAGTATTCCATGTTAATATATAGAGGCAGGATATGAATAACAAAACTATTTGAGGGGAATTGGATTCCACCGAGGATCCGATTGGGTCGTTTCTGTTGAACAAAAGAGAAATTAATATTTATGCTGGATGTTTTTTCTTCTCCTCCTTCTCTTTACTCAGAATTTCCCCCTTTGTTTCTCACCCAAGTCTTCGTCAAAACAAATTCACAATAACATTCATTACAGTTTCTTCAAAATTAATCTTTAAAATAATGTCACCTAATATTACTGAGCACCAGCTCTTATAATATAGAGCAAGCAATATATCTGCCACTCAGGGGAAGAGTTACTAGTATTTGCAATACATTTTCCTCAAGGTTCAACACACTGTAAGTCATCGTTTACAACAAAAAATAACTTTAACTCATTCCTCAGTTTGTAAAAACTGACAAAAAACATATGTGCACTAATTAGAGCAGGATAAACATTGAAATACATTTCTGTGCAAACTTCTACAAATTTTAAAGTCTCTTATGCTCACCAAGTCTACATTTATTTGATCAAAAATACAGAAAAAATAATGTAAATAATATTGGGAGAAGATATTAGAGTTTCTGTTTGATAATATTTATTTCTGTGATTCACAGAAACATCATTACTTCAGTCTTTAGTGTCACATGCTTCAGAAACTAGTCTAATATTTGCTGATCAAGAACTTACTTTTAATGTTGTGGAAACCGTGGTACACTTTCCATGCCATAATTTATTTAAAACAGACAACTTTCATAACATTTTCAATGGCTTTACTGTCACTTTTGATCATTTTAATGCATCCTTGCTGTACGAAAATATTAATTTCTTTAACAAATCTTACTGACCCGAACGCTTGAATAGTAGTGAACGCTTTGAAAGTTTTAAACAAAAAAATATTATGACACAAATGTGATAAAATCATGAAATAATTTAAAATAATCTAACCTTGTCTGTGCAAGTTACTTCCAATAATTTAACTCTCATCATGGTCAAATAAAGCCAATAAACTCAGTAACTTTCAAATGATATGCACAAACGTAACATTTTCAACATGGAGAAAAATCACAGAAATTGTTAATTTATCCACCTAGCAAAAGTGATTTAGACAACTTTACACTTTAAACAATCCATATTTGTTGGAACATGCTTTAACAAAAAAAAAAGTCTTAAAAGCCTCCTAATATTGGCTTCTATTTTAAGTGTATTACTCTATAGTACATTTTTACTCGTTTTTACAAACAAAGCCACGTCACAATTACTCTCTGTGCTAATCGTCTATGGCATGTTACAGATGCTGTCAACAGAGCTTAGGTTGTTTTGAACCCGGGACGTTCCTTTAAGTACAAGTCTTTAAGGAGCTCAATCCCTTCAGTCACATTCAGTCAGAACGCCACGTTTGATGAGCGATCGTGATGACAGAGTGAGAGGGGAACTACTGCGGCTGATGTAAAATACAGAACGCCAACTGTATTGTAATTCAGAGAACATCTCCCAGAGGGCAATCTGAGGGTGTGATCAACCATCAAAAACTCGAGCAGACATACAATGTATTCTGATGTTGCTTAGGGGGGCGGGCGGACTCTGTGTTTGGCAAATGGGGTGTGATGGGGCCTCAAACGTGGCACTAGAGGGATTTAGAGCTCCTGCTAGAATACTGCGAGCATCCAAAGTGCACAAGCTTGTACTGCATTAGAGAAACAGGTGTAGAAATGTCTTATGCATGCATTACGGCACAATCACTTCTGTGGTATGATATATACGTACTCTTAATGCCATAGTTCACCTGAAAATGACATTATATAATCATTTATTCAGGTTTATGTTCTTCCAAACTGCTTTTTCAAGACTTCTGATGCCATATGATAGCTTTGTGAGAAACAGACAGAAATGTAAAATGTTAAACATTTACTATGGTTTACATATAAGACATAAACTGATAAACTGGAGTGGTGTGGATTATTGTGGTGTTTTTATCAGCTGTTTGGACTCTCATTCTGAAGTCACCCATTCACTGTAGATGATCCATCGGAGAGCATGCAAACATCTTGGACAAAATGTTTTTATCATTTGCGTACCCATTTCCTCACTATATGGAAAATAACTGCACAATATTATTATTCATTTTGAAGTGAGCTGTCCCTTTAAATAAACAGTGTACTTCTGAATGGCACAAGCTAGAAGCTTTCTGTTTTGTTTATACTTACAGGGAGAGAAAATGAAAACTGTTATCATTTACTCACCCTCATGTCATTCTTTCTTCTGCAGAGCAAAAATATGATATTCTGAAGGTCTGGAATGATATAAGGCAGTAGATAATGACAGAATTTTCATTTTTTGGTGAACTATTCCTTTAAGGCTAGAATGAAAGTTTAGAATAATATTCTTGAGTTTCCAGAGACTTAAATATAATCACTGCCACAGGCTCCAGAGCCGAGCCCTCACAAAACCAAATCTTCGGAATCACAAAAAACAAAGTTTCTCTCTCTTTCTCTCCATACTTGTCTATCTCTACCCTTTCTCTCTCTCTCTGCCCCCTGTGCATTATTCACCATCTCTGCACCATGACCGCCTGACGTGCTGGGAAAGACAATATAAGCGTATGTGCCTGCTCTGTTCCGATACTGAAATCTCTTCTCTCCTCCACTTTTTTTTTCCTGCCTCATTAGCATGTCTTATTAAAAAGAGATTCACTTTATGAAAGTTAAATTCATAAATACACCATAAAAAAGAAACTCCAGTGATCAGAGAAATAAAGATGTCATGCTTCATAAAGCTAAGGCAGCCCACCCCCAAACTCACACCATTGGCTAAGCCAGAAACAATGTTTTTATCACAGTGTTAGACAGTTAAACTTCAAATGTCTTGCATGAAGTTGTCTATGCACATTAAACTGCACATTAACATTGAACATAATGCATAATGCCCCTTTAAAGAGAGTCAACTTTCATTATCATTCTGTCACTGTAAGGTACCACTCACATTTTTTCACATAACTGAATTTTATTCAAAAGTCGAAAATCCATTACAAAACCCTCTTACTGATAATGATAAGGCCGCGTTCTCCATTACTGAGCAAACATCTATTTTCTCTCAGGTTAGACAATAGTGCCCAGACATGTATGTCATCTGCTGCTGCGTTGACGTCTAATGATTCATGACAAAAGTCCTATTGAGACTGTAATTGTTTTACATAAGAGCGTAAGGTTATTTCAGTATCTACAGGAGCTGGTAGATGATTTTATTGCTGTCTGAATTGGAAATGTCCTTTTTTTACTCCCATCATCCAGGTAAAAAGTCTGGGCCGAATTACCTACTATTGCTTGATTTAATTCCCATCTGAATTGACATCTCAGAGTTTAAAAGGAGGAAATTACCAAAAATGTGTTTTGAAAATCATCTCTGACTACAGGTAAGTGTCATAGGGCTACTGTTTGACACTTATCATGGTAATGAGAATTTGGATATTTGGCACAAAGTCGGCTTGTTTCAGTACAGCTTGAATAAAATTCCACATAGGCTCATTGGAAAAACATGCCTTAAAAACTACTGACTGCAGTTTCCAGCTGAAATGAACACTCGGCAGTAAAACCCAAGATATTTTTATTCCTTTTGAACACAGATTATTGATTAAAAAAAGACTTGTTTCTATGTGGTTCATTGAATAATTAATGAATTTGTACAATTCAGACAACAAGCTCCATATAACTGGCTTTTTTGATGTAGTAAACTTGCTCAATAGCTCACCTGGTACAGCATTGCACTTGCAATGGTGAGCACTCAAAGAAACATGAGTCAGTATAAGAAGCAAGCATGACAAATGTGCTTTTATCTCACTTTTGCTTTCATTAACTTCTCATATTTCTGATTTCTTGAATAACGGTTAGCTTTAGGTTAAGGTTTAATGTAGATGGTGCATTGTTTTCAAATGCTTCAGTGCCAGTCAACCAGACATTTCATTTCCGAACTGCTGCACTACATACAACAACTAACATAATAAATCATTGCCAAATTTACATTCATCTGTTTAGCATAAAACTTAACGCCATTTTGTCCCACTCACCCATTTTGACATTTCACTTCAAGAAGCAATACAATTTACAGAAATATCACCACAGGAACATTTTTTCAATAAACCAGGGTTGATAAAATGACATTGCTGCATCATTATGGCTCATAAGAACAAGAAAAAGAATATCAAAACTGAAATCGGCTTTTGAAATATGCCATTATAATGGCAGCTGGATATCTACTGATTCCATACGAATAGCACTAAAGACAGTAAAGGACACTTAAAGCTGCTCAAACCTTGGCGTTTATATAATATCATTAACTGATGGACTGCAGAGTGTCGGTATCGCCGAACATATTCCTTCATAATGTTAGGACATAAGCCAGAAGACACATTAGGCCCTCTAACTCAGAAATATGTTGGTAATTAACTCGTAAAGCGGAGGTGTTTTAAAATGTCGTAAATTTAACAAAAAGAAGTCCCAGAGGCCACAGCAAATCAAAGAGGTTCTTTATGACAGGCTTTATCTCAAGGTTTCAGGCTAGAGAGGAGATGGTAATTGACCTTAGCCATGCTCGCGTGCGTGTGTGGACGTCCTGCATTTCCATGAAAAGCAGAAAAGGATGATGAAGGACTGTCTACAGGTAAAGTAAATGTGCTTTAGGATTTCAGTGTAGAATTTATAGCGCAGAATGTAAAGATGAGATATTGCCATTGAGAGTGTTTTTTTTTTTTTTTTGAAAAATTGCTGCATTAAATATTAAGAGCACCACAGTCACTTCAATGGATATTCAGCAATTAAGAACACACACATTATCAGCTACATCTTCCGGACCCTGCAGAGGATGAAGATTTATCATAAGCGATGTGGAAATATATTCAAATAAATCCACTTTGCTGGAGAGTCAAGCAGAGGACTAAACTCTATCCATCATTTGTGCTAGATGGAAGAGAAGAGAGAAGAGAAAGAATGGATGAGAGATCTCCACACCTGAATACACCACAAAGGGTGATGGAGCAGGACAAAAACAAAACGGCAGAGGGGAAGATGCAGAGCGCTGTTAAGGGCACAGGTGAAAGAAAGGAAATAAGAAAGGAAAACTAAATGAATGACAAATGTATTAATGAATAAACAAAAGAAAGACACTGTGAAAGGACTGAAGAAAAGAAAAGAAACATTGGAAAGAACAGGTTATTTATTTTTCCATATAAAGCCTGCTAGCAAGTCCATGAAATGGTAGATATTTCCCTGAAGGATTGCTGCAGTGCTGTGGATGAGAGACTGGACTACAGGAAAGTTATTATAATAGATCCCAAATGTCAACTCCATTTTCATCTTATCCAACATTTCCCCACCCACAAATGGTATTAACAATAGAGTCAGTATCAGCTGAATATTGGATGGCTTTCTTTGACGCATTAGATTTCTGGTCAACTTGGCACAAAATTGAGGTATACTGGAATAGTAAAGGTTGATATGGGAAAAACAGAAACATAGACTACCATTCGAAATTTTGTGGTTGGCAAGTTCTAATGTTTCTGAAAGCAAGGCAGAATTTATTAAATTAAAAATATAGTAAAACAGTAATATTGTGAAATATTATTGCAATTTCAAATACTCTGATTTGCTGCTCAAGAAACATTTCCTATCATCAATGTTGAAAGTTTTTTTTTTTTTTTTGTACATTTTAAACATCTTCAGTGTCACTTTTCATCAATTTAATCCATGTCTGCAAAATAAAAGTATTAAAAAAATTATACTGACCCAAATTTTGAACGGTAGTCCATATGAAAAATATATAAGCTTCTGTTCATCAAACAGTGAGTTTCTACAAACTTTTATGAGTAAACATGAAAGCACATTTTTAAAGGGTTAGTTCACCCAAAAAATGAAAATTAGCCCATTATTTACTCATCCTCCAGGCATTCTAGATGTATATGACTTCCTTCTTGCAAGCAAATACTTATATATAAATAAGCAAAACTTAAGAGTAAATAATTCGAGTACTATTAAAAATTATCCTGCCAAGGATAAGCTAGAGCTAGAGAGTAGTGATTATTCAGTTTTAAATATGGATGTTTTTCTTACAAAATCAGGAGGCCTTTATTCATCCCCCCGAGCCATGTGGAGCACTTTTTTTTATGCACTTCATTGGATTTGTTTAGGACTGTTGACAAGAAACACCTGCCCATTGCCATTATAGAGCTTGGAGGTGGAAGGATATTTTATATAACTCCAACTGCATTCATCTGAAAGAATGAATTTGCACTCAGGATACCTTGAGGGTTAGTAAATAATGGGCTAATTTTTATTTTTGGGTGAACTAACCCTTTAATGCTCAGGTTTATAAGGGTTAACTTTGCTTTTAAATAAAATTCTCTTGCATGTGTCAAAGTTTGGCACCCTGCACGGACTCAAGGGTAATAATAACTGAAGCATGTCCAATACAAGAACAAGAGCCCTGAAGAGTGTGTGTCCATCCTTTGTCATGACCCAGTAACTTTCCTGCAGCACGCACACACACTTCCTCAAGCAGGCCTCACCTGACCAGCACCTCCACACCTGTCTGCTCTAATCAGTGCTGTGTGACAGATACGCACCGCTGTGTGTGCGTGCATGCGTGTGTGACAGGTAGACAGTGCCGTCACTTCATAAACACATGTTCTTTCCGACACGCTTCACCTCTCTCCAATCCCTCTGTCTGTCCTGTCCTCTCACTCCCAAAATGCCTCCCCGGCTGTGATGCGATGAAAGCTGACAGTGGATTTCACGTTGATCTCCACACACAAGCGTAGATCACGAGGCTTTGATGGGTGCTGCAATCAGCCTTATCATTGCGTTCTTTGACCTCTCTCACTCCTGTTTCCCCTCAAACTCTCCTTCTACATCAGCAATTTTACACAGTTTGGATCTTTGATAAAGCCGTAGACGTTTCTTGTGGTACCTGAATGCCAATTGGACCCTTACAGACCAAAAGTGGCAGAACTCATCGGGCTGTAGTTGATGCCCGGCTTCCAGCTCATTAGGTGGGCTGCAGCTTGAATCTCAAAGGGGAGCGTGTCAACAGTGACAACTCAGTGGTTTTGTTCCATTACAGAAAGTGTACAAAGGTAAAATACAAAAAAGATGTGCTGTGGGGTTTATATTTGTGATGCGATCTAGGAAAGCCCAACAAATTTGACCTTTTTTAGGTTTTGATGCCATATGAAAGCTGGGTTCAAGCCCTTCCCAGAATTTATTTTTTTTTCCACAGCTTGAAGGTAACAAAAGTTATGGCTATCGTAAGTTGGCTGATAGCTGATAGATTTGCAAGAATGGAATTTTGAGAAAAACAGGTTTCACTTTCACTTAACGGGTTTGACAAGAGCTGTCTGTCAAGCCAGGAGCGCTGTACTGCAACACGTTCTCACTCCCAACTCATCACATATTGACGCTTGGTCAGGACCCCTTGGCATTGCATTTTTTCACGCACAGGGTAACCCTTCAGCATCATTTTTCGACATGCAGGGTCCTCCACTGCTTTAAATAAGAAACCTTGGGCACTGGGAGTTGTATCGTCATGATTAAATTATATATTGGGTAATAATATTGCATATATATTGGGGTGTGATTTTTCAGTGCAAACAGTCACAACAGCTTTATTTATATTACACCATTCATACATTTATGAGCACATAACCTAACCCCTGCCCTTAAACTTAACCATTTGTCAATAAGAACACAGATACAACAGGCAGATACAACTACAGTCACAATTTAAAAAATATGAATATTCCAAGGAAGTCTTCCGAGGCGAAACAAGTGATTTGTGAGAGGAACAGATGCGATCGCCATCTCTGTCCGCCGTAAAGCTCATCGCGTTTGCCGCAGTCCTTCAAATTCACAAAAATGCAGCCAGAAGAAGCGTCAGCCTCGGTTGTGAAATTCTATTGGCTCTTGTGTGTCTTGTGACCGACTGCATCATGCTAATGTTTGGGAGTATGTTTTGAATGGGATGCGAACGCATTAATGGAGCGGGATCATTTTCAGCAATTAAAACCTTATGTTTTACTCTTTTCTTCGCATAAAAATATCGTATGGCTTCAGAAGACTTGGAATGCAACACAACTTGTTTGTGTTATACTGCTTGTTTATGGGCAGTTTTTGCAATAAATTCCTGTGCCTGTACTTATATTTGCCTGTGTTTTATGTTGTTCAGAAGGGAGTAGGTTTAGGGTAGGGGTGGGTTTAGGTTCTCCAATAAAAGTATAAATTAATATAAAATTATTAATATTTTTTACAAATGCATGCAAACCATTAAAATAAGACAAACAACTGAAAACAATGGAGGACCCTGTGCGTCCAAAAATGACGATAAAGGGGTACACTGAGCGTCAAAATGCAACGTCATATGTGACCAAGCATCAATATGTGACGACTTGGGAGTGAGAACGTGTTGTACACTGCATCATTACACAAGCAGACTAACGTCTGTTTTCCATTGTTTATCGTGAGCATATTCTCAGAACTTTTGATAACCTCTTGTTTGGACAGCAAGAATAGTGTACCTTGTAGTTTACATTTAGAAAAGGGAGCATAGCGCAGCTGTTTGCGCACCTCTTCATATAACAGACTGTCATCAGACTCCTCATCTTTAGTAACTTCATCATCCAATCCTTCATCTCTAGTTCTACTTCATCGTTTAGGGCACTGAAATCACTAAGACTGAGCAGATTGAGACGAGCAAGATCGTTTATGTGAGCAGCTACTTCAGACTCTGTTCTCATGCTCCGCCCTCTCACGATATAAAAAAATAAATTAATAAACGAAAACTTTGTGTGCCATAGTTTACACAGGACTTGCAAATATGTTACATGGTTTATTTTGATAGGATAACTGTTTTCGTGGTGTTAGAGAAAGCACCTCTGCAGCGCATTCTTAAAATAAGAGAAAGATCGCACCACATTTGTAGGTTTTGTGCAATCTAAAGTGTAGACATTGCTTCTAAAATAACAAGTGTAATCACACACAGATGAAAAACTTGCTGCAGTGATGCAGAGGTTGCCAGGTCATTGCTATGGTGTTCTGAATTTTACTGTTACACACTCATGTTGAATACTTACTGCACTAAATATAACAGCCGTATTGTTTACATGTATAGCATCCTTGTATTTCAGAATAAATACTGAAATGCAAGATGTATGTGTGTGTGTGTGTGTGTGTGTGTTTCTGTACAATGACCCCATCCAGTCTGCTGGTGTATTTTAAAGAGTACACACTTCTGTGTGACTGTATTAGCATACCAATAGAGCTCCTGTGCTGCGGAGCGGAGGAGAAAAATTGAATTGGAAGGACAAGGAAGATCAGTGCTGTCGGCTGGAAGCAACTTCATTGGATCAGAATTGCATGCGAGTGTGTGTATATATTTAATAGACGGCTACCTGTGGTGAGCTGGCATGAACGCACTGATTATGTAGAACAGCCTCACCTGGACAAGTAAAATGTAAAACAAGCACACACACACAAGATTTGTAATGTTTTTTTAAAGAAGTCTCTTCTGCTCACCAGAAGATTTTACTATTTCAAATAACTGTTTTCTATTTGAATATATCTTAAAATGTGTTTATTATCACTTTTGATCAATTTAAACTGACTCCAAGCTTTTGAATAATATAGTGTATAATGTTATAAAAGCTTTTTATTTCAGATAAACTTTTAAATATTTATAATAATAATAAAAATGTTTCTTGAAAAGTAAATCAGCATATTAGAATGATTTCTCATGTGACACTAAAGACTAGAGTAATGATGTTAAAAAATTAAAAAAGTTTTGATCACAGGAAAAAATGAATATTAAATTATATTCAAATAGAAAACCGTTATTTTAAATAGTAAAAATATTTTGAATTTGTACTTTTTTTGCTGTACTTTGTAGCAAATAAGTGCAGCCTTGGTGAGCAGAAGAGACTTTTAAAAAAACATTATAAATCTTACTGTTCAAAAACTTTTGACTGGTAGAGTACACCTTAACTCTCCTTCACTATATATAGATGTTTTGTTATACAAACAGAAGTGCAATGTGGATTTATCCTTCAAATATTTTAAACTTTTTTCAAATCTTTCAAAAAAGGCTTTGTCGAGACAACATTAAAAATGCTTCTTGACAAGCTTTGCTATTCTAGTCAAAAATGCCAGCTATATGAATTGCAATTCCACATCATGTTTGCAACCTCAAATGCAATTCAAACTCAGAAATCTTAAAGGCATTTTTAATTCAATTCTTACACACAACTCTTGTAGTAACTGAAAATGTCTCTTCCACTGGAAATGCGAGCTAAATTTGTGCAAGACTATGAGTGAACATTTATGCATCTTAATGGCAAAGTAAGGAGGAGGAAAAGAGAATGAAGGAGCGTCAGAGGAGAAAGGAGACACAGAAGAGCTCCTCTGGATCTCCCCCACTGTGTCATCAATGACAATTCAGATCCTTCATCACATAACCCTCACCTGGATCTCTCCCTCTCTCTCTTTCTATCTCTCTCTCTCACACACACACACACACACAGAGTGAATTCCTTCACCTGGATCACAGTCTTCCCTACTTCCTAGGGCTCTCTCATCTGTTCCCGTCATCTCATTATCTGTCACTTTATCAGATCAAGAGTGTCTCTGTCTTTCTGAGCGCCGCTCCACATGCCGCCCTACTGCGTTCATAATTACGGCAGAAAATTGTTCCCACCTATAGCCTTTGTCTTCTCTCCTGCTCCTTGCCATCATTATGCAGTGGAAATGTAACAATCTCAATTATCATTACAACTAACACCTTCATCCCCTCATAAATCCTATCAAATCATCTCAGTCTCCTATTTCACCTCAGGAAACTTCACAATAACACACTCACATTTTGACTCTTTTTAGGTTTCTAAAACTGATTGATAAAGTACTTAAGCGCCGTCTCACTCACCCTGACTCTAATATAAACCAGCATGTTGCTAAGTTAAGGACATGATTCTTTTTATTAAGCATAAAACACTTCTGTTAAATGTTGGGGATTATAAAAATGCTGTACAAACAGTATCACTGTAATAAAAAAAAATTAAAATTTTAAAAAACTGACTTTTATTTGAATACATACTAAAATGTAATATATTCCTGTGATGCAAAGCTGAATTTTCAGCATCAATACTCCAGTCTTCAGCAGAGTATTGATTGATTTAGTTTCAAACAGACATATTTATTTCTATAAATTAATTTAGATTATTCTTTAGGGCTACGTAAGTGATTCAGTCAAGAGCAGTGTGTGTTTTTTTGTCTTTCTTTTGTTGCTTGACTCGGACAACTAAATGTGGCTGCTATCCCTTTAAAACCGAATGCGCAGACGCAATGGATGCAATGTACTGATACACTTTCTCCCTACTGTTTACTTTAATTTAAGACGTAATTGGCTGTGTTTACATGAATAAACACTTTCACCTAACCATTAGGCAGCCGTGGCCTAATGGTTAGGGAGTCTGACTTGTAACCAAGAGGTTGCGAGTTCGAGTCCCAGGTCCGGCAGGGATTGACGGTGGGGGGGTGAATATCCAGCGCTCTCTCCATCGTCAATACCACGACTGAGGTGAGACCCTTGAGCAAGGCACCGAACCCCCAACTGCTCCCCGGGCGCCGCAGCAATGCAATGGCTGCCCACTGCTCCGGGTGTATGTTCACGGTGTGTGTGTGTTCACTACTGTGTGTGTGCACTTGGATGGGTTAAATGCAGAGCACAAATTCCTAGTATGGGCACCATACTTGGCCTCACGTCTCGTCACTTTCACTTTCACTTTCAATACTCGTCAAAATTGACAATTCAAGATCATTGTGTGTATTTCTCAGTTCATGCAACGTGAAAGAGTGTGAGATATGCTTTCTGTCTTTATCCATCGGTCCGTCATCCATCAAATTTATCCATATGTGACCCTTTTTTGTTTTAAATTTTGAGATTTTTACATCATCTGAAAGCTAAATAAATAGCGTTCTCCATTGATGTATAGTTTTTAGGATAGTACAATAATGTCATTATATGGAATCTGAGAGTGCAAAATAAAAATCAATAAATAAATACTGAGAAAATCAAGCCTTTAAAGTTCTTAGCAATGTGTATTACTAATCAATAATTAAGTTGATATATTTACAGTAGGACATTTACAAAATATCTTTACTTATCTTTACTTAATTTACTTTATCCTAATGATTTTTGGCATAAAAGAAAAATTGATCATTTTGACCTTTATAATGTTTTTTTTTATTTATTTATTTATATTTTTTTTTTTTACACAAATATACCAATGCTACTTAAGACTGGATTTGTGGTCCAGGGTCACATATGTCTGCACTTCTACCACATATTGACATTTTTGAACGTTTTATAAGACGTGCAGCAAGTGTATTTAAGTTTGTGTCCTGTCGGTTTGTACACATCTCCTACTACGCAACAGATTATTCTGAAAGAATCTCTTTCTAAATCGTCCCTCCCTAACATTTTTGTCTCGTTTTTATTCGCTGACGAAAATGCCAATAGATTTTTGTCATAGTTTTTGTCATTCAAGAAAATTTTAGTTCGTTATGGTTTCGTTTTCGTTTTTGAAAAAAATGTCGTTTGACGATGTGAAGTTTATGATGAAAATTATTCGTCAACGAAATTAACACTGCTTCAGCATCACGTGATCCTTCAGAAACCATTCTACTGTGCTACTCAAGAAACCTTTGCTTACTATTTTTGTGTTTTTTGTACTCTCTACACAATACTGTCTTACAAATAAAAGCAAAAATCCAACTGGTCCATAAAAGTCCCTTTCTTTTATTAAAAAAACGTACAAGGTATGAAGAACACTTCCAAACCTTTACTTTGATTCTTCCAAAAGTCTACAAAGCTCATTTCTACAAATACAATCCATAGCAGAGCGTTTAGCCACCAATAACACACTACTCTTGCTTTTATAGCAAGAAAAAACCTTACTATTCTTAGCTGCTTTAGGTGTAAAAGCCAATGGAACAAACAAATGGTGAGTGGCCACTCTATTGTAGTAATTGCGTTCCCTCTGAAGATTGAGAGAAACATAGAAGAGCAACAACCAGTAAGAAGAACATTACTGTTGAACTATCCAAACACTGGTCTATTCCATTGCTCTTAAGTAAGTTTTAAACTAGTGCTGCATGATTAATCGCATCGCAATCGCGATGTCAAACAGTGCGATTATATGACGGGAAAATGTTGCGATTATATTATTTTATAGGCTAATTGTGTGCACTTGAGAACACATGCTTTCTGAGAACAGTTTGCCTATTTTCTGTGCTGCGAACAAAACAAAACAAAACAAAACAAAACAAAAGATTAAATAAATAAATAAATAAATAAATAAAAAAAGATCTGACAGTCTCTCAGTATAGGCAGTGCACGTGTGGCGTGCATGCGTGTGTGTTCACTTGTGTGCACAGCGCTGAGAGACCAGAACTAAGATGAGTGCCTAGGAGTCTGATCTGGTAGGCAAAAAACTCTACCTCTGTATGACGATATTTTGGATTTGAGATTACTAACACTGAGCAGAGACACGTATTGTGCAAGTTTCGCAAAATTAAAGTTGCTACATCATGTGGCAATACAACAAATTTATATCAAAACAAAACAAAGCATAATTACAGATGTGTTTGTGAGCCTCACGCCATATTATGTCTTCGTTTAGACATAAAGAAATCACAGACTCGTGATGACACTGCATGGCAAAAGACATGATGTCCATACGCAGGGGCGTAATTTCCATTGGGAAACCGCCGAGCGCTTCCCGCGAAACCGAAAGTAAGACTCGCACGTGCATTGAAAAGCATTTTTTAAAAGAGCGACTCCCCAATGCGCGCAAATTAGGCTACATGACATGTCTAGGCTGTTATTAGCATGTAAGCTATAATAGGTTGTGTAGTTGTCTATAGCTCTGTACCAAGCTTGTCAAAGTCGGTCTCTATTGGCACTTTGAATATTAAAGAGAGTAGCCTACTTTGATTATGGCTGCATTTATTGTTTGCACTTAATAAGGCTAAGAAAGAACTGTGTTGTTTATTTTTTGGTTATTTATACTGTTTTTATTTATGTTCAATTTGTGAAAAGAACTTCAGTTAAGAGGTCAAATGTTCTAGAAGCTCATAATTCATTAACCACCATTTTGTGCCCCCAATATAATCCAAATCGCATATCGCAATATTGACCTCAATATTCGCAATATGAAATTTTTCCCAAATCGTGCAGCCCTATTTTAAACATATATATAGACACTTACCAGCACATTTGGTCCGAGTGATGAGGGGCGGTCCCGGTGGTCCAGTGCCACCCTCCCCAGGTCGTGTCAGAAGAACCTTAATCTCATACTCCACATCTGGATCCAAATGCCAGAGCTTGTACGTTGGCGCATCCACAACGTGAGTCTCTGCCCAGTTTCCAGTGGTGGTGCGGTACTCCACTTCTTTCAGGATGATGGGGCCGTCGCCGATGATGGAGTTGGCGTTTGGTTTGATCCATAAGTAGGTGGCACCGACCGCAAGAAGCTCAGGTGGAGCAATGGGTGTGGGGGGCGCTGAAGAAGAAAGAAAGGGATTGTTTACATTAGGTTGATTATTATCTACAATTTTTATCACCACACAATCAACCCTTTACATAATGGCCTCATTGGCAACACTTTTTGTCATTTTTTTATTGTCACATTGCCATCAATTCTTACTAGGAAGTTTCTACTTAGCAACTCAGAAGTGTGCTGAACGTCAGAATCTAAAAGGTTTTCACATTTCTTTCTTTTGTACTTTACAATCAAATGAAGAGCAAGAGATGTGCATTAGATCTATAATCAATATTTCATCTCCAGATTTTTGTTTATTCTTCATCAATAGCACACAAATGTATACAAACTAATGCATTTACCCTTACAACTACCCTTAGTCATTATATGAATAAGTCCACATTTGAAAGAGATGGAGGAAGCAATAGAAGGAGATGAAAAAAGTGGCTGCAGTAAAATGCATGAGCCATCTCTGGCAATAATTTTTCAGCAAATTTAAAAAGTTGTTGAAAGAGCAATTAAGGGCTGTAGAAAGTAATCTCGCTTCACTATTACACTGCATTCAGCCATCATTTCACATTTGCTTTTGTAGTGCAAAATGGTGAGATGAAAATGAAGGCTGGAATTACAGTGAGGCATGCGGCCCAAGCTTTGAAGCTCATTAAGGGATATCAGACAGACTTGCTTGGCCGGCAGAATTGTTCGAATAAATGGAATGAAACGTTTCCTGGAATCCCAGTTGGGAAGGTGGGCTATAGCTTTTCCCTAAACACTTAGCTAAGCTCTCTTCCTCTCCCTCTCTCTCCATTGCTTCTACCCACTCACATTAAATCCACTGGAGACAGCTTACGGCTTGCACTGCATTAACTTCCCGTCTCTGCCTGTCTCTCCCTTCTTTGTCTCACTGCCACTGAGCACCTCAGATTTACCCTCAAACCTGTGAAAGGTAAACAATATTTATTTTGTTTCCTTTCTTGCCTTCTTCCTTCCCTCCATCCAAACTTTCCTTCCATTCATTTCCCTCCAATTTTTATGTTCTACTCCCTCTTCCTACTTCCCTTTTTCTTCTTTTCCCCTTTTTTCCCTTATTTTCTTAATTTATATATTTTCTCCTGTTTTCTTCCTTCCTTCCATTTTTACCTTCATCCTTTTTTCTTCCTTTCTTCCCTTCTGCCTCCCATTTCCTTCCTCCCCATTTCCTACCTTAATTTCTTTGTTCCAATTTTCTTCCTTTCTTTCTCTCTCCCTATTTCCTTCCTTCCTTCTTTCTTCTCCTATTTTCCTTCCATTTTTCCATCTTATCTTTCTCCCCATCTCCTACCTTTCTTGCCATGTCCTTCCCTCTTTCCCCCCTTCCTCCCTATTTCCTTCCTTCTTACCTTTCTTTTCATTTTCTTCCTTACTTTTGTCCATTCTATCTTTCTCCCCATTTCTTTCTTTCTTTTCTACCAATTTCCTTATTTCCTATATTTCTTCCTTCCTTCTTTTTTCTCTGTTTTCCTTCCTTCCAACCTTCACCCCGTTTCTTTCGTTGTCCCTTTCTCTCTTCCTTCCTTCATTCTTTCATACCTTTCTTCCATTTTCCTTCCTTCCTTCCTTCATCCCCAGTCCTTTTCTTACCTCCCACCTTTCTTCCCATTTTCTTCCTTACTTCCTTCCATCCTACCTCTTTCTTTCTTTCTTTCTTTCTTTCTTTATTTCTTTTCTACCAATTTCCTTCCTTTTTCTCATCCCTATATGTCCTTCCTTCTTTTTTCTCCCCATTTCCTTCATTCCTACTTTCCTTCTTTCCATCCTTCCTTCCTTTCTCCCCATTTATTTAGTTCTCCCCCTACTTTTTTCCTTCTTTCCTACATTTCTTCCATTTTTCTTCCTTCATCCCCATTCCTTTCCTTTCTTTCTTTCTAACTTTCTTCCCATTTCCTTCCTTCCGCCCTATTTCCTTCCTTCATTCCTTCCATCCTACCTTTCTTCCCATTTCCATCCTTACTTCCTTCCATCCTACCTTTCTTCCCAATTTCCTTCTTTCTTTTCTACCAATTTCCTTCCTTTTTTCTCGTCCTCATATACTTCTTTCCTTCCTCCCTATTTCCTTTTTTCTTCCTTTCTTCTCCCCATTCCCTTCCTTCCTCCCTACCTTCCTTCTTTCCGTCCATCCTTTTTTCCCAATTCCTTCCTCCTTCTCTCTCTCCTAATTTCTTTAATTTCTCCCCATTTCTTTCTTTCCTTCCTTCCTACCAATTTCTTTCCTTCTACAGGATTCTTTATTTCAAGTAAATAAGAGAACACTAGCAACCACATATATGATACCCTAGCAACCAATCAGAAGACCTCAGAAATTACCTGACCCAACTACCCAAGCATTTTCCTCATAAAATGTACAAAATTAAATTCAAACCTTCCTTTTTTCCAAATCAATTTTTATGTTCCTAAAGTTAAAATACATTCAGAATCATTTTCTTTATTTCGTCTATTCTTTCTTCCTCAGTTCCCGCCTTCCATCTTCTAATCGTCTTTTTGGCAATCTCTCTCAGCAGGAGAGGGGGCAGACAGACACTAATCCAGGGTTAGAGGTGAGTAGCGGTGCATGAAGGGTTCATCCGAGCATGGAAGAGCCACCCAGGCCCACACTAATGAGAGGCTGCTGTCTCTACTGTGCCATGTAATCAACTGAGCCAGATTACCAAAGCCCATTTACCCACAGCTGATAACCACTGACTCCCTCAGCTGCCTGGAAAGGATACGCTCTAGCTCGAAGAAGAGAGTTTAGACGTGACCCGTCAACCTCTGAAGCTTAAGAGCGTTTAGTGCTTGAAATGAAAATGAAGGTGGGAGAAAATAAAAACGATAAAAGAAAGGAGGGATGAATAATAAATAGTAAACAGACATTACCATATATATATATATATATATATATATATAAAAATTGTTTTTAAATTGCCTGCAGAAACTGTCCACCTATAGTCTCTATAGTCTCCCATTTTATTGGTTTTTAAAACCAATATGTGTAATACTTAAGCATAGGGATTTGTTTAAATCCCTGACCATAAGCATAAGCAATAATTTTCTGCAGTAAACTACAGTAATGATGACTGCAAAACAAATCTTCAATACTTTAGTATGAAATGAGATATCGCTTATGGATAATGTCTTATTTATCATATGAATGGACTCCAGCGTGTTGTTCATCAAGGTAGCTGTCACATCTAAATTGCAATTTTGAAGTAGTGCCTTTGTTCAAACCATTAATACACTTCCATTGTTTAATGCATTTTCAGCAGTCTTCATGTCAGCACATTGTCCTGGCGTGGGCATTTATGGTCCTGCAGTTGATAAACTCAGCGATTAGTGGAGTGTTTTTGGATTGAGCGTTTATGATTGCAGCTGGATTGAAATGAGGTTTGGATGCTGCTGATGACTGGCTGAATCTTGGTGATTGCTTGTTGATGATTGGCTGAGTGTTATTGTACTCCGGATGATTTACAAACTATTTTGAGCTTCCAGCCTTAACGATGTGGTTGTTGATTAGCACAGTGGTTTGTGGCTACGTCACTAGAGAGATCAACAGATGATCAACATATTATAGGAATGTTAAAACATCTGACGCCTATTAATTACTTTGTAGTGCCATTCAGGTCACTTATTGCTTAGGATGATGCAACAGTCCTAATAAAGACTTAAGAAATAAGAAAAAGAAAAAAAACAACTAATAACTGAAAGCGCAGGAAGATAGCAAGGCAATGCTTGTATATAAACACGCTTGGCAGAACAAAAACAAATATAAGAATGGCACAAAGATTTCAGCTCATCTCAGCTACTTCTCAAGTCCTCCGGTTCTTATGTCAGTATATTTTCTCAAAAAGATGAAATGGGAATAAATAAGGAAATATGCTAGGCTCAGAAAGGCTAGACGCAACCACAGAGTGCCACACAGTATGGATACAGATAACAAAAGGAGCATTACCCGTTCACCAGGGGTCCTTTTCACTCCAGGAAAAACCTATTTTCTACAGACATAAGAGGTTTCCTGCACACACTATTTACTATTTCAGGTGTAGAAGTGAGAGTACAATCTTAAATACTCTCTCTCATCTTTTCTCATCAAATTCCCTTAATACACAAAGTTCATTTCCATTTCCACTGCTACTTTGCCATGCGTTCAGAAATATTAGCGGCAATGTGGTGATTGGAGTCACTGTGCAGGTGTATGCGCGTCTACGCGGCCGAGCGCCCCTGTAATTTTATCCTTTATCACCTGGTGTCCGCAGGGAGGTTTTAAAACCAGAAGGATTTGCGAGAAATCTCCAGAAATCCCACCCCGCTATCTGATCAAAGCCCACCAGGTTTGTCTGATAGCAGAGCTGGAGGAGAGAGAGATGAGCTCCACCGTCAAATGGGAATTTGTAGCTGTGAAACAACAATAATTGCAATCTGGTTTCTCGCCTGTCGGAACAACCAATTCAACAGAAACCGAGAAGGAGATAGAGAAAGAATATGGCTACAGTATAAGAAAGTTTAATCTAGAATCTGTTTTTTTTTAATAGCCACAGTTTAACTGATGCATAAACTGATACATGCATATTTGTGCTTGCGTATGCACAAGAACAGGATGATATATCAATATTAAAGATATACTCTATATTATGTTGGCTGTGAAATTATACACATTATATATACCCCATTCAAAAGTTTGGGCTTTCTCTCACCAGGGATGCATTTGTTGAATGTCATACAGTTTACATCCCCCTTTCAGAATCTGCAAAGTGTTAATTATTTTACCAAATTAAGAGGAATTATACAAAATGTGTGTTATTGTTTATTGAGTACTGACACGAATAAGACATTTCACATAATATGTGGATATAGTCCACAAGAGAAAATATTAGTTTATTTATAAAATGACCCCGTTCAAAAGTTTACATCCCCTTGATTCTTAATACTGTGTTCTTACCTGAATGATCCACAGCTGTTTTTTTGTTAAGTGATAGTTGTTCATAAGACCCTTGTTTGTCCTGAGCAGTTAAACAGCCCACTATTTTTCAGAAAAAAATCCTTCAGGTCCCATAAATTCTTTTTGTTTTCCAGCATTTTTGTGTATTTGAACCCTTTACAACAATGACAATCTTTTTCGCACCAAGGACAACTGAGGGACTCATATGCAACTATTACAGAAGGTTCAAATGCTCACTGATGCTCCTGAAGGAAACACAAAAATGGAGATGTGTATAATTTTCTTATTTTGCCTACGTATCATATTTTTTCATTTAGTACTGCTCTTCAGAGGCCACAGAAGATTACAGAGTAACATGTTTCCCAGAAACATGTTACAAAATTAAATTTACCCTAATCTTCAAATTAAAAAAATTTGAAGGCTCTTAATGCATCATGTTTCCTTCTGAAGCATCAGTGAACGTTTTAACCTTCTGTAACAGACCCTTAGTTGTGCTTAGTTGTCCTTAAATGGATCCCAAAATCATACAGTCATTGTTGGAAATGGTTCAAACATACAAAAATGTTGAAAAAACAAAGAATTTGTGGGACCTGAATGATTTTTCTAAAAAACAGCAGGGAGTTTAACTGTTCAGGACAAAAGGACTTATGAACTATCACTAAACAAACAAACAAAAAACCAGCTGTGGATTATTCAGGTAAGAACACAGTATTAAGAATGAAGGGGATGTAAACTTTTGACCTCATCTGTATGGTCAAAAATACGGTTTTCCATTGAAATATATTAGAAAATGTAATTTATTCCTGGGTTTCAAACCTGAATTTTCAGCAGCCATTACTTTAGTCTTCAGTGTTACATAAAACAATTGAGCTGCTTAATATTTTTGTAGAAACCTTGCTACTTTTTTTCAGGATGCACTGATGTGTAGAAAGTTCAGAACAGCGGCATTTAATTGGATTTTTGGTAACAATGTAAAAGTCTTCACTGTCACTTTTGATCAAATGAATGGGTCCTTGCTGAATACTGATGCTATACGTTAAACCTCAACTTGACCTCACTTCAAAATCAGATGAATTTTGTTTTCATCATTGAAAAACAATGTCTAATATGTTACACAGTCAAAAAAGCATTAAAAATATAAAAAAAAACGTACTGAGCAACATCCAAACTTTCATTCCATTTAAGAATTGCATCACATTATGCCAAAAATCACAGAAGCACTTCATAAAAATTGCAAAGCTCTCCATAAGACTAGGAAGCTCTCTGCACACCAAGACTACAACGGCACCCACAAAGATACATCCTCCATACCTGCAGCCTCATGGGAAACACTTCGGAGTGACTCACACAGTTGTTTCGACTCATTCGCTTTATTGTTCAGATCAAACCTGGGAAGAACGGCTCAGGGGAACCAGATGAGAGATGCCAGGAGAGGTGCAGTCTATGCCTTCGACCTGACCCTTGTCCCTTGATGCAGTATTTCTTTGGAGGTTTGATTCTCTTTGTCAGGGCGAGGAACTACAATCCCCGCTTCCATCTAAAAACTAATTTCCCTTCTATTTTTTCATAGTCGTGCATCAGTGTTAGAAGGGTTTTTCCGTCGGATGCCCTCACAGAATGCTTTAATCAAAACACCATATTGAGCATTGTGGAAGAGCAGGGAACAAGAGAAATACAGAGGAGGAGTGCTGTAAACATACAAGCGCAGTAAGAACAGCGTGAGGGGAGTGAAGGCTCTTCAAACCCTCTTTCAGAAGAAGTACATTCAGGTCTGGACAAATAAAAGCAATGCACAGGGAACGGACGACAAGAGAGGAAGAGGGTGAAAATAAGGGAGGCGGCGTCTTTCGCTAGACTGAATTCACAAACCCGGCGCTGTTCAAAGACAGCATGCTGAGGACACCTGTGCATAAAATTCTAAATTCTGCTCCAAAAACATCTCTGGACTCAGTGAGACGTAAAATACACACATACACACATACACATCTTTGTTCCAAAATGTGCCGAAACAGGCCACATCCTAACAGAAATGGACCTTCATAAGGTCAGAAATGCAGACCTGTAATAGAAATCTGATTTTGGGAGATGGCAGTTTACATTAAAGAGCAAGTCATGCGGGTTTTTGAAAATATATTCTTTGCAGTTTGTAACGTAGCTGTCCTTCGATGTAAACAGCAAAAGTGTTCATCAAAAAAGTCCATTATAAATAAAGATGTTGTCACTCAAAAGAAAAGTCGACTCTAAATTGCCTTAACGAATCGTCATATTTTCAAATCTCCTGCCTGCGAAATACTAACACTTTGGCCTACCTTCTTTATTTGGACCAACAAATGTTTACGAACCACATATTTTAGTTTACAAACTCTATTGTTTTTTTCAGTTAGTCATGTTATCACTTGGCTAACATATCCACCATTCTTGATTTGTGAAGTGTTTACAGTTTATCAGCTAAACTTTAGCTGTGGGCACAATTCACTTGTATTATATACAGAACGACCAACCACAACAGACTTGGCCTGCTGACCAAGCAGAGTATAGTAGGCATATGGAAGGGAGGGGTTTACAGACCTTAGGCTCAGAACTGCTTCGAACAAATCGTTTTGAAATCACTGCAAAGTGATTCTAATATTAAGCATATATTCTGAGAAAATTACAATGCATTTAAACCGGTTGTAGGGGACTCCAACACAATATTAGGACATTTTAAAATGCCATATGATTAGGGTTAGTTCACCCAAAAACGAAAATTCTGAATGACCTTCATTCATCTTCAGAACATAAATTAAGATATTTTTGATGAAATACGAGAACTTTCTGAACTTGCAAAGACAGCAAAGCAACTACCACATTCAAAAGGCCCAGTAAGTTATTAAGGACATCAATAAAATAGTCCATTGTGACATCAGTGGCTCAACCGTAATGTTATGCAGCTACGATAATACTTTTTGTGTGCAAAGAAAACAAAACTAACAACTTTATCAAACAATTTAATCTCTTCCATGTCTTCGAAGAGCATTCACAAGAGTACCACAACAGATATATATTTTAAGTTGTGCATTAATACAATTTTAATTTACACTTTAACAATATGTGACCCTGGAGCATAAAAAAACAGTCTTAAGTAGCACTGGTATATTTGTACAATAGCCAACAATACATTGTATGGGTCAAAAGTATCGATTGGCAGAAATCATTAAGATATTAAGTAAAGATCATGTTCCGTGAAGATATTTTGTACATTTCCTACCTTAAATATATCAAAACTTAATTTTTGGATTAGTAATATGCATTGCTAAGAACTTCATTTGGACAGCTTTAAAGGTGATTTTCTCAATATTTCGATTTTTTGCACCCACACATTCCAGATTTTTAAATAGTTGTTTCTCAGCCAAATATTGTCCTATCCTAACAAACCATACATCAATAAATAAATAAAAATGAAATGACCCTTCTGGCTTTGTGGTCCAGGGTCATATATATATATATATATATATATATATATATACACACACACAATGATGCATTTAAGATGAGTATACTGTATGTATGCAGGTAAGGTAGGATGAACTACAGTATTCATCCAACTTGCAAGATGCATTACTATTAGCAGAATATAAATATTGGGAATGAAGCATATTTTTACGAAGTATGGTTAAAATGAACTTTTTCTAGACTTGAACACAATCTTGAAATAATTTTTTTGCTGAGTTTGTTTTTTTCTTCAATGTATATGCATATTGCTAATTTGCTATATTTAGAAACTAGACAAATCTATGCATACTAAGCTATACTTTTACAGCTATACTTTTTGCTTTAATAAGATATTTGAGTTGAGCAATAAAATCTGAAACAGTGGCATCATAAATTAATCATGAATGACTGTCTTAACTGAAAGGCATAACTTATACTACTATAGCCGCTATACTGAGACTTTTGGTTCTTTCCATTTATTTTTCTACAAGTGGTCTGTCTCACATTCCTTACACTTACTCTGCAGTCTCTGCATCAGTAGCTCACCTGCAGTGCCTTATAATGCTGTCTATGTAGGCAGCTGACTAGTTTTTGGAACCTGAACAACTGTATTCCTGTGAGATGGAGATTCTGTGAAAAAGCTATGTATTTCAATGCATATATGCTGCGTTTACTTTGAAGTGCCGGGTACTTGGAGCGCAGTGCATCAAGAGGCTACGGAATACAAGCTAAATAAATAAATATTCACACAGACAAATAAAGTGGCTGCGAGTGTTTGAAGTGCTAACTCCTCGGCTCCTGCTTATCTGGGCTGTAGTATTACTGCACTCTAATCCATCTCTGTAGTGAAGGCCGCTCGCAGGCAGTCCACGGACACACACACAGACTTCCAAAATCCTTCACTAATACTTCTCTCTGTCTGTGTGTAGATAACACAGTGCTTTCTGCATCACCATCACACACATAAACACCTCTCGCAAAAAACACGCACAGACCAGCGATGTTGGCAGACATCTAGGTATGTGTTGAAACTCTACACGCTCAAGCTGCAAACTCACCGTATTTCTATCCAATATCCTGAAACCACACACAAGCACTGTTCCAAAACCTAGGGAACTGACTTTCTAAGGCAACTAGCATGGAATCTCACAGAGTCATCATTTATTCCAACAGAGTTTGAGACATGGTGGTTTAGGTAAAAAATGAAATGAAATGAAAAAAATAAAATAAATAAATGAAAAAATAAAATAAAATGAAATAATAAAATAAAATGAATAAAAAACACTTGAAAAAGTATATTATCCAGGCATGTTCATAATATTGTAAAATAAAATAAAACAATGAAATAAAATAAAATGTAATTTAATTTAAAAAGTAATAAAATGTGCTTGAAAAAGTATATTATCCAGGCATGTTCATAATATCGTATGTAGTAAAATAAAATAAAATAAAATAAAATAAATGATTAAAAAATATAATAATAATTAAAAAATTAATCAAAAATAAATTTAATTAAATGAATAAAAAACACTTGAAAAGGTATATTATCCAGGCATGTTCATAATATTACATAAAATAAAAATAAATAATACATAAAATAAAATAAAATAAAATAAAATAACATTTAAAAAGTAATAAAAAGTGCTTGAAAAAGTATATTATTCAGGCATGTTCATTATATCATATTATGTAGTAAAATAAAATAAACTAAAAATTTAATTAAATAAAAATTTAAAAATGTAAAAAATAAATAAAATAAAAATGAATAAAAGATGCCTAAAAAAGTATATTATCCAGGCATGTTCATAATGTTTCATTATGTAAAATATATATACAGTATATATATATATATATATATATATTAGGGCTGTCATACGATTAATCACGATTAATCGCATCCAAAATAAAAGTTTATTTTTACACACTATATGTCTGTGTACTGTGTATATTTATTATGTATATATGAATACACACACATGCATGTATATATTAAGGAAAAATATTTTATATTTATATCTAAAATATTTATATTTATTTATAATCTAAATTGTATACAGGTGTAAATATGTATAAATGTACATTTATTTTTAAAATAAATATACAGAGTAAACACACATATAGTATGTAAACATAAACTTTTATTTTGGATGCGATTCATCGTGATTAATCATTTGACAGCCCTAATATATATATAAGATCAAAAATTAAATACTTAAATTCAATTCAATTCAATTAATAAAAAACACTTAAAATGGTATATTATCCAAGCATGTTCATAATATTGTATTAATGTATTATGTTATAAAATAAAATAAAATTTAATTTAATTTAATTTAAAAAGTAATAAAAAAGTGCCTGAAAAAGTATATTATCCAGATATATTCATAATATTGTATTATGTAGTAAAATAAAACTAATTAAATAATAAAAAAAAAATATAATAAAATAAAATAAAAAAATAAAATAAAATAAATGGCAACTGCTTTTGCACTGTGAATTAAAAATACATATTATTTATAAAAGTACCATTTTTTATTATGCTTCTAAAGGACATTAAACAGACTTTAGAATCGAATTGAGAAAAATTCTGCAGTCCACTGCCTTATTTTACAGTAGGTTAATATTCCCCACATGTCCTTCATCAACTACACGGACATCATACCAAACAGAGACTAGAGAGAATCGATCCAGATTACGCCCTGGAGTTCAGTCCCAGATTACAGCTGTCACCTGTCATTAGCACCTCTACCTGAGGCTATCCCTCTGTCTATGAATCCATTAGCTATATCAACACTATATTATTCTCTTTCATTCACTCTCACATGAAAGGTCCAACGCTGACCAGCAGCATATCAATAAGGTCGTACTGGACACACTCATTCGCACAGACCTTGCTATTATTCTGCTGATGTGAGTCTGTGGGGAGCGTGTGCTGTGGATAGAGGGACCCTGGGGGCCTCCTGTCTTGTCAGAGGCAGAGTGGGGTTTCATGAACCATGGGGACGCCAAGACCTGCATGCTAACTAGCCTAGCGCACTGCCTCTGCCACGCTGTGAGGTTACTGCGCGCAGGCCCGGGATTCACTGAGAAGACAGCAAAGATTCAAGAAGAGTTCATATCTATATTGGAATACAGAAATTCAGTAAGGCTTCAAGAGACTTTTAGAAGCATATGGTAATTGTATTCATTTTAAATCTATGATGAAAACAGGACCATACCAGCTGAATATATACACACACCCACATATATTACTTATATATATATATATATATATATATATATATATAGAATTTAGTCACACATATTCTCACAAATACATTACCAATCAAACATTTTCAGACAGTAAGATTTTGAATGTTTTTTAAAGAAGTCTCTTCCTGCTCACCAAGCCTGCATTTATTTGATCCAAAGTACAGAAAAAAGTATTTTTTTAATATATTTTTAAAATAACGTTGTGCACTATTTAAAAAAACATAATGTTTTCTATTTGAATGTATTTTAAAATGTCATTTATGTCTGTGATTTCAAAGCTGAATTTTTAGCATCATTACTCTAGTAACATTCTCATTTGCTGCTCAAAATTTTTTATTATTATTATTATTATGTTGAAAACAGCTGAGTATTTTTTCAGGTATCTTTGAGTATTTTTTCAGGTATCTTTGATGAATAGAAAGTTCAGAAGAAGAGCATTTATCTGAAAAATAAATCTTGTCATCACTTTAGATCAATTTAAAGCATCCTTGCTAAATGAAAGTATTAATTTCTATAATTTCTTCCCCCTCCCCCCAAAAAATTATACTGACTCCAAGCTTTTGAATGGTATAGGGTATAATGTTACAAAAGCTTTTTTATTTCAGATAAATGCTGATCTTTGGATCTTTCTATTTATAAAAGAATCATGAAAAAATGTATTTTTCTACTATTTTAAATATATATGATAATAATAATAATAATAATAATAAATGTTTCTTAAACAGCCAGTCATCATATTGGAATGATTTCTAAAGGATCATGTGACACTGAAGACTGGAGTAATGTTGCTGAAAATGTAGTTTTGATCACAGGAATAAATTACATTTTAAAATATATTAAAATAGAAAGCAGTTATTTTAAATAGTAAAAATATTTCACAATATTACTGCTTTTGCTGTATTTTGGATCAAATAAATGCAGACTTCTTAAAAAACATTAAAAATCGTACAAAAACTTTTGACTGGTAGTGATTATATCATGGGAAGCTGTTTGTCAACCACTGAGATCCAAACCAGAGTATAGATAAATGGCTTTTCCCACCTCCAAAATCCTCATTTAACCCATGGATTTTTTAATAACCTGTGCAAATGGTTTCTCCCAGAATGAATCTCAAACTTTTCTTTCTCCCACATCTCTCACCCTCTGACACTGTGATGCAAATGTGTATAAATGGGCTAATAAGGCACAGAGGGTTTTGGGATAAAATTGCATCAGGGTGAGATTGTGAGAGGACATGAGAGAGTGAAATGACTGTCAGAATGAATATTACTTAACACAGATTAGCATACATTAAAAATGAAAAACGGGAGAGCTCTGACACCACATAGGCTTAAAGTAGAGATAAAGAAAACAGGAATGGAATAGAGGAAAAAGGAAATAAAGATGATAATGCAGGCAGATGAAAATTATTGTACGTCCAAATGTGCCTGAGACAGAAACGAAGAGTAATGACAGGAAAGTGCTGCCCACTGGAAAGATAAATCACAAAAGACATCTCAATTGTTGCTCATAGACTAAAAGAGATTAAATAGACAGTAAATTCAGAAGTCTACGTCTTCCTTTCTGAGAGAAAAAAAACAAAAAAACTCAGTATTCATCTGCTGTTTTTCCTGCTGAATTTCGTAAGAGATCAACATCATCTCTGTGTTTATATTAGCCAAGAAGTCTGCGATCAAAAAAAAAGAAAAAAAAAAAAAAAAAATATCACACAACTCAAAGATTTCTCATCAATCACAAAATGATGTCCGTTACTAATCACATTTACATTATAGCTCTGAACTCTTACTGTACTTCAACAATCATTTAATTTGTGTCTATGTTTATTAGTTTAATTGGACTTAAAGAGAAACATCTATGATGAAAGCAAATAATTAAACTACATTTGCATTTCCCAAAAGAAAAAAAAATGCTTGCATGCTGGTAAAACAACAATGTTTAGGGTTTTTAGGTAAGTTTAGGTTTCAGGTTTTGGATCTATATAAATTAAAACATTAGAATATTAAGTAAAGAACATGTTCCATGAAGATATTTAGTAAATTTCCTACTGTAAATATATCAAAACATAATTTTTGATTAGTAATATGCATTGCTAAGAACTTAATTTGGACAACTTTAAAAGCTATTTCTCAGTATTTAGATTTTTTTGCATCCTCAGATTCTAGATTTTTGTATTTCAGCCAAATATTGTCATATCCTAACAAACCATACATCAATGAAAAGCTTATTTATTCAGCTTTCAGGTGATGTATAAACCCTTATGACTGGTTTTGTGGTCCAGGGTCACAAGCGTTATTGGCTTGATATTCTTGCATAATGATGAAGATTTTTGGCATAAAAGAAAAATCGATCATTTTGACCAATATAATGTTTTTGGCTATTGCTACAAATATACCTGTGCTGCTTAAGACTGGTTTTGTGGTTCAGGGTCACAACTCAGTATGCAAATCTGTGCTAGAAAGAAGACCAATTACAATTCAGTATATGAATATCACAGTATCAGTTACATTTGTCAGCTCATTTACAGTATGAATGTGTTCATTCAACAGTATGAATGAAATAAATGGGAGATTTTCATAACTTCATAAGAAAGTAGGCCTCTAACATTTACCAGAGCAAAAATGTATCTAATGTAGTGAAATGCCAAGCGATTCAGGCTCAATTAGTTACAGAAGTTTTACACTTAAGGTTAGGAGTTTAAAACAAACTAACCAGATTGTTTGAGGAATATCTACTTTATTGCCTTCGAAGTACTGTAATAAAACATAATTGTGAACTCATTAAAACTCCTGAGCTATGAAAGAGCAACCTGTGAGCAATAAAATGTTACTGTGGCTGAGAAAGCAATCAAAAAAGGAGACACAGGCACGCATAAGGGAAACATATTTACAAAGGAAACCCTGAGAGAGCTAAAGCAAACGAAAATAAAAGAGAGACAAGAAGAAAATGACAAATAATGGGACTTTCTCCATGGTCACCAGCAGGAATGTACCCTCACATCACAATTACTAGCACCTCTGTCTGTCTTTCTCTCTATCTCTCTCCTATGCCATCAGCCAGTGGTTATTAATGACCCCTGCACCCCTCTGTGAGCACCCCATTTATAAAACTCGCCGTTTTAATCTCTCTCAGTGTGTGTTACTCCCCCGCGCTCCCTCAGCCTGCAAACACACTCATACATTCAGTGGCTGACACCTTTATGGAGGATTGAGAATGCAATGGGCAGTACTTACAGTTCAGGCACCTGCCTAAAATTGGGCACATTTATTTGTATTTACACACCATCCTCTCTTTTTTTCTGTTACTTAACCGGTTATACAAGCCATCCACAATATTTCTTATATGCAGTTAAAGTCAAAAGTTTACATACACCTTGCAGAATCTTTTTTTTTTTACCAAAATAAGAGGGATCATACAAATTGTATGTTATTTTTTTATTTAGTACTGACCTGAATAAGATATTTCACATAAAAGATATTAACATATAGTCCACAAGAGAAAATAATTGTTGACTTTTTAAAAATGACCTCGTTCATAAGTTCACATGCGCTTGATTTTTATTACTGTGTTGTTACCTGATTGATCCAGATTGATTGATTACCTGTTTTTTTTTGTTTTTTTTTGTGATAGTTTGTGAGTCCCTTGTTCCCATGAGTCCCCCCTGTCCTGAACAGTTAAACTGCCCTCTGTTCTTCAGAAATCCCACAAATTTTTGGTTTTTCAGCATTTTTGTGTATTTGAACCCTTTCCAACAATGACTGTATGATTTTGAGATCCATCTTTTCATACTGAGGACAACTGAGGGACTCGTATGCAGCTATTACAGAAGGTTCAAACGCTCACTGATGCTCCAGAAGGAAAAACAATTAATTAAGAGCCAGCGGTGTAAACTTTTGAACATAATGAAGATGTGTACATTTTTCTTATTTTGCTTAAATATCTTTTTTATTATTATTTAGTAATTTAGTAAGCTAAATTTACCCTGATCTTCAAATTAAAAAAAGTTTCTACTTTGTGTTTCCTTCTGGAGCCTCAGTGAGCGTTTGAACTAGCCATGAACAACTATTAAAAAAACAAAACAAAAATCAAAATAAAAAAACATCTGTGGATTATTCAGGTAAGAATGCAGCATTAATAATCAAGTGTATGTAAATGTTAAATGGGGTCATTTTTAGAAATGTAACTATTTTCTCTTGTGAACTGTCTTTTATGTGAAATATCTTATTCAGGTCAATACTATATATATATATATATATATATATATATATATTTTTATTTTTTATTTTTTTTACTTAAAGTAAAAACAACAGCAATAATAATTTAACAAAATGTTGTGCTATTTATGCTTAAATCAAGAAAAACCCTTAATTGCTAATGAGGTAAGAACAAGAAAAACGAGAAACATTGCCAGTGGGGGTATTAGAAATACACTTAATTGAGCATAATTTTGCTTCTCCAGTGAATTTATCTTGCATTAAGGATGTTAAGGCCAAAAAACTGATTAAAAAAATAATGTTTCCGCAGGTCCACTTAGTCTGCATTTCTTCAGTTTCACCGGGTCAAGCATTTGGCCTTTCCAGCTCAGCTCCTGTTAAAAGTTACGCCCCCAGCAAGTTCTCTTTATTAATTGTCAGTGTCTGGCTGGAACGATGCCACTCATGCCATACACGCTGCCCCCACCACCTCCCCCTGGACTGAATCCCTGGCACTGCATGCATTAATTAATGCATATTTCATTTAGCATGGCTGTGCTGTGCAGCATATTGCCTTCCACTCTATTCATTTCCCCAGGGAAACGATGTTATACATCACCCCTCTGTTGGCTTACCTAATCACACACATCTGCAGACGCATCCACACACCTCTGAATTCCCAGGATGACACCGGACCCTCTGAGCACCTGAGGCGCTCACAGCCTGAGGGATATTGCCCCAGCGTGCACCACCTCTCCCAGGACGTGCTCAGCAAAGCCAGATGGCAGTGATCGCTGGCAGGGCAAGCCACAAACACACTGCTCGAGAAACACGATCACGCTGCCACTATATGTGACACCTCTGTTAGCTTCTATATTTGGCATGTTAATCAGACACATACTAATACTACAAAGATGGGTCATTACTGTACAAGAAAATCTGACAGGATGAGTCACAGAAAATAGCCAATATATGGAAATGTTAATAAACTACAATTTCATATTCTGATAAGGTAATAAACTACTGTGTATTTTTGGTGGAAAATGGTTTATCATAGTTTATAAAATTATATAAAGGAGTAGTTCACTTCTAGAACAAAAATTTACAGACAATGTACTTACCCCGTTGTCATCCAAGATGTCCATGCCTTTCTTTCTTCAGTCGTAAGGAAATGTTTTCGGAGGAAAACATTTCAGGAATTATCTCCATATAGTGGACTTTTTGGACTAACAGTCCAAAACACACTTTAAATGCAGTTTCAAAGGGCTATAAACGATCCCAGCTGAGGAATAATTGTCTTATCTAGCGAAGCGACTGGCCAAAAAAATAAAAAAATAAATGTTTATACTTTTTAACCTCAAATGCTCGTCTTGTCTAGCTCTGTGATGCACATGTGTACTCTGTGTAATCTGGGTCAATACAAAGTGAACATACAAAGAAGATCAAACGCTCTTTACCAAAAAAGGTAAAACAGCGTTGTAGGACAATTTTGAAGTTAAAGATGAAAACGAGATGGTGAATGAAGTTTTTCAACCTACCCTTAACTGTACTGACCTGGCTTACACAGACTATGAATGTGCATCGCAGAGAAGAAGCGAAAACCAGCATTTGAGGTTAAAAAGTATATAAATTGTCAGTTTGTTTTGAAAATAATCAATTGTTTCGCTAGATATGACCCTTCTTCATCAGCTGGGATTTAGAGCCCTTTGAAGCTAGATTTAAACTGCATTTTGGAAGTTTAAACTATGGGGCGACATAGAAGTCCATTATATGGAGAGAAATCCTGAAATGTTTTCCTCAGAAAACTATTTCCTTACGACTGAAGAAAGAAACACATGAACATCTTGGATGACAAAGGGGTGAGTACATTATCTGTACATTTTTGTTCTGAATGTGAATTAATCCTTTAAGTGTATTTGTAATAAATTTAGATATCTTTTAATATGTTTAACAATGACTATGTCTAGAAAAAAATCAATTTTACTAGAGCTAAGGGGACTTATCGATTTTGAAAATATTGTGTTACACATCCCTAGTTTGGCATAGCTACTTTTAAAGAGTAGATGTGATTTGACCATTCATTTCTACAATAGTGGCCTCTAATAAAATTTGGAATTCAAGCAGAATAGAATAAATCACCACTTGAATTGACAGATAATAGCCTTGACATTAGAGTACCTGCATGCCTCACACAGAATCATAAGATAATGATGAACTTACTCGCAGTGCAGATGCTCAATAAATAACTCTACTGTGCTTTATAAATATAGCTTCATAAGATGACTGTTATAGAAAATATATCTACTTGCACAAAATTACGAAATATTATAATAATTTAAGATAGCTGAATATATTTCAAAATGCAACTTATTCCTGTGTTGCAAAGCTGAATTTTCAGCATCATTACTCCAGTCTTCAGTGTCCCATGATCCTTCAGAAATCATTCTAATATGCAGATTTGCTGCTCAGTTCTGAACAGTAGTCTACATATTCATATAATGAAATTCACATCACAACGCAATCTATATACATGCAAACTACTTAAAGCATTAACAAACAATCAAACAGTTTGTGAAGTTCTTACTTGCTTTCAAAGTTCTAAAGTTTCTATTATTTTCCTTTTTATTATTTTCCAGGTCTTACAGAGCAAACAGAGGACTTGAAACTGTCCCGCAGTGCTCGATCCAGCAGCGACAGCAATGCTAAATCATCTGCAAAGAGAAGCTTTAGATCCGCCTTCATGCTGGGTACACCTGGAAACTCGAGTGGTTCCAACTGTAATGCAGGTTTGTCAAGCCTTAAACTTACTTTGGCTGTCTGAGTCAAAGATTCAGCTCTGTTCGAATGATTCTTTGACTCAGAAATGAATGTGCACACACAACTACACGCAAGTCAAATATATAACTTTTTGAACCACTGGTGCTAGATGTGACAATCTGTTTGGTCTAACAACTGCAAGAAGTGTTTGGGAAGACCTATTTGAAAAAAAAAAAAAATCATTATTTCTGCGATTTCACTAGTAGCACAGTAATTACACACTTCACCTTAAATGATTAGTCAATTACATTATTGCCCAGTCTACCTTAAAAATAATTTCTTACAGTCTTCTCATTATTATTCATAGATATTCATACATTAGAGTAGACATCGATACATACAATACCATATGGATGGCTTTTTATGCATGGCTTCACAGAAATACAAAATCCTCTGTTTAGGTTCACAGAATATTGAACGGATAGCCTAGTTTTAGCATATTTCTAATAAATGAGATTTATTAAATATGCTTAACAGTGCTGAAATGTTAATTTAACACCGTTAGCACTCATATATACCGAATTTGACACTGAAACTTTGAAAATACGTTGATATATTGCATATCAGTCTAAATTCCAACTCAACAGATAGTGAGCTACAAATGCACTCTACATAGAAATATAGAGGGGATGTTGAATTATTGGCCAAAAGATGTTCTAGTACTTTGTAAAAAGCCAATTTACCTAATCTATTGCTATCTGAAATGAATAATAACAGCTCCTAATAAAGACTAAGGACAATTACAGATGTCTCTGTAGTGATTAAAGGGTTTAATCATGTCTTTTTTTTCAAATGCAGCATTGAGAAATTGTTGGATTTCAGCTAATTCTCCTTTTTTTACTTCCAAAAGCCATATGGGCAGACAAGCTTGAATCCCAGACAAAGCTTATCAGAGGTAAAGAGTGCCACTAAAGGTGTTTTTGGCCATGCTAAGTCACACGGCACAACTACAGCCAAACAGATGCTAGCATTTCTCTCAAGTCCAGTGACCACATGCTAACAAGCCTTGCAGAAAGGGACCAAAGCGTTTTGTTATTTCTGCTTAAGTGGGACAATGTCTCTGTAGTGAAGCTGAGGCTCTACCCCATTATCTTAAGAAACAGAGAGAATCAAGCTTCTGTACTAGTCGTTAGCAATGCTAGCTGAAATAATGAACACTCTGTGGGTAACAATTCAGGAGGAATCCTGCTGCTGACGGCTGATGCCGGTTATAAGTGCTGTATTTTGGGCTGTGGGTTTGCTTTGTGTGTGTGTTTTGGCGAGCATCTCTCAACGTGCATGCCAGCATTTGAAAGCCAATGTCCCTGAACGCTGGGCCACATTTATGAAATATGAGCTGCGGTAATTTGCATAAAATAGAAGTAAATTTTCTACATAAATATACGTTTTTCAGAAAACAAAGAACAACAATGGAGAATGTACATGGTAAAAAAATGGTATCACTATAACAAAGTCATTCTTTTCATTTAACTTATTTCTGCTTGATTTTGAAAAACCAGACTAAATTGGTGCTGTCAAATTGATTAATCACGATTATTTGCATCCAAAACAAAAGTCAGTGTAAACATAAATATATATTACAAATACACTTTGAGTCAAAAGTTTTTGGACCGTAAGATCATATTATATTGTAAATATTGTAAAATATGTTTACCATTTAAAATAACTGCTTTCTATTTGAATATATTTTAAAATGTCATTTATTCATGTGATCAAAGCTAAATTGTCAGCATCATTACTCCAGTTTTTAGTGTCACATGATCCCTTAGAAACCATTCTAGTATGCTGATTTGCTGTTCAAGAAACATTTTTATTATTACTATCATTATTTGAAACAGAGTATTTTTTTTTTTTTTTTTCAGGATTCTTTGATGAATAGAAAGATCTAAAGATCAGCATTTATCTAAAAGAAAAGTTTATGTAACATTATACACTATACCATTCAAAAGCTTGTGGTCAGAAATTAATACTTTTATTTAGCAAGGATGCTTTAAATTGATCAAGTGATGATAAAGATAAAGACACTGATTTTGCTACAGAAGTTTTTTTTAATTTTACATCAGTGCTTTTCAACTTTCTATTCATCAAAAGAAACCTAAAAAAAAATACTACGCTGTTTTCAACATAATAATAATAATTAAGGTTTTTTGAGCAGCAAAACAGATCATTAGAATGTTTTCTGAAGGATCATGTGACTGTAGTAATGAAGCTAAAAATGTCATCTTTGAAATCACAGGAATAAATTACATTTTAAAATATATTAAAATTAGAAAACAGTTATTTTATATAGTAAAGATATTTCACATTTTTACAGTTTTTGCTGTACTTTGGATCAAATAAATGCAGGTTTATTGAGCATAGAGACTTCTTTAAAAAACATTAAAAATATTACTGTCCAAAAACATTTGACTGGTAGTGTATATCTTAAATATATACATGTATGTTTGTATGTGTGTATATATGGTATATATACAATAAATATACACAGTAAGCATAAATATATTGTGTAAACACAAAAAAATTATTTTGGATGCGATTAATCATGATTTGACAGCACTAGTCTAAAACAAACTAAACTAAATCAAAGTTATATTAACTTAAAACTTTGTAGATCTTAAACTAAATTAAACTTAATTAAGATTTTTAGTTTTTGTATGCAAAGTACACTGCATAATACTAATAATAATAATAATCATGTTTATGCAATATTTACTTTTAATATAGTGTGTATAAAAACAAACTTGTTTAATAATAATTTAATTGTTATTATTGTCATTATCAACAACAATAATAGTTGCTGCTGTTTGGTTATATTCAAAATATTGTTAAAAGGGCAAATGTTAATATAAAGCATGTAATTTTAACTTAATATTAATATTAAAATAAATATTAATATTATAATTTTTTATTTACATTTGCACTTTCAGTATGTTTTGAATATAGCCAAACAACCAAAAAAAAGAAAAGAAAAAAAAAAGCCAAATATATTTCCTTTTTGCTGTGATCAACATGAGGAGTATGGCTGTTGTCATAGATACTGTCTGTTCCCCAATATAATTGAATAGACGTTAATGAACTCTTTATGTTGCCAAGTATCAGCTAGACTGATAAAAATATAAAATGTTTAACTGAATTTTGTGTTTGATGTACAAGTCCAAAAACAATTAGATCCTTATTATAAATTCACAATTACATTTTAGTTCCTTTCGAATCCAGTGGCATAAATGTTTGCAGGTGTCCATACGCACCTTTAACGCTGAGTTCAGCGTAGTTGGACACTCCAGATCCTCCATCTGAACGAATGACGCAGCGGTAACGGCTGGTGCTGCGCTGTGATGTGTCCGTTACGCTAACAGTGGCGGAGAAACGCCGATGGTTCACCACTCGGGTTACCATGAGAGATGTGTCTTTACCATTCCATTGCTGAAAAACAGAAAATAATCATCATATGTTTTACAAGGTGGACCATAGTACTGCTACATCAAGACAGAGGAACAAGCTCTTAAAACACACTGTGCACAATGAGAACTGGTGTTATGTCTTCATGTCTCAGAGCTGTAGCACAGGATAGATGGAGGCTTACAGTCTGCAGCCAAGGGAAAAAGTAATTTTATCCAAGACTTCATGGACACAGACACTGGCTTAGAAATCCTGCTGACAAAAATCTCCAGCAAGTTATTAAGTTTTCTCAAGCGATGTGTCTCGGGACCAAGGTTCAAAACCTCCCAATGCAAATGAAGTGAATGTTACACGCACACACATAATAGAGACGCTCAGAGATAAAAATCGACATTTTGAGCATGTACACTTAAAAAAGTGTGTCATTTATTTAAAATCTCATATTGGTCTAATTGAAAACTGTTGTTTCAAGGTTTAAAGGTTTAAATTTATTTCGCTTAGTTAATGAAACTCCAGTTACAATAAGCAAATAAAAGTCACCAAATCTGTTTACATAGTATTTTCACTTGACACCAGAGTATTAATGTGCAGAGCACATACGGTCTAGCTTTACTGATTGCAGAAAATACTTTTTTGGGTTTTATTAATTTTTCATGTGTTTTAGTACATAACTGAAAATATGGTGCATATTTTAAGACGATGTCACAATTCATTACATCTTTATATATAAAATATAGTATGGTCTTTATAATAAACTTTGTACTTTGTATGAATGTTTCTGTCCTTAAAAAAGAAATAAAGTTTGCACCAAACCCTAAATAAACTTTATTTAACCAGGACAACTTTTGCAACCGGATCTAAAACAGGCAGCACATAGTTTAACAAAATAATAACAAAAAAATAATGTTATTAAAAATATATATGTTGCTATCCCTTTATGTAAGATTTTATATGAATGCATATGTGTGTGCTCACCTGAAGCCAGAGTTTGTCATGTTGTGACCATTTGCCTCCAGCAATACACTGGAAGGTGGCGTTCTGTCCTACGTTCACCTCAACATTCTGCAGCCGCAGAAAATGTGGTGTCTTGCCTATCAAACAAAACACATGTACCTTCAAAAACACATAATTCAACATCCATCCAACTAATAAAAGCACATGTGCTCTATAGACACCATGCAGTGGCAAAAGGTGTTTTTATACCTAAACAGTTCATCATTTTAGCTATGAACATGTTCTACTAACATTTGATGACCACAAAGTGTTTAAACTTTAATGTACTGGTATATTGGTTTCTCCCAAGGTGTTTTTCTCCATTGTCACCGATATAGTTTTGGTTCCTTGCTGCTGTTGCCTCTGGCTTGCTTAGTTGGGGATACTTAATTTTCAGTGATATTGTATACTATCCTGAGCTGGATGATGACATCACTGAATTCAATGACTACTTTCCTATACTGTAAACCTGCTTTGACACAATCTGTAAAACCTGACCTATTGTTTCATTGCATATCATTTCAAACCTAACACACACTTTTTTGTGAAACATTTGTGACCCTGGACGTCAAAACCAGTCAAAAGTAGCACAGGTATATTTGTAGCAATAGCCAACAATACACTGTCAAAATTATAAATTTTTCTTTTATGCCAAAAGTCATTAGGATATTAAGTAAATATATTTTATAAATTTCCTATCATAAATATATCCAAACTTTATTTTGGATATGTAATATGCATTACTAAGAAATTAATTTGGACGATTTTCTCAGTATTCTCAGTTTTCAGAGTCCAGGTCCAGGGTCACATTTAGCATATGAAGTGTATTTACCCTAACTTTTCTCACAAAATAGCAAAGAAATTGTCTTTTATAGTATCTAATGACTGTGTCTTTCCCTAATGTTAAGAACGTGCTGCAGAGGTGCTTTAACACCACAAAACAGTTAACCTATTAAAATAAACCACATAACATATTTAATAAAGGTGTATTTCCTACCAGTCCTGTGTAAACTACGGCACGCAAAGCTGTATTTATTTTTCATTTTTTTAATATCGTGAGATGGCGGCGCGCAAGAGATCAACGCAGTCGGCAGAAGTTGCTTACACAAACGATCTAGCTTGTCTCAATATGCTCAATCCTGGTGATGCCAGTGCCCTAAACAATGTTAAAATGGGCTATTTCACATCCAGAGATGAAGGATCGGAGGATGAAATTACAAAAGACAGTTTGTTATATAAACAGTGCGCGAACAGTTCTGCTGTGCTCACGTTTCTACAAGGTACATTATTCGTGCTATTCGAGACTATGCCCATGATAAACAATGGAAAACAGACTTTAGTCTGTTTGTGTAATAATGCAGTATAGCGCTCCTGACATCTCTCCTTAAAACCGTAAAGTGAAAGTAAAACACACCTTTAAACCCATTTTTCACAAAATTCCATTCCTGAAAAACACAGCTATCAGTCAACTTCAGATAGCCATAACTTTTGTTATGTTTAATCTATGGACAACATAAAAACAGTTTTCCAGCTTTCATATGGTATCAAAACCTAAAAAGGTCAAATTTCACCATGTGTTGGGTTTTCCCAGATCGCATCACATATGTGTTTTGTGATAGTAGTGAACGGGTGGAATAATATTGACGTGTCGGGTGCGATGCGGGTGCGGGTCGGACTGGAGACAGGCACGGGCGGGTTGCGGGTACAATTATAACCAAGACTATTTCGGCTTAATCCGGTACACGCTGATAGGCAGCTCCTTTCAAATGGTCCCGTGCTTGTGTTCGTGCTCTGTCTGAAGACCGGGCTTCTACAGCGGGATTTGCAAACACTGAGCACTGTAGCCAATCGACAGCTGTATTGACACTGATTGACAGCTGTAGGTCTAGTGATTATATTAAAGGGAGTGCTCTTTGCTCGCGTTCTGTATTTAATCTATAGATTGCTATGTTTTTATGCAAAATAAAGTTGACTGTTTTTTTTATATATATAATTTATGACGGAAAAGTTCATATTTGACTATATTTTTAATCTAATCCTTTTAGTTTAAAATAGATTGTTCACATGTAAGCACGTATATTGTTGTTGGATGTTGCGCGCGCGCTCTCTTTCTCTTTCTCTTTCTCTCTCTCTCGACTCCGCTGCCAGTTCTACATATTTTTACGCAGCCTAGTAAAGTTGATTGTTTTTATTTTAATTTTTTTTTTATGAAGGAAAAGCTCATTTAGACCTGTTTACAATAGATCGTTCACATGTACGCAATAGTTTTATATTGTTTACACGTTGGATGTTGCTTTCTCTCTCTCTTGTTGGGTTGCGTGTGTTCATTTTAAACGCATAAACGCATTAACTCAGAATGACTTGTGCTTGTTACATTAAGAAAATAAAGGTGTTTTGTCTGCCTCATGTCACTCGGAGATTTAATGCGGGTGCGGTTCGGGTCGCGGTTTTAAGGTCAAACGGGTCGGGTCGGGTTCGGATTTAAGTTAGTGTTGCTGTCGGATAACGGATCGGGTATTCTGTTAACTACTGCGGGTGCGGGACGGGTGCGGGTTTATCAAACAGGACCCGTGCAGGACTCTGCTCTGTAGTAGCAGTACTAGCAGTACAGCAGTCTCCACCCACTCTCTCTGCCAGCTTCATTATCTGTGCATGCATTTCTGCACAAAAGCCATATCAATCTTTTTCAATTAAAGTCACTGAGAATATAGATTTCTTTTTTTAGTTTCTCTACTATAATGTGGAAAGCGTTCAGATTGAATGAAGAAATCCTGAAATTACCCGCATATATTATTATGGCAAGTTAAAAAAAAGTCAAGATACTTCCATGATCTATGCTTGTGTTTCTTCAACTCTGCTCTTATTATATTTTTATTGAAAACTCTGGTTGTGTGGAATGGAATACTAGCTTACTGCATACTGTACAATATACACTATTTACTCTTTTTCAAACGCTGTATGTAAAACTATGTGTTTTGCAAACATAACTAATGCCAACTGTTAAGACATAAAAGTGTCTGCTAAATGATTACATGTAAATTTGCTGTCAGTTATCACCTCTGAAAGTAAAAACTGTCATTTTGCACTTTGCATATTTGTCTAAAAAAACAATGTTGATATTACACAATTCAAGAAAAACTATTAGTCACACTGGAGTTATTTGTCATTCAAAACCTATTTTACTTCTGTAATCAAACATAAATCTGAGTTGAAAGGATTTTGAACATGAATAAAATGCTTAAGAAGTCAAACCTTTTTGGTATGATGTGAAATGATGAATCATGCACAGTAAGTCCAGGGGTTAATGTCACTTCTACAATAAGAATTAACCCCATTTCGTCATTGCCACTGCTTGCTTTACATTAACATTAGCGAAACAGAGAGATCTTGAACAATAGAAGTCAAAGGCTAAAGTTCTCCTATCACAACAAGAATGATGTGGGTCTTAAGTCTAAGCACTCATCTCTGCAATCTGTCTCCTGTCTCTCTCATCCTCAGCACAGACCTTCTTGTTTGCTGGCCTTTTCCATTTCTGTTCAACCCTCGATCCACATGAAGTGCTTTTCACAGTAGTTGACAGACTGAACTCCTGCAGCGTAGCCAAGACTGTGAAAGTAAGCAGGCGCTGCTGTGTGTGTGTGTGTGTGTGTGTGTGTGTGTGTGTACTCACGGCAAGGGTGGGCCAAAACGTGTATCTCATCCACTGCGATGAACCCAGGATGCCCTTGTACAGACACTGCCTCAAAAATAACCTAAACGAGAGAAGAGGGGAGAGGAAATCAAGTGTTTAAATCAAGTTAGCTTGTTACAGACTGAACTGAGACGGTGTACGTATTTCAAGCACGAAAATATTCAAATTGGTAAGTCAACGGGAGAGATCTTTTAACTTTAAAACCACCTACAGCAGCCCCAAATCGTATTCAAACACTTGCGGCACACTTAAATATGCTTGAATGAATTTTAAAGAAAGATAGCACAAGAAAACTTTTCAAGCAAGATATAATAATCTGATAATCTGCACCGAAACTGTGCAAACACAAATCTGAGCACACACATATGGGACTGGCATGGTTTGCATGGCATACAGTACATGCCATGTGGTGAGGACATGTGTGGTCTGAACAATGCCCTCTCTCTCAAAGCTGCCAAGGACTGGCACTAGAATGCCAAAACCTGGACACATGATGCACTTGAGTCCCTGGCTTCTCAAAAAGGCCTCACTGTGACCAGTCAAGAGACTCAATCTACTCGAGCAGATTCAATTCTCACCATGTTATTCGGGGTGAGACTGTAGAGACTAAAGGTGTGTGTTTGCACAAACCACAACCAGAGAATGTCACGTTTCAGATCAGAAATATTGTGGAAACTGCTTTCAGCGGCTTTAGCTTTGTGTTGTTGTTTAGATCGGTTTACAATTCCCGATCCTAGGAAAGTTATACAGGTTTGCAACAATATGAGGTTGAGCAGATAAAGACGGTATTTTCAATTTTAAATGAGAAAAACCCTTTACATCGTCATTTTATCATCCTTACCACTACTCAAGGACGTTGGTGTTTTCACGACATTATGGCTGACTCAAATGATCTCTAAAACTGTGATGGCATGAGAAAAATAACAGCTTTTTTAAAATGTACCATCACAAGTTCAAAAAGAGACAGAGTTGACTTTTTTTTCCCTTTTGCATATCATAAAACTTTACCCTTTAAACACTGTCACGTTGAAAGTGGCACCCTACGATTTAAAATGTATCACGGCAGGAAACAAGTCAATTAACCCAGAGATTCGTTTTGGCAAAATTGGCCACTTATCTGGCAAATTCATTGCTCTAATCAAACTCACAGTGGGATATTTTTCAGTATAGTTTATGATCCCACAGGCAGATTTTCTAGTAGATATTAGTTCTCAATATTTAACAGGTAATTTATTAAGTTCAGCTCAGCAAGAAAAGCGAATGCTTTTAAAAACTTGAAATGGCATTCTGCGAACACAGACTGGGAACACAAACTTTGTGAACCTCAATTTTTGTCAAGAATATGCTTAATTTAAAATCAAAATTAACCCACAAAAAATTAAATACATTTATATTATTGTACACTTATTGGTTATACATGAACATTTTTTCGTGACATTCTCTGCAAGCGGAAATACACACACACACGCAAATGCTTTGATATTGCCTGCTGGTCGAATAGATGCCCTCAGCAAACATTGCCTTTAGCAAATATTGGTCTGCTGTTTGCCAAGAGAAGTTGAGTATTCCCAGTGCATTCTAAATATTTGCTCTTCTCATTAGTTAATTCAATTACACGGCTAATCTTATGAGGGTATTTCACTCCACAGATTGACCGGTGAATCTATAGACAGAATGAAGAGGAGCGTAAGAGGCACAGAGAGAGATAGAGAGGAGATCTGGGTGTAAAGAATCAAAAGGGAAAAAGAAGGATGGGGCGAGAGTGAGAGAGAGGTAATAAGCAAAAAGACAGATCTAAAATTAACAGCTAAAAGCTTATTCACCAGGGCCATTTGTGGGTGAGATTAGGGGACAGTGATTGCAGTGGTAATTGGAGTAGAGAGCAATCTACTGCCCCTCTCTGCAGTTCAATTGGTGCCATTCACCACGAATATATGGCAGAAAATGAACTTCAGTCGATTTCAGTGGCTAAGGGGACAGAATTTGCAGTACTTCTTTTAGCTGCTGTTCTTATAACTCCTAGCCGTTTGTTTGCCACGTGGCTCATCCTGCTAAAAACAGCCTAAATGATCATGGTTGTCTAGCTCATCAAGAGAAGTGTGCAACTGTTAATGCAGAATGTTCTCTGAATTGAAATCCATGAATCTGGCATTGCTTACCTGGTAGGAGTTGGGCCAAAAGGTGCTGATGGCGAGTTCAGCCTTCACCCAGCCTTCAGTGACGGGTGCTGAGGCATTCCAGATGGGATTCCCCTGCGGTCCACCGTCCACTTTTATATAGACATTAAGGGTTCCGGGACTCGTCCCATCCCGGCTGGACAGGGAGTAGTGGAAGTCTATGCAGTGGGTGTCGTTCTCTTTTAGCGTGGGCAGGAGCAGGTGGGCCTTCTGACCGGATGCACGACCCGAAGCGTTCACCATCATGAAGGAACCTAGAAGAGGAAAACACCCTTTACAATAGGTCAAACAATCAACTGGAGACTTAACTAGACACAGAAGGAATTGGAAGTAGTGCAGCATTTGGAATTTGGTATAGTAAATATGGTATGGAAACAGGGTAACACTTTATTTTGATGGTCCCTTCTGAACATAGTGTTGACAATAAGTAATGTTGTACCTACATGTCTACTAACTCTCATGAGAGTATTAGTAGACTGTCTGTTTAATATCTGCTAACTTTTTATTGTGATGGACAGACAATCTAATGAATATAAGTAACGCTGCAAGTACATGTCAGCTTATTCTAACCCTAACTTTACCAGTCTACTAATACTCTACTAACACTCTTTTGAAGATTGGTAGAAATGTAGGTGCCATGTTACTTATAGTTACTGGAATGTGGTAAAAGGACCATCAAAACAAAGTGAAACCGGAAATAGGAATAGAATAGAATAGAATAGAATAGAATAGAATAATTCATTAGATTAAGATAGAAATGTAGCAGCTACAACAGAGCAACAAGTGAACAAGTGTTACATGATTCTCAGCAATTGATTCTTGAGGCAAATCTTTCAAGAATCATTAAAAAAGAATAAACTGATTCAGTCACACAATTATTATTATTTTTTTTACTAAATCAAGTCTCAGATTTAATTTTACAAAAATATTACATTAAAACAAACATGCAAAAATATGGGTTGCTTTTTCCTTTATCCCTTTAAGTAAAATTTCGATTGTAATGTTCGAATGTAGGTTTCTCCCATCTCCACATATGATCGTGAAGCTCAACCACAGCGACCATCAGGTTCTTGGTCACCACTCTAACCAAAGCCCTTTTCCATCAATTGCTCAGTTTGGACAGGAGGCCAGCTCTAGGAAGGGTCCTGGTTGTTTCAAACTTCTTCCATTAAGGGTAATGGAGACTACATGCTTCTGTAAACCTACAATGCATCAGATTTTTTTCTGAAATCTTCCCCAGATGTGTGACTTGATGCAATCCTGTTTCTGAGCTCTATAGGCAGTTTGTTTTACCTCAGGGCTTGGTTTTTGTTCTGATATTCATTTTCTGCTGTTAGGCCTTTTATTAAGACATGTGTGACTTTCTAAATCATACCCATTCAATTGAATTTGCCACAGGTTAACTTTACTCAAAGTGTAGTAACATCCACAAGCAATATGAATGCTCCTGAGCTAAATTTCAAATGTCCCAGATAACGGTATGAATACTTGTGCAATGGAATCATTTAAGTTTTTTTTATTTTTAATAAATTTGCCAAGATGTTAAAAACCTGTTTTTTGATTTGCCGTTATAGTGTATGGAGTGTAGATTGGTGTGGAAAAAAGTAATTTAAAGCAGTTTAACATAAGGCAGCAACATAATAAAATGTAAAAAATGAAGGGGTATAAATACATTCGCAAGGCACTGTATGTGTTAGCCCAATCCACATCAGAATATTTTCTCATAGCAATGTTCAAAGAAAAGGATGTATAGAACAGATTAGAATAGTTCAGTTTACCACTCACTCAACATCACTCATCAGTCAACTACAAGTTATCATTCATTTCAGTGATGTCCCTCTTGAAATAAATGGAAATAAATAAAAATAATGACGAATTAGTTTTAAACAACAATCAAATTTCCAAATAACAAAACATAATATAAAAACAATGTTCCAGAATACAATATTTCCACATAGCAATGTTTATAGACAAGGATGCCCTGATGTTAAAGTAGTATGCAGTACAAAACAACAGAATAGAATAGAATAGAATAGAATAGAATAGAATAGAATAGACCTCCCAAAAGAATGCTGATTGAACAGAATGTTTTGATGTTCAGCATCTTAGACTCTTTTACCACACTGAAGGCTCCATTGTCATTTTACACGACACAATCATGTTCATGGTCTTTTGCGCCTTTGTAAGCAGAATACATCACATAACCAAGTAACTGGGTAACTGCCTGCTATAAAACCACCCTGAAACTGTAAGTGCTGAGGCACTATTTATGAAATGATTCTGCGGACAGCTTTACATTCATTTTATGGGACAATATGCTATCTTACAGCCTTATGAGTAGTTTCGTACAAGTCACTACCAACAAGGACACTGCATTAGAAAGAAGAAAGAGTGCAGGGCTTCAAAATCCTAATTTTTCTTGAAAAACGTGACAATCATTCACCTTCCTCAGGGAAAGGCATTTAGTTAAGCTAAAGACCCAAAGGTGGCATTTTATTTTTGATAAATTATAGTAATTCATTCCGAGTTCTTTAAAAAATTCCCACAAAAGAGTTCAAACGAATTCATGTCGGGTAAAAGGTTTCAGCCTTAACAAAGGTGAAAGCTGGGTTATCAATCAAAACTCTGGGTATTCAATAGTGTTCTTACAGCAATTATAGCACTGGCCTCTTCATGATTTGGTGACTGAAAGACCTTAGAAATATTTCACAAGCTGTGTGCATATGCAGATCCTTTCACTAGGGACTATTCTAAGCTGTGACATGCAAAAAAAAAAAATCGAGTACATAATATACGTTGCTTGCAAAAATGTTATTTCATCAGAACTTCTGAACGCCTGCCAGGCTTTTTAGTTCCAGATGGCATACTTACGTCAAGCTATGTGCAGGGCTAGGTTAAAACATCACATACGTAGGTCACAATCAGTCCCAATTTTTCCCGACACCTTTCTGTGCTAAATCACCATGCATAATTTGCTAGGTGGGCAGAGGAAGCCATTGCCATAACACCCCATTCATCACAAGTATTATCTAAGACATGACCACAAGACCCGAGCGCATCGCATCTATCAATCAACACAACCTTGAGTCCTGGGATGAGGCCAATCAATTCTGCACACTGATCCAATCTAGCGAAGGCCCCCTAAACAGCAGGCTGGTAGTGAACTCGCCTGATTGCATTTCATATTCAACCCTCTCGGCCCACGTGCATTTTCCATCAGGTATTCCGAGCAGACATCTATATATTCCCTACCGTTGATGATTGCCAATATATATGTTCGGGCAAAGCGAGGCCTTTGAACCGAGAGGTAATTTAGAGCGAACCTACAAGCAGGCAATCAGCCCTACTACCACGGTCAATACGAGTGTCCTCAATCACACCATCGGCCGCTTCAGTAGATTACACTGTCTTAAGCTGAGCTAATGTGAAATCGGATGTAATGGTTCTATGATAAATAATTCAACACGTTTTATTCCAGGTGGACTGCCGGATGCACAAAACACTCTTGACAAATCAGCCCGCACAAGCATGACAACACTACAAACACGGCTATGATTGGCACAATCTTGCGGTAGGATTTTGCATGAGAATCTTAAATGGAAATGAATGTTTACATCACAAAGAATGCGATGGAAACAGATTAAAAACACGTGGACTCCAAATTGCTTCAGTGATATTACCAGATTTCAATTACCTCCTGGAGTCCCAGTGCATTGGAGGCACTTACATTTCAAGTATTAATGAGTTCTGGGATGAATCAAAATATTATTAAAAGTCATTCTGGAATATTTTGAGGCATGATATACATCTCGTTATGCGCATTCTCAAGGGCAATGCTATTTGGATGATAATTCTTTTTTCTGCATCTGTTGGCGCAGATAAACACAAATCAATGTCGATGAATACTTACTGCAGAGCGAAAATGGCTTCTGGAGTAAAACGCAGCACTTGGCGATCTCCTTTACTAAAATCGATAGCAATATGAGAGTTGTTCTCGGCTATCAGCAAACGTGCCGTCAACAAAATAGAGTCCTCACGGAACCACAGTGCACCACTTGTGATTTAATGCTGTTCGCATCAACCAATAACCAGTACACCGTTTTCAACACCGATGTCGAGACAGATCCATTACTGTTTTTCTAGGATGCCGCAACAGTCGGTAAAACATCTTCACGGGGGCCACACGAGGCGACCCGATAAGGTATCGCTTCGGTGCCGCTTGGTTGACAGCTGTCACCCCTGCGTTAATATGAAGAGATGTTATGTGAATTCATTTACGTCTAAACGCCCTTGATTGGAAGATTTATCGGTTCAAACATCTGAGAAGCGGTTTCAGAATGCCGTGCAATTCACATCAATCTTAGAGACGCCTGGCCCTTGTGCGCCAATTTCAACTCATTTTCTCGGAGAGGATTCTTCTGCGTGTGGCTGCAAAGTACCGAGAGGACTTGCCGGTGAAAGTCATTATTCCCTCTGAGTATTTCCACTGGGAGCTCTTTGCACTAAATGTCACATTCCCGCCATCATAATATGATCCCCCACATGACAAATAGCAAAAACTCTGCTAGTTGTCACTTTAATATGCAATTATGGCAGGTCCCTGTACTTTGGGCCCTCTGCTGCTCGGTCTGATAAAGTCACGGCATTCCTCATTTTTGCCTGCCAGTTTTATCCCGGGAACAATAAAGCACTTATTTACCATTGAGCCAAGCAAGGGCGGTAATCTGCAACGTACCGTGGAAAAGCTAATGCGTTGAGAGGAGAAACACAGGGAGGAATAAAAAGGAAGCAAGGAAAGATCTCCAATAGGTATGGCAGAATGTAAAATATTCAGACAGCACAAAAAAAGGAAAAGATAAGAAAATATACATATACTACCATTTCAAAAATGTGGGTCAACGAATGCTTTTATTCAGCAGGGTTAAAGGTTAAAGTTAAATTGATCAAAAGTGACATTTATAAGACTTCCATTTCAAATACATGCTGTTCTTATGAATATTCTATTCATCAAAGAAAATGCATCACACTTCCACAATAATATTAGGCAGCACAACATTGATGTCAATATTGATAAGTATCAAAACAGCATATTAGAATGATTTCTGAAGGATCATGACGCTTAAGGCTGGGGTAATGATGGTGAAAATTCTCCATTCCAAAAAAGTCTTAAATGGTGTATGCAATGAAATATGAAATAAATTAAAGGATTAGTTCACTTTCAGAACAAAAAACAGATAATTTACTCACCATATCATCCAAGATGTTTGTTGTTTCTTCAGTCGTAAAGACTGTGTTTTTTGAGGGAAAAAAAAAAACAGGAATTTTCTTTATATAGTGGGCTTTAACTGTGCTTGCGTGTATGAACTTACAAAATGTGGTTTAAATGCAGCTTCAAAGGGCTCTAACGATCCCAGGCGAGAAATAAGGGTCGTATCTAATTAAACGATCGGTCATTTTCTTAAATAAATGAATATTTATACACTTTTTAACCACAAATGTTTATCTTGTCTAGCTCTGAGATGCCCATGCATTCTCTGTGCGCTCTGGTTCAAGACAGTTAGGGTATGTCGAAAAAACTCCCATCTCATTCTCGAATGGAATCATCCTACATCGCTGTTTTACTTTTTTTGTAAGTAAAACAAACAAAAAAAAAAAAGTTTGATCTTCTTTGCATGTTCACTATCTAAACACTTGGTTGTTACTTCTTCTTTTTTTTTAAGTTGGAGGAGAAAATGGGAGTTTTTCAACATACCCTAATTGTATTGAACCGGAGTTCACAGTGTACATGTGCATCGCAGAGCTAGACAAGACAAGTATTTGTGGTTAAAAAGCGTATAAATATTCATTTATTTAGGAAAATTACAGATTGTTTCGCTAGATAGGACTCATATTTTTTGGCTGGGATCGTTTACAGCCCTTTAAATCTGCATTTAAACTCGCAGGCACCATTAAAGTCCACCATATGGAGAAAATTTCTGAAATGTTTTCCTAAAAAAACTATTTCTTTACTACTGAAGAAAGAAAGACATGAACATCTTGGATGACAAAGGGGTGAGTAAATTATCTGTAAATTTTTGTTCTGGAAGTAAACTAATCCTTTAATACTTAATTTTCTAAACTGACGCCGTCCATCAGCTTCTGTCTCTTTTGAGCTCACTGTGTTCTTAACTGAGGGCCTGTACTGTGAACGAGAGGGGGACATTAGCAAAATACAGTCAAAAAGTCACATGATAGGACAAAATTGGCCGATTAGTCAGTGAAAGAGATAATTCCCACCTATCATGTTCACATCTGATCCGCAAATGGCCCGAGAGGGTTAAAATGGTGGAAATGGACAGCCTAATTACTAAGTAAACAACTCAGCCACTCGGACATCACGCTTTCAGTCACGTGTGAATCTAAACAAAGCTGAAACGACTTGTGAAACACGAAATGAGTTCATTTGTAGCCACATCTCAGCTTGGGTAAATTAAAATTGTACCTCCTTGCAAGCACCATTCATGACATCTGCAATATGTACAGAGAATTTGTTGAAGAATGGTCTGAAAATGTTTGAAAAAACAACATTTAACAACTAATAAAAGATTTACTGTTTTTGTAGAGATAAAACTAAAGCTCAAGCAACTTGTGAAAAAATTGGTTTCAATACTATTAGCATGTTAAAATAAAGACAAAAAAATATTATATTAGTACCTTTATCTTTTTTATTTTAACCCAAAAACTGTAAACATCAGATGCATCTGGAACATTAATTTACATAAAACTGAAACAAAATAAAAGTAAATAACAGTTTGTCTCCTCATATCAGAAGACCACTGCACAATGATGATGCGTCAGCTGCAATCATTTCGTTTGGAGCAGCTGTGAGCGAGAGAAGATGCGCGCCTGATTCCCTCCCCCCAACGACAGGCTACAGATGGGCCGTCCCTTTATAAACTCATACGTACTCTTCATTGGAGTCTCGAGAGTACAGTGGATCTGCGCTGTGGCCCATTTGACACATTTAAGCACAGTAAATTCCCTAAATCCCTTCTCACCTCATGGTGTATATGTGAAAGTGAGTGTAAAAGGAAAGGAATGGATGCTTTTATGTCAGAGAGACAGGACGAGAGACAGTTGGCCACTTCAGCCAGGCCCCATATGTTTGCTGTCCTGGATGTGTAATGGACCTTCATGATATGGCGCGTGTCCTTTCCTTCTCTTCGAAGCCCTCGTTATTACTTCTCACACATGCACGCCCATTTTCCATCTCAACCCGAGCAGAAACTGCCTCGCCCTGCTTGTCGCGCCAAATGATACGTGATTGGCGTAGAGTCAACAAGACCCACCGGCTGTGTGCCGCCATTCGTCACGGCCTTTTGAAATGGCGCCAGGCTTTACTTCCGATGCCCTTTTCCCATGAGCCCTCGGCGGGCCTTGTCGCAAGCCCTCGAGACTGTGATAATCCGATAAGTGGAAAATCAATAATTGAAGCGTCATTATCAGAGTGAAGACGCCACGCTTGGGCACCTTAATGCAAATCAGTGAATCGGCCAATGGCAAATCCAATAGATACAACTTCATCTGTGGTTAAGGATTTCAGCTCACGCTTTCTGCTTCACTAGACTTCCATTTGCTGATTGGCTACAGATGAACTGATGTTGATACAGGGACTATTTAGATCAATGCATATGTAAATAGGGAGCCTGCCAATTGCATTTTAACAGAACGGACATCTAATTAATAATACACGATAAGGATGTGTTTTGCAAACATATTATATAGCGCCAGAATTTAGATTCTTAAAGAGACAGTTCATCTAAAAATAAAAATTCTGTGATCATTTGTTCATCCTCATGTCATTCCAAATCTCTGACTGGCAAATGTTGAAAAAAACACCCTCATTGATTTTTATAAATATATGAAATCTTTGCAGTTCAATCACAGAAACGTAATTTAGATTTTTCTTTATAATAAATGTCACTTGGTTTGTGGAATAATGCAATGACATTCATACATTTTTAAATATTTCCAGACACTTTCTGTGGTCGTTGTGCATGCAGATTTCAAGAATGCTGGTCCAATTTGTTATGTTTATTTTGGCATTCTTTTGATTGCTGCTTTCTGAAACTGGCCATCTTGGCATTTGAATTATGGTTATTTGAAATTCTGAAATCTGCATTTCAGAATGGGTTTAAAAAGAAAAACAGGATTTGTGTGTGTGTGTGTGTGTGTGTGTGTGTGTTCATTTTGGAACAAAGGATGGCCTTTTATCAGTTCCTAGTAAAGTCTCCCTCAGTGACCAAGTAGTAGAATTAGACTCAGGTTGTCTCAAATTGATTGTAGTCTGGCTATTTATTATTAGCATCTAAAAGGGAAGGACTGAAAAGATCCAAAGGCGGTCAAATTGCCTGGGGAGATCATAGCTAGCCTAACAAGGGAGAGGAAGAAGAAATACAACAGGGAGAAAGATAAAGGGAGATGCAAAAGAGTCCAATAACATCTAAAAATACATTCTAAACAGATACACATCTCTGTGTCTGGAAAGGATTCATATTTTCTGCGAAACAGTCCGGATGACAGAATATGCAATAATGAATCTCAATTGACAGACTGCAGATATGTGTATGAAAGTGGAACCATCTAAAACGATAAAAGAACTGTCTAAAAATGGTGAAATTTTGTCAGTGCTTTCTGAAGCAGAGAAAGCCAATTTAAACTCAAGCTCCATTTACCCTCAAGTAACAAGTAAATTTAGCTCTAGGTGAACAGATTTGTGTCAAATTAAGAGCTGTGTTGGGACAGAAGACCTGCTTGCTCCAAATTCACAGTCGCCCTGGCCCACCTATTGCCGGCCCACGTCCAGGTTCATGACAGGAACAGGTGGCCGAGAAGAGGGGCACGACAGCGGCGCCCTGCTGGCAGCGTGCGACGAGGCGAACTTGATGCTTATTGCGCCTTGTCACACAGCCATAAATCTAGTATCACTTCTCTTTTTGCTGAGACCGGCCTTTCCTGTGCATGGACCAGGTGTCCTTGAGTTCCATGTGTGGTACAACAAAGCTGGAGCACCACAAAAGCGCAGCATAGTTTGGAGTGATATAACGAATGATAGAATGATAGATAGAATAACAGAACAACAGACACCCCTCACATTTCAGCAACCAGTTTAGTATCTTCTCAAGGGACAATGCTATAGAAATGAAACTTGGATATATTTTAGAGTAGTCAATGTGCAGCTGGTATAGAAATATAGATTTACTGTCCCCTGAAAATGACTCAACATACAGCCATTATTGTCAGAATAGCTGGCAACAAAAGCGAGTACACCCTAAGTGAACTTGTCCAAAATGTCAATATTTCGTGTTAGCACCATTGATATTTGCCGTTGCCTTAATCATCCTGGGCATGGAATTGGCCAGAGCTGCACAGGTTGTTGCTTCCACTCCTCTATAATGACATCACAGAGCTCCTGGATGTTAGACACATGGATGCCCCACAGGTGTTTAATAGGGTTCAGGTCTGGAGACATACTTGGCCACTCCATCACCTTCACCTTCAGCTTCCTCAGCAAGGCAGTTGTCATCTTGGTGGTGTGTTTGGGGTCGTTATCATGTTGGAAAACTGCTGTTCGGCCTTGTTTCTAGAGGGAAGGCATTATGTTCTGCTTCAGGTCCACCAGCAGCAGTCATGCAGCCCCAGATCATCATGCTACCAGCACCATGCTTGACTGTAGGCAAGACACAATTTTTTTGGTACTCCTCACCAGGGCATCGCCACACATGATGGACACCATCTGAGCCAAAATAGTTTATCTTAGTCTGATCAGACCACAGGACATGGTTCCAGTAAATCATGCTCTTGGACAGGTTGTCTTCAGCAAACTGTTTGCAGACTTTCTTGTGAGCAAGCTTCAGAAGAGGCTTCCTTCTGGCGCCCATGCAAACCGACTTGTTGCATTTGTGTGGTGTATGGACTGAGCACAGACAAGCTGACCTTCTACTTCTGCAACCTTTAAAACAATGCTGGCAGCACTTATTTATCTGTTTTTTGAAGCCAGGTTCTGCACCTGATACAAAGAACGAGTACTCAAGTTCGTTGATCAACCCTTGCAAAGCCTTTTCCGAATGGAACCCATCTTGGAAAACCTTTGTATGACCCTGACCACTGTAGTGTAACTCAGATTTAGGGAGTTACTGAACCTCTAATAGCCTTGGTTATCTTTGTGGAGAGCAACAATTCTAATACTCAAATCTTCAGAGAGTTCTTTGCCATGAGGTGCCATGTTGAACACCCAGTGGTCAGTATGAGAATTGTAATTAAAAGCACCACATTTTAACTGCTCTAAAACAAGATACACAACTTTGTATGGTCTTGTCAAGCAGACAAAAAAAAAAACAAAAAAAAAAAAACATGATGAATAGGACATGTGGCTTTACATGGTTAAAAACATACTGATGTTATCACTTAGGGTGTACTCACTTTTGTTGCCAGCTATTTTCAGAGTCTATACGGAAAAATATATATACTATATATTACTATATATACCATACTAAATCTATACTGCAATACAAACTGCACACTGACTATTCTAAAATATATCCAAGTTCAGTTTCTATTGTGTTGTCCCTTGAGAAGATATGCTAAAATGGTTGCTGAAATGTGATAGATAGATAGATAGATAGATAGATAGATAGATAGATAGATAGATAGATAGATAGATAGATAGAACAGACAGAATATGTAAATATTAAAAAAAAAGTGTATACTCCAATACACATTGTCACAGAGCAAAATTGTGATATAAATGTTTGCTTATATCATCCTCCACTAATCGCCGCTCTACATATCTTGACACCTACAAAGATTTGTCCTGCCAGTTTGGTAGAGATATCTTGGCTTCTGTTAACTGTTATGGTGGGCAGAAGTCCGTAGCTGCTTAAGTAGTCCCTGTTACTGCTCCCTTGAGAGCAATTGGACACTTTCGCCTGTGCCGCTGCTATAAAATATTTCCCGCTGAACTCTTCAACCTCACAGAGGGAAGTGTATTCCCGGGCCCTTGAGAGCGAGCCACGAGCGATTTTGTAAGCCGGTTATTTGAGGTTGTCCGTATGCTTTCACACAGGGATGGCCGCCGAAAGCCAAGCGGAGCCACTCAAATCGCAGCGACAGACAAGACGTTCACGGATAACAATCAGGATGGAACCACCTTGGGTCAAAATGAAAACAGAAGCTGCACTCGCAAAGTCGGAAATTAGACGTGTTCGATAGAACTCCGCAGGGGTTTCCTGGGGAACATTCTGAAGGGCGTCAGAGCAGCGGGAAGAGATGCAGGAGGAAGATCAGAGTGAATGACAAAGGACAAGGAAATATTGAAGAAGAGAGAGGGGAAGCATAGAAGTAGCACAAGTGCAATGTCTGGATAAGGAAATGGCCATCTTCCTACTTCTTTCTAAGAAATATCCCAAGTTATTTACATGTTAATGTTGTCTACAACAGTATCCTGTGACGATTTTGTCACTCAGTTTGTAGAAACAAATGGAAAAATGTGTTTACAGAAAAAATGTGCTTACATGGGCCTTTAAAAAACATGAGAAGAATGAGAATGTTAATCATTGGTTAAAAAAAAAAAACATTTTTGCAAATAAATCGGCTTACAGTATGACTACAAATGTATGTGTATTACTGATGACACTTTTTTTTTTTTTTTTTTTTTAACAAATTCAGGGGTGAGTCAAAATATTTTTTGTGGTAATCACATATTTCATATTTGTTATAAATTAATTGACTTAATTTTTAAATAAAAAAAATATTTAAGAGTTTATTAAATAAAAATAAAATACATTTTAAAATAAAGTAAAATAATAATAAAAAAGCATTAAATAAAAATATTTAAATCTAAGAAAATATAAAGTAAACAAAGTAATATTAAACTAAAATAAATTATGTTAACTTTTTTGTGGTGTTTTTTATAATAGAGATTGTTTTACTGTATCTTCACAGTATTAAACAGAAAATCAACAGAATCAATTAAGCAAATTTAAAAAATGAGGCAATCCATAATTCTGCTATAAAGCAGCTGTAGAAACATAATAGTGTCATTATTCAGTTCTATTTAGTTCAGTGTTGGTCCGTATTAACTTTTTTTTTTTTTTTTTTTTTTTATACACAAATTTTCAAAGGTGAAAAGAAAGTTTATCTATAGTCAAGCATAGTATAGCAGGACTTGACAAGCCAAGCTAGATATTTGTAGCAACAGACAAAAATACATTGTATGGGTCAAAATGACAAGATTTTTTATTATGCCAAAAATTATTAGGATATTAGGAAAAAGATCATGTTCCATAAAGATATTTTATACATTTCCTACTTTATACATTCCTTCATTTGGACAACTTTAAAGGTGTATATTTAGATTAATATTTAGATTTTTTTGCACCCTCAGATTCCAGATTTTCAAATAGTTGTCTCTCGGGCCAAAAATTGTCCTGTCCTAACAAATCATACATTAATGAATACAATATATCTGAAAGCTGAATAAATAAGCTTTCCATTAATGTACGGTCTTTCAGATATATATTTTCAGATATATAAATAAATTCAGAAGATTGACCCCTATGACTGGTTTTGTGGTCTAGGGTCACATTTGCCAAAATTACATGTACAACTTTTCATTTAGCAGACGCTTTTATCCATAAAATTTATTTTAAATTATATACAAATTTTCAAAGGTGAAAATAAAGTTTATCTATGGTCAAGCATAGTATAGCAGGAATAGACAAGCCAAGCTAGTACTCATTTAGTGCACACTATGGTTGCCAGAATTTTACCGTAAAAAATATTGTAGCAACGTTTTAAGTTTCATTGTTTTCACTTAAATTTACAGGTAAATATCGTTATTTTAACAAAAAAAACGTCTCAGGTTACGTATGTAACCATGGTTCCCCAAGGGAACGAGAAGCTGCGTCGGAACGCTATGGGAACGCCCCTGGCGAGACACCGTACTGAAGCGTGTGTAGAACTAGTCCAATCATGGCCGGCCACGTCATGAGCGAGATGACGTAGCCATCCAGGAAGTACAAAAGGGCACCGGCAACATCGCTCATATAGCTTGCTCGAAAGCGAAGCGTGCAAGAAGGTGCCAAGAGTATGGCAACGAGACGCAGCTTCTCGTTCCCTTGGGGAACCATGGTTACATACGTAACCTGAGACGTTCCCCTACGTTCTCTCGAAGCTGCGTCGGAACGCTATGGGAACGAGAATACCAACTGCGCCATACGAGTGAGTCCAGACCCACCTGTGTGAGAGAGCACATCAGGAGGCAAGGACTCGGGCACCTGGTGTGGAAGGCATGTCCAAGTTGTAAAAGCGAACAAAGGTATGCGGAGAGGACCAGCCCGCCGCATTACAGATGTCGCTAAGAGACAGCCCCAGGTGGATGGCCTTAGAGGCCGCCATACTCCGGGTCGAGTGTGCTCGGACCCCCATAGGAGAAGGGAGACCCGAGGACCCATAAGCAAGTGAGATGGCCTCGACCACCCACCTACTTATGGTCTGCTTGGTGGCCGAAGACCCCTTCTTCGGACCACCAAAGCACACAAGGAGCTGATCTACCTTACGCCACAGGGCAGCTCTGTGGACGTAAGTGTCCAGTGCTCGCACTGGACACAGCAGGTTCAGTCTCTCTCGACCCGCATCCTGGAAGGGTGGAGGGCAAAAGGCCTGCAGTACAACGGGACCCGGCGTAACTGCAGGCACCTTCGGGACATACCCCGGTCTGGGGTAAAGGAATGCCCTGACCATGCCCGGAGCGAACTCCAGGCATGATACTGAAAGCGCCTGCAGGTCTCCCACCCGTTTAAGGGAGGAGATAGCGAGGAGGAACACAGTCTTAAGTGTTAGAAACTTGACTGGCACCTCCTCGAGTGGCTCGAAGGGAGCTCCGCAGAGACCCTCCAGAACCACTGCCAGGTCCCAGGTGGGAACCTTGTTGCACCGCAAAGGCCTCAGCCTCAGCGCACCCCGGAGGAAGCGTGTTACAAGGGGGTTTCTCCCAACTGAAAGGCCATCCTGAGGAGCGTGGTAGGCACTTAAGGCTGCCACGTATACCTTCAGGGTGGCGGGAGCCAACCCTGCGGAAAAACGGTCTTGCAGAAACTCCAGAACTGTACCAACCGGGCAGTTAACTGGGTCCTGCAACCGTTGTCCGCACCAAGAAGTGAAAAGTTTCCACTTCAGGGCGTACAGCTTCCTCGTGGAGGGAGCCCTGGATTGGAGTATGGTCTCAACAACCTCGGTTGAGAGACCGGAGGCTATGAGGTGTGCCCCCTCAGAGGCCACGCCCACAGCTTCCACGACTCCGGGCGGGGATGCAGAATGGTGCCCCCCGCCTGTGAGAGGAGGTCCCTCCTGAGCGGAATCTCGAAGGGAGAGCCGTCTAGGAGGGACATCAAGTCCGAGAACCAAACTCGGGCCGGCCAGAACGGGGCTACAAGAAGTAGACTGACCCCGTCCTGGCGAACTCTCTCCAGAACTCCCGGGAGCAGAGCAATCGGGGGGAAGGCGTACAGGCGTAACCTCGGCCACGCCTGTACCATGGCATCCACCCCCAGGGGGGATGGATGCGTGAGGGAGAACCAGAGCGGACAGTGGGTGGTCTCGAGGGACGCAAATAAGTCCACTTCCGCCCTGCCGAACCTCTTCCACAGGAGCTCCACCGATTGGGGGTGGAGTCTCCATTCCCCGGGCCTCGGCCCCTGCCTCGACAGGATGTCTGCTCCCTGATTTAGATACCCAGGGATGTAAACTGCCCTCAGTGAGAGCAGCTTCCCTTGAGCCCAGAGGAGGATCTGGCGCGCCAGCCTGTAGAGGGGGCGCGACCGCAGACCCCCCTGCCGGTTGATGTAAGAGACCACCGACGTGTTGTCTGTACGAACAAGCACATGGTGGCCTCTCAGGTCTGGTAGGAACTGTTTTAGAGCTCGAAACACCGCCAGCATCTCCAGGCAATTGATGTGCCACGTGAGATGGTGGTTCCCCCACCGACCTTGGGCCGAGCGGCCACTCATGACCGCTCCCCAGCCTGTCAGGGAAGCGTCCGTCGTTAGCGTTACGCGACGACAAGGAGCTCCCAACACTGGGCCCTGGGACAGAAACCAAGGTTTCTTCCACATGTCTAAGGCACGTAAGCATCGCCGCGTGACCTTGATCATGCGAAGCGGGTTCCCTCTCGGGGAAAACCCTTTGGTTCTGAGCCACCACTGTAGGGGTCTCATGTAAAGCAGTCCAAAAGGTATCACGTTGGAGGCTGCCGCCATCAGACCCAACAGTCTCTGAAACTGTTTGACAGTGAGAAATTGGCCTTCTTTCACTCTCTTGACCTCTGTGAGGATTGACTCGATGCGAGCAGGGGAGAGCCGTGCCTGCATCGTAGTCGAATCCCACACCACACCAAGATAAGTGGTCCTCTGTAATGGAGAAAGCACACTTTTCTTGGTGTTTAGCCTTAACCCCAGCTTCTTCATATGGGCGAGAACGACATCTCGATGTCGAACCGCCTGCTGCCTCGACTGTGCTAAAATGAGCCAGTCGTCGATGTAATTTAGTACGCGGATGCCCTGGAGTCGCAGAGGAGCCAGAGATGCATCCACGACTTTCGTGAAGGTGCGGGGTGAGAGTGAGAGGCCGAACGGAAGAACCCGATATTGGTAAGCTTCGCCCCCGAAAGCGAACCTCAGGAACTTCCTGTGTTGAGGAAGGATGGAGATGTGAAAATAAGCATCTTCCAGATCTATGGTGACAAACCAGTCCTCGGACCTGATCTGTGTTAGGATCTGAGCTATAGTGAGCATCTTGAATCGAAACCTTTTTATGGCGCGATTCAGAAGACGCAGATCTATGATGGGCCGTAGCCCGCCATCCTTCTTTGGAACAATGAAGTAACGGCTGTAGAAGCCGGACTCTCGTGCGAGAGGAGGGACCACCTCTATGGCCTCCTTCCTCAGGAGTGTCTCTACCTCTTGTTCCATCACCAGAGCCTGCTGGGGGCCCACGAGTGTGGGCAGAACCCCTGAGAAACGAGGCGGACGAGAACCAAACTGGATTCTGTAGCCTCTCTCTACTATCTGCAGGACCCATTGAGAGACCTTTGGCAGAAGTCTCCACGCTGCCAAAAAGTCTACTAAGGGAACCAGCCTCTCGGGGCTGGCCTCTGGTGGACCCAGAGTGTCTGGTATGTTTTGGAGGACCAGTCCCTCGGGACTGGTTCCTCCTAGGGAGGGCGAACCCACCCGCGCCGCGCTGTTGTTGGGCGGCAGCTGGGCGGCTCGCTCTCTGAAACCTGCCGAGCCCTGAAACACCGAGGGTGGCAGGGACATCGGCGAGGTTCCTTGAGGACACCGAGGAGGAATGGGCACCGTGAAATGAGGTGCGACCCTTCCTTCCCCGGGGGGGGCTGTCCCCACGGCCAAGACGCTCAGCCCGTCAAGGCCGCTTAGCCTGGGCCCTCTTAGTCAGAAGGACGGTCCGCAGATCCGTCCTCTGACTAGAAGACCCAGGCCGAGAGCGCCGCCCCGAGCCCCGTTCTCGAGGAGGAGGGGTTCGGGTAGCGACGCTCTGTCGCTGATGAGCCCTGTATGAGGAGCTTTGTGGTTGGGGCTGCCCTCGCTCAGCAGCCCCAGGGACCTGACGACGAGGGAGGAAGCGCTGAAACGCCGCCGCCTGCTTTTTAGACTCCTGGAACCTCTCGACGACTGTATTTACAGCGTCGCCGAAGAGGCCCGCAGGAGCCAGGGGGGCGTCCAGCAGGAAGAATCTGTCTTTGTCCTCAAGCTCAGACAGATTCAACCACAGGTGCCGCTCAGTAGCCACCAACGCAGACATGGAGCGGCCGATGGATCTGGCCGTCTCCTTGGTGGCCCTGAGCGACAGGTCTGTGGCCCGACGCAACTCAGCGAGTGCGTCGGATTCCTGCCCCTCCTTCTCGTCAAGGTCCCTCAGCAGGTCAGCTTGGTATGCCTGTAACACCGCCATGGTGTGCAGACATGCACCAGCCTGACCTGCTGCCACATACGCTTTACCCACCAAAGCAGATGTAGCTTTGAGTGCCTTGGTGGGAAGCTTCGGGGTCTTCAGGGACGACGCCGATACCGGTGAGAGATAGCTGGCTAGCGTCTGCTCAACCGGTGGCATCGCCCCATAACCCATCTCGCTCAGCCCCACCACGTTGGAATATGTAGTGGTGGTGGGGCTAAAAATGCGAGATGAGTACGGTTTTGCCCACGATCTAGACACCTCAGTGTGCAGATCAGGGAAAAACGGAAGACCCCGCGGTGAAGGTTGCGACTGTGAGCGAAGAAAGCGTTCGTCCAGTTTGCTACGAGGACGAACGTCTTGCTTCTCTGATGGCCAAACGATGTTAAGTTTGGCCACCGCACGAGTCACAACCTCCACCAGCTCCTCATACGCCAGAGACTGTGGGGGAGAATCCACAGTCTCTGGGGGGTCGACGCTCATCACATCAACCTCCTCGGAGGAAGATAGATGAAGCGCCGCACCGCTCTTAGGGGAGGAAGAAACCGCAGCGCGGGCTTCCGACCCCTGAGAAGCGGCTGTGGATCTGCTGGGTGAGGACTGAGATAAGGCGGAGCCCGTCTCAGATCCCTCCAACAGATCCGTTTGCGATCCCCATGACAGCAGTCTACGCTGAGCCTCAGCTACAGCGGGACCACTGCCAGCGGGATCGCGGGGCTGGCCGGTTTCATCAAACACGGCGGCCCGAGAGCGGAGCACACGGATGGAAAGGAGACCGCAGTCATGACAGTCAGCCTTTTCGAGGGCTGACTGTGCATGCTCCGCTCCCAAGCAGACGAGGCAAAGATCGTGTGTGTCCCCCTCAGCCAAATAGCGAGGGCATGGGGGAACACACCGTCTAAAACCCCGTCTGCTCTTTTGCTTCGCCTTAGACATAGTTCTTTTTTTTTTTTTTTTGCCACACACACACAGCACGCGCACGCTGAAGAGCAACAAGCTATATGAGCGATGTTGCCGGTGCCCTTTTGTACTTCCTGGATGGCTACGTCATCTCGCTCATGACGTGGCCGGCCATGATTGGACTAGTTCTACACACGCTTCAGTACGGTGTCTCGCCAGGGGCGTTCCCATAGCGTTCCGACGCAGCTTCGAGAGAACGTAGGGGAACATCAAATTTAAAAAGATGTAACAGGGAATTCTGGGAGAGTTAATTTACGGTTATTCACTGTAAATTTTTATGGTCTTTTACCGTTAACCATTTAACATGTTTTTACTGTAGCATTTCATGGTCATTTTTTACAGTGCATATAAGCATAAATAAGAGCCAAATAAGAAAATAAATTCTCTTGCTAAAAGGGTGGCATCATGATTACTTAGTAGTGTGTATTAGTCAGTGAAAAGAAGTACACTTGGCAGGAATCAGGGTGTATGGCGTAGGGGATAATGACCTACAACTGGAACATCGCCCAGTGCTCTGTTCTGCTTCAGTGGTGGCATGGAGAGCATCACAAGCCTGGGGTTTACAGCACTTCAGCACACACACACACTCATGATACAATGGTTCAACTGGAACCTTACACTTCATTGGACACGCTGCATCATGAAACTGACAAGAGCTAAAAACATGGTGTGTAGTGATATTGATCCAGACATGCCTGCACACACACTCTTCACACATCTCTTTAATAGCCTCTCTGCCCCCATCACACACGTACACACTTGTGTGTTCTTTATTAATGTCAGCGGATACACTCTGCGGTGTAAACACCAACAAAGCTCAAACTTTTTGCTGGTTGCTGTGCGCTGGATGTGCCTGGGATCATCTACTAATGATGAGGTCACAGACACCAACACAATAAAAACTTCAGCTGGGAAACTTTGGCATGGACAACTGAACACAACAGACCAAAAGATCATTTCAGTGCTCAGAGATTGCTCTTTTTTATTTCTCAGGGGATTTCAAGTTTGAGCTCATATTGAGATCTGAATCTAAACACGGATTGAGAATCTCATTTGAGATTCTTCTTTCCTACTACTGCGATGGAAAAAAGGAAAGCGCTTGTACTTTGTTTTTCTCTAAAATTAGACATCAAAAAATTAATATAACTGAAAGAGACTGAGACAGAAGCAAGGTTTTGGTTATTTGCCATCACATTAGCTAATTTTAGATTGTGACAGAACAAATAGGACAAAAGGAAAAAAAGGAGGCAGGCCTTTCATACCAGAGGCTATCTATCATTAAAAACCCTACTGGGTATAAAAATATCCCTGAGCAACAAAACTGTCATTGGTCCTGTAGGCTTGTCATTTATCAAACTCTGGCCAATTGTTGTGAGGCCAGGAGGGAAAATGGGAATTCTGGGAGACATTTATCCTGTTTTAGGGCAGGATGCTGTTTTTGTCTCTTTCTTTCTTCTTCCTATGGTTTGATGTTAGTGATTTCTCTTCACAGGTATCTAGAGTGAGAATCGTAAACCCAAGGGAAAATATGACACCAGCAGAATTCACACTATCCAATCTTTCAGCGGCTCATGCATTTTCTAGCTTTAGAAAAGAACAATAGTAGAGGTCAAAGGCAATGACAGGAGCGTTACGTTCAAAAGTTTAATGGGTTACGTTATTGCGTTACTCATAAAAGATGGCTTTGGTAATGGGATAAATATAGTTTTGTCACCTTATTGGCAGGGCTGATATGAAGTTAGATGCAATGGATAGTCCTATATGGCTAGTTTATGGAAAAGAGAGACTCTATTTGTCAAAAGTACATTTACAACTTTTCATTTACACAACCAGTCAAAAGTTTTTGATGTTTTAATGTTCTGCTTACTAAGCCTACATTTATTTGATCCAAAATACAGCAAAAACTACATTTTAAAAATATTTCAAATATTATTTTTTGGTTTACATTTGAATTTATTTTTAAATGAGCAAATCAGCATATTAGAATGATTTCTGAAGGATCATGTGACACTAAAGACTGGAGTTATGGTGCTGAAAATGTAGCTTGATGCTGAAAATGTAGAAAGCAGTTATTTTAAATAATAAAAATATTTCACAATACTACAGCTTTTGCTGTTTTCTAGATCAAATAAATGCAGGCTAAAAATAATATTTAAAATAAATAAAATAATAAATAAATAATAATATTTTATTTTATCCAAAATATTGAATATTTTATGAAAAGCATGACAAGTATTCTATCATAAGAGCCAACAATAATAGTATTAGAAAAGTTAGTTAAATTAATAAAAATGTAAAAAACTTTACTTAATTGAAAATGCAACCAGTGTAATCATGGTTAAAATGTGGCAAACGCACAATTTATGTATTGTTTGCTACAAATATTAAAGAAAAAAAAAGTTTTTACAAATATGTGATACTACTATTCGAAAGTGGTAAGTAAGATTTCTTATTTCAACAAGAATGCACTAATTTGAACAAAAGTGACAGTTAAGACATTTATAATATTACAAATAAATGCTGCTTTTTCATACTTTTCACTCCTTAAAGAACCCTCAAAAATGTATCATGGTTTCCAAAAAGATATTAAGTAACACAATTGCTAATATTAATTAAAAATATCAAATAAATGCATTCTTGATTAGCATAAGAGTCTGACCACAAACTTTGGAATGGTAGTATAAGAAAATGATGTAAAATATAATTTCTAAAGACGTTTTCAAAAATTCAATTCAATAAGTGTTATTTCCAGCAGTTCCTCTGAATACATAACATTAAAAGTCACCCTTTACAAGATTTGCAGGTGAAAGTGTGGAAACACATGATCTATACGAGCATCACAATGGAAACAACAAATGCACAGCACAATTTACCTGTTTTCTCTTTTCTCTGGCACATTTCTGCATTTTTACTTTTGCTCTAGCTGATTCTTGAAATGTAGCTTTTGGCTTTTATGATAAATTACTTGTGATGTTCCTCATTTGTAAGTCGCTTTGGATAAGAGTGTCTGCTGAATGAATGAATGTAAATGATTTATGTGTGTACAGTGGATACCTGAAGCCTAATCGTGAGATACATTTCCTCCTGCCATCCATCTTGCTCCTGCCATTTCCCTTCAAAAACTTAAATCTCAAGGCTTGATGCTAAATTTCCACCATCACATAATTAAAGCAGCTTTCAGGGGTCAATACAGGTGTCTTCAGAGCTGAAGGGAAAACAGCGGGCGCCTGTCCAAAGGTAATATTTAGTGTGCATTAGCCTGTCCAGATGATTTCCATCAAACACATGCATGATGGCACACAGATTCGCCGTTAGATATAAAACCACAAACATTAGAAATGTAAGCGTAATATAACTCAAGCGAGGCAGCGTGCTATGTGTAGTTAACACTGGGCCTTGTGCACTAATCCATAAGTGATCAAATCATGACTATAATTAGCTAATGGCTCCAGCAGGCATCTCTCATGAAGAATGCATGTAACCACAACTCTAATGACATTCTGTCAAGGAGCTTGGAGGAACGGAGAGCGAGAGAAGGTGCAAGACACACTCACACATTGAGATAAATCACCTGTCTGCCTTAAACAAATGCACACGCGTAATAAATATCAATACTGCAGATTTATGTTCTTAAGACATAATTAGATCGTGAACAGTGATGTAATTCTCAGCAAACATGCATTATTTTGTTCTTTACTGACTCTTGAAAATGAAAGCTCTTTCATTTTCACTCTTCTGCTCGCATAAACACAAATAAACGTATAATCGGTGATTAAATTTATGAGCAAATCGGTCTGAATGCAATTGTAATTTCAACAACATCTTGATGTGTTCAGTGGTACATGACGGCTTGTAAAAAAATCAAATGCATAACAGAAAGACAGTTTTGTTATTCTTAACTAAGCTTTCAATGCCTTGGCAACTAACTGATATAAAATAAGCTACAGTACTAAAATTACTAAAACTGAAATACAAAACAATCAAAATAGAAATATAAAAAAAGTCCTTCATAAAATGTTCATATTTCGCCATCCTGAAAGATAAAATCAAGTCCTGTACTAAAGTTCTGTCTATTTTAGCATCTATTTTTTTAGAAATACATCAAACTGCAAAACTCAGATGTATTGCGAATGCCATTTTATGTTGATTTCCAGACCGCTGTAACTTGAACTCGGTGGAACAGGCAGTAAAGATCACGGACAAAAAGATGTACTTCTCTCACTCCTATCAAACATTTTTGTTTCTCAGTTTAGCCAGACACACTCTCAGACTCATCCTTTTCAACACTTAGGAGATTTGAGGATTGGGCTGACAGGGGAAGTTGAAAAAAAAAGAAAAAAAAAAAGGGACAGCCAGCCCTTAGCGAAAAGGTGTGGTGGTATTATAAAAAACACCTTTTCCACATCCCCTGGATTTGACATGGTGGAGATAGAAGTAATAAGCACTCACCCACTCTCTCTCTCTCTCTCTCTCTCTCTCTCCATCACTATAACCATCAGAGCGGGAATGAGAAAGAGAAAAGAGAGGAATTCGGTTGTATTTGTAAAAAAGTAGGTCAAATGACACTTTATCTTTGATAGAGGGGAGGAAAGAGAATGGAAGTGATAGGAAAGTACTGACAGACCACATGTGGCTGGGTAGGAAGTCTTGAGGACCAATGAAAAAAGTCTTCTTGCTGTAGATGCACTGCACTTATTTCCTTTAAAAACCCACAAAGGCCTCAATTTGCTAAAATCAAAGGAACTGAAAATAACGACTGGTTCTACACCAACTTTTCTTGTGCACCACCATCAGTGTTACAGGATTTCGAAAAATCCTTGGTTATGCTCAGAATTTTCAAATTTTTTAATGGAATATTTTAAGTAGAAAAACTGAGATAGTATTTTCCTGTAAAAACCTGCAACAGTGAGGTTTCCAACATCCATACACTATTAAAAATAAAGATTCCAAAAGGTTTTTTGTGCAGTCATTCCATAGAAGAACCATTTTTGGTTCACAAAGTTTATAAAAGAACCTTTTTTTTTAAGAACAGTTTTTAAAAGACCTTTTTCTACTTTAAAAAATAATAGTTTCTAGACCAACTTTTCTTGTGCGTCACCAAAAACCGTGCTACAGAGGATTTTGAAAAATCCTTGATTATGCTCAGATTCTTCACATTTTTTATGCAGTATCTGAAGTAGAATGACTGAGGTAGTATTTTCTCGTAAAAACCTGCAATAGTGGGGTTTCCAACATCCATAAACTGTTGAAAATGAAGATTCCAAAAGGTTTTTGTGCAGTCATTCTATAGAAGAACCATTTTTGGTTCCCAAAGTTCTTAAAAGAACCATTTTTTAAAAGAACAGTTCTTAAAAGACTTTTAAATTAATTAAACTTAAATACCTTTTTCCACTTTAAAAAATAATGACTGTTTCTAGACCAACTTTTCTTGTGCACCACCAAAAACCGTGCTACAGAGGATTTCGAAAATCCTTGGTTATGCTCAGATTTTTCACATTTTGTCATGCAGTATTTGTGGTCGAAAGACTGAACTAGTATTTTCTCGTAAAACCTACAATAGTGAGGTTTCAAAAATCCATAAACTGTTGAAAATAAAGATTACAAAAGGTTTTTTGTGCAATTGTTTCATAGAAAAAACAATTTTTGGTGCCCAAAGTTCTTAAAAGGGTGATTTTTTAAAAGAACAGTTCTTTAAATAAATAAATAATTTTTTAATGCAGTATTTGAAGTAGAAAAACTAAAGACCTTTTTCCCCTTTAAAAAATAAAGCTGTGCAACAAGTTATTATATTTTGATTGGAAACACTGAACAATATTACACCAAGACAGGCTAAAAACTGCAATGGAACAAATATGAGCATTTGATAGTTAAATGTGTACTAAACCTCAAAGAGAAGAGTTCATTTAAGTTTTGAGACATACAGAACAAGTCATTTTCTGCAAAATATCAAAGATGACATCTCAGTCTTTCCCCGAAGGCTGTAAGCCTCCCAAACGCAGGCATTCCTGTGAAACGAGAATGATTCAAAGCACGCCGAGGCAGTTGACCTTACGCTAACACAATACAACAAATGTGGGAAATAGAGAGAGAGAGAGAGAGAGAGAGTGAGAGGTAAGGAAAAAAATGGGAGGGAAAAGCAGATGCATAATTGTCCCCAAGGTAGCAGCAAAAGTGAAATCTGTTGTTGGTTTGGCAAAAGAAAAGGTCAGAGCTTTCAGAGGGCCTATTCAATATCGCACATACGCCCAAGCCTGGTGGTTTTGGACGGCCACTCTTGAATCAAGCTTTCAGATGAGCCTTCATTGTTCCCTGAGGGTTGGAGAGAAACGCTCCGTCAACAAAGGCCACGCCGGGGTCTGATTGCGAGGAGGACAAAAGAGCATTCAGCCGGAACCACCATATTATATCTGCTGATAAGCCATGGTTACAGTCTAAATGCACACATGTGAACCAACACACAGAGAAGAAGATAACAGGGCTGGCTAACAAAATGGTAAAGCAGGACAAAGGCTTACGATAAATGACTTGTAGCAAGCCCTATAGAATGAGATTTGTGTGCTATGTTGTGATCTACGATGCTACTTCTAGGCTTAAAACCAGCAAGTAGAAAAAACCCACTAGGAAAGAGATCTAGGGGCAAAATAAATGCTCCTTTTTTACTGGAAACACTATTTCTGTGCTTTGAACTCCCATAATGAAGTTGTAATACTATCGGCAAGTCTTTCTAAAAGGAGTTGGGAGAAAAATGAGACTGGAGGGTGTCCCTTTCTCTGGCAAAACATCTGCAGAGTTCGATTGTTTTGTTTGGCCCTCCCAGCTTTCTGTACTACAAGCTCAACTACTCTAGTACACAATCGCACACACAATTTACACATAATAGGCACTTAAAAGCCTTTTGGCCATTCTTTAATGAATAGTCATTAAGCATTACGTTACATCAGGCAGTAAGCGAGACATAACAACAGGTGCAGAACAGGAACAGCCTAATACGCTTAGCAAACATCAAGTATATCTGATGAGATGAGGTCGCTCTGAATCCATGAGTAGAGGACGTATATCAATTGAATTTTATATTAATGCACCATTTTGGCTTTCAGGCTAATGAGTTACAAGAATTGTGATTTAAGTTCTTTTTTTTTTTTAAGTTGTTCGTACACAAAATACCAGATGATGCTTTCTCTCACAGATGTACTAGCAAAGTACATTTTACATCAATAGTTTACATAAAAAGTTTTTTTAGAACAGTTAAGATTTTTTGACATTTATTATAATTCTTTTTTATTTAATCACATAATGTGGCAAAGCAAAATTGGAAATTCCCCGTTCAATTTCATATCACAGAGGTAAAGAAATACTTTAACTTGTTTATGTGTTTAAATAAAATCAGCATAAGGGCATCACAATAAATACTACTATGAATTATAAATACTTAATACTTATAATTTATTTTTATTTTTTTAGAATTTCAGTAATGTCAAGTCAGTTAGGAAATAAAATCAATAACACCATGACAAAAATGAAAATGTAATCTTAATTGTTATGAAAATTGAACTAAATATACATGTGGAAATTAATCATTATTTACTTGTTTTGATTTTTGGCATGATTTATGTTTATGTTTTTTACTTTGTATATTTATTTTGTACATATAAATACACACACATATATGTATATATTAAAACAAAATATTTATATGTATATATATTTATACCTGTATACAATTTAGATTATAAATAAATATAAATATTTTAGATATAAATTTTAGATATTTTTCCTTAATATATACATGCATGTGTGTATTTATATATACATAATAAATATACACAGTACACAAATATATAGTATGCAAACATAAACTTTTATTTTGGATGCAATTAATCGTTTGACAGCACTAGTAAAATGCTTATACATAAGTATGACTAATAATACTTATTAAAAGTAGTATTAATTATATTATGAAAATAATGTCAGTGTATCTTAACGGTTCTACAAATACATAATTTAAGCTATTCTTTTGATTTTTGGGGTTATATATGGCCCTGGCATGTTCTTGAAAACACACAATATTAGAGTTGCAAGATCATTACAGGTAATGTAGCTAAATCTCAGTCTTAGCAAAGTACATATTGGTTTAAAAACCATCTGAATAATAGCAGTCACTAACTAACAATTCCTAAGACCACCAATATGTTCTTTGCCAGATACTGGACCCAAACTTTGTTGGCAGAGAGACTGAGGTAACGTCACTTTAGCTCAAGGATCAGTATAGATCTGCCGGGTTCAACTGTTCAGAGTCGAAGCTCTCTTGCGGTATTTAATTTCAGCTGTAAAGTGGCCCTCTCATTGCCTGGAGCTCTGCTGTCTGCCTCACAATCTGTGGAAAGAGACAGTAGAACATCTCCGCTCTCTCTCTCTCATTCTCTCTCCGTCTCTCTCGTTTTTATTCCCGCTCTCATTAAGCATGCCTCGCAGTGCCTCATATGTCACCCTGCATTTATTAAGTCACCATCAAATTAATTATGCCCTTCTCTCTGCCAGCCCAATGTAATCTTTCTGGTCACATTATTTCAGATTAAACTATTCCAGTGAAGAAATGGCTCCCATGAATGAAATTTGGTGGAACATAAGGTGCATTGTCTCATAAAATCATTTCAAACAGATGTAATGTGAAGAGAGTTAACTGATTTGGTGAGGACAATTTGCTGAATTGTGATAGTATGCTTATGAACACGAGGCGAAAAATCCAAACAGATGTTTGGAAGAGAGATTTAAAGGGACAGTTCACCCAAAAATTTTTATTTTCAAGTCGTTCCAAATCAGTATGATTTTCCTCCTTCTGTAAGAAGAAAAGAAGATATTTTTGAAGAATGTGGGTAACTAAACAGTTACTGGTCCCTATGTATTTTATAGAATGGAAAAGATACTGTTGAAGTCACCAACATTTTTAAAAAACAATTCTTCTCTGTTCAGCAGAAGAAAATTCGATCATGGAGCAATATTTCATGGAAGTAAGAGACCATGTTGCAAAACCAAAAGTAACCAAAACGTACTAATATATAACTTTTCATTTGTTAGGTTTTAGTAACAACTCAATAACGTTGCACTACTTTTTAAAAGTAACATTCCACAGTATTTTACATAGAAAAACTCAAACTGTCTATGGCAGATGTGTGTGATTCATCACCCATGTGTGCAATACTCTAAATTAGCAAGCCACTGTTTTCACTTAATTACAATGCAGAATATTTTCCTTTGTTTATTTAAAACACTCATCACTAATAATGAACAACAATTCCCCATCTCTGTGATTAGATCTAGTTTGCATCATCTTGATAAATGTTAATGATGTGTACAGCCATTTTAATATCTTGGTTAACAAATGCATATCTCAAACTGTAGCCCAAAAGGGAAACAGATTCATATGCCTGTCTGCTCTCTGAAGAGATTTGCATTCAGTTCATTAAGATTGCAAACCTTCAAATCTTTGATATGAACTGCAGCGTTCCCAGAAGTTTTGGCCAATGATTTCCAGAGATATTTCCAGTCATTTATTTAGAGGAGAATTTCTAGATCTAAATATGTGACCCTGGACCACAAAACCAGTCATAATTAGCACTGGTACATTTGTAGCAATAGCCAACAATACATTGTAGGGGTCAAAGTTATCGTTCATTAGGAAATTAAGTAAAGATCATGTTCCATGAAGACGTTTTGTAAATTTCCTACTGTAAATAATCAAAACTTTGTTGATTAGTAATATGCATTGCTAATATAATATGCATTTTCAAAGGTCTAGGCCAAATATTGTCCTATGAAAACATGAGAAGCTTATTTATTCAGCTGTCCAAAAATTGACCCTTATGACTGGTTTTGTAGTCCTGGGTCACATATGTGAGCATTAGCAGACAAAAAACATCTACACTGACTACTGACATTTTCAGAATCAGAATCAGAATTTCATTACTTTTTGTCAAATTTTTAATTTCCCTTAAGTATGTTAGTTTCCCACAACTTTATCCATGAATTTTAGATTATGCACTCTTAAAAATAAAGGTTCCAAAGGGGTGTTCCAAAGAACCTTTCAGTGAACAGCTCTTAAAAGAACCATTTTAAAAAGCACATAAAGAACCTTTTCTGCATTTGAAAGGTTCTATGGATGTTGTTCATGGAACCATGGATGCCAGTATTTTTAAAAGCATGAGTAGCCTGTATATCTATATGACTGCATTTATAATAAGAGCATAAATGGGAAATAAATGGGTAGTGACTACACATTTTCTATTACATTTTAGCAGATTAATCTATTAAAATTTTACATATTACATAATTTTACACACATATATATTTTTTTTTTTATAATCTGACATTAATTATATTCATTTTCTAGGCATATAAACCACTGTTTTAATTACAGTTCCATTATTATAATTCCATTATTTCCTTCTTTAAATATGCTGCCCTATGTAGACATAGACATTACATGTCTGCAACTCTCTGAACTCTCATTCAGCATTATCCCCCTCAGCTTTATATAACTAATGCATTATGGTATGATTAGCCGTTCCTTGCAATCCTGACAGAATGTGCAGCGCATGCTATTCTCAAAGCACGATCAAGGCCTTCGATTTGTTCTTACTGAGGTAGTGCTGCATAAAGCTTATACTCGCCATGAAGAAAGTTCCAGCTCTCTGTGTTTCTCTCTGGGGCAACATTGCTTCTGACAGCAATGGTTTTTAAATGCTCTGCCGGTCGAACAATGGCATTGACTTATGGTTATCCATCGCTGTTTTCTCTATGTGAACAAGGGAAAAGGCGACCACACAACCACGCACTGTTCAAGGTCAACACCAGACAACAAACTTCTGGCCTCCGTTACGAGTGATGGATAACACAAACTCTTTCATCCCGACACAGAAATGATCAGAAAATTGTATTATCTGAGCACAGAGATAAAAGGATTACTAAACAGAGGAGATGAGAATGCGAGCGATACGGGGACTATAAAAAATATTGAGGGATAAGGAAAGGATGGAAAAAACGAAGCATTTCACTTTCGTACGAGGGGAAAGACACTGCGTGTTTCTGACAGGCGATCACAGGGCCTTCAAGTCTATATGTCTGTCAAATTCAACAGCACAGAGACACCCACGCACAAACTTTTACCGCTGCAATGGTTTTAAGCCACACAGAATCTAATGCAAAGAGAATTTAGGCTCCCAAGCTTCAAGAAACTGAAGGGTAAACGGGTAAATTCACAATATCAAAATAACATTAAATAACATCCAAATTTTAAATCATTAAAGCAATCACATCAAATAAAATCAGGACTAAACCTAAAAACAGAAACTAAACTGAATCTAAACTGAACTAAACACCAAAAACAACTCAGAACTGTAGAAAATAGATTCACAGCTTCTCAGTAATACAGAGGAACATAACAAAATCAGACGTATTCAAATAAAAAAGCAATAGTATCATTATTCAGTTCAAGTCAGTTTAGTGTTGAAAAGCCGCATATAAAAGTAATCAATTATGAAACAGTTATTTATTTTAGCTATAAGTAGCTCTACAGAAAACAACAGTGTCATTATTCAGTTTGAGTCAGTGTCATTATTCATTTCGTTGCTCACTCAAGGAGTATTAGGTAATATGGCCTAATCACTCATAATGATGGAAAAACGTAAGTAAAAACAAAATTTTTACATTCACATTTACATTTGGACATTTAGCAGTCGCTTTTCAAAACCGACTTACAAAGGAGGACAATGGAAGCAATCAAAATTAACAAAAGAGCAATAACATGCAAGTGCTATGACAAGTCTCATTTAGCCTAACGCTGTACACGTAGCAAGGGATTTTTGAAGTATATAATAAATAAAAGAAAAAAAAACAAGCTAGTGTTAGAGGCTTTTTTTTTTTTTTTTGCTTTTGTTAATTGTATAAAGAGAAGTTAGTGTTAGTATTGTTAATGTTTTGTTTTTAAGAAAACAAGCAGTAAGTAAATGAACAGAGTATAAGTCTAAAAGGGCATTTTCTTTAAAGCATAGAATTAGAAAAGGGAGTGCTAGAGTTAGAGGGTCAAATAAAGCTGGAAAATATGTTTTTAGCCAATTCTTGAAGATGTTGGGCAGGTCATTCCACCAGGAGGGTACATTTAATGTGAAAGTCCGTGAAAGTGATTTTGTGCCTCTTTGGGATGGCACAAAATGTGCCATTCACTTGCAAAACACAAGCTTCTAGAGGGCACATAAGTTTCAAGTAATTAATTCAGGTAAAGGGGTGCAAAGCCAGTGGTGGTTTTGTAGGCAAGCATTAATGCCTTGAATTTTATGAGAGCAGCTACTGGTAGCCAGTGCAAATTGATGAAGAGAGGTGTGACATGCATTCTTTTCGGCTCATAAGAAATTCATCTTGCGGCTGCATTCTGGATTAATTGTAAAGGTTTGATAGAACTGGCTGGAAGACCTGCCAAAAGAGCATTGCAATAGTCCAGCCTGGACAGAATAAGAGCTTGAACAAGGAGTTGTGAAGTATGTTCCGAAAGAAAGGGCCGGATCTTCTTGATGTTGAATAAAGCTAATCTGCACGACCGAGCAGTTTTAGCTATCTCGTCTGAGAAAGTGAGCTGATCATCAGTCACAAATCCAAGGTTTCCCAATGTTTTTGAAGGAGTTATGGATGATGTGCCTAACTGAATGGTGAAATTGTGATGAAACATTGGGTTTGATGGAACCACAAGCAGCACTGTCTTGGCAAGGTTGAGTTGAAGATGATGGCCCTTCATCCAGCAAGAAATATCTGTTAGACAAGCTGACATCCAAGCAGCTATCGTTGGATGATCAGGATGGAATGAGCAACTTGGATATCTCACCTCTCCAAAATACCTTAAAGGAGTCTGAGAGGTAAGATTCAAACCACTGGAGTGTGGTTCATGAGATTCCCTTTGCCAATAGGGAATGTGGCAAAATCTTAAAAAAATAAAAATAATAAAATGTCTTTTTTTTTATGTTTTTAGTTCTAAAAACTGACAATAACATTATAAGTAGACATCAGAAAGGCAATTTAAATAATAAAAATGCATAATAAAAGATATTTAAATCCTAAATCATGCTTCGATGTGGAGTGAGACGTGAACAAGCAACCAAACGAAGCAGACGCGTACAAAAAAGCATTCTGTTTTCCCGCCGAGAACAGATGCATGTTTTTGTCCTGTTAATCACAAGCTCCGATTCCTGACCCGAGCCGCTCGGCAGCATTCTGTCCCACCGAGTGAGTGTGAGCGTGTGTGTGTGAGTCTGTAAGTGTGAATGCATCACTGGGAGTGTGTTCATCGAGGCATGTAAACCAGAGCAGAGACATGTAAGTCAGCAGAGGGCCCGAGCGAGGCTTTAATGAAAGCAGCGTGTCAGCGGAAGGTGTGATGAATTCGGGAGACATGGGAGGGGGAGACTGAGAAAGCAGAGGGAAGAACAAGCAAGAGGGAAGATAGAGGCAGAGGGAGAAGGGAAGAGCGGAGGGCTCTTAGCAGTTGGGTCCCCAGTGTGAGAGCGTGATTCCGGCAGCTCGCGGCAGGAGACTCTTAGAGGCTGTAGCTTTGCTTTATTGGAGCCTGGAAATCAGTAAACAAGACTGATGTGTGTTGGGATAGGATGCTAAACCCACTACCGCACTCTCCATCATCTCTTTGTATCTGTCTTTTTCTGTCTATCGCTTTCAATTTCTGTCTATTGTCTATTTTGGTCTGTCAGTTTCTCTTAGTCATTCATGGCAGTACGCTGCTGGATACCCAACTTCCTTCATTCTCTATATCTGTCTCTGAATAGCATTTTAACTATGGTAGGATGATAAATCGGTAACAATAATTATTACGTGATATAAATTCCCTCAATAAACGATAACAAGAGTTTGATAAATGTTCTATATAATGTTTATGCAGCAAAGGCAGAGTAAAAGTGCCCTAGTGAGATCCAGTGTGAAGAACTTGAATTCAGCAAAGAGCACAAGTCTCCACAGACACTACAAATTGTCATCATTTACCATAGATTTACTGTGGTAGCACTAACTGCACCATGATTTTTGTGTCAGAAATGTGGGTATTCATGTCGAATTTTATTATATTGTACATTTCTAGACATTTTATTTATGTTACTATTGATATTATGAGGCAACACACACCTGTTTCTTGATTTGAAATAATTTCACTCATTATAACATGTAGAACTAAGAATTTCTTTTATTATTTATTTATTTTTTTTATTTTGGTAAGGAAAAATGACTGGAAAAGTGTAAAAAAATTCAAAAACGTGAATTGTTCATCATGCTCTGTCCATAAAACATAGTTTAAAACCACTGTTAAAACCATCTGGTTTTTACAACTATCACATCTACCTTTAAACTTAAAAGAAATTAAAAAAAAATTACATTTATCATGACAATTATCAATATCGACTATGAATTTAAATTTAACCATTATTTTAGCCATTACTAAAATAGGAGATAGTCACTAACCTCTTAAACAATAAAGCTTGATATATCATTACTTCCAGCAAAATCTTGCGAGTAGGTCTACACAATTTGTGGTCAATATCTAACATCTAATATTTTTCTGGAAAAAAAAAAAAAAAAAAAAAAAAATATATATATATATATATATATATATATATATCACATTCACAACTTTAAAATGCAATTAAAAAAAAGCTAGATTTGCTGTGCTGGTTTGTTGTACAGCAAAATTTGGGCAAAAATTATATATTATTATGAATATAAAATAATAATAATAAATACAATTAGTATTATAATAGCAATAATTATTTATTTTATTGCACAATACTAGTAAAATAATATTTCTTATTTTATTTACTAAAAATAATACTAATAATGTTTTTATTAGTATTAAAATATTAATCTTTTTTAAATAATAAAAAAGGCTGCATCACTGTTTTTTTGTTTGTTTGTTTGTTTGTTTTTTTGGTAATGTAGCATTATGCATGCATATTTATAGCCAACTAAACTGAGGCACTAAATGTAAGCTCTCTCTAATAAATCTTATAGAAGATTCATTTTTGCAAATCTGTTCACTTGGACAGTTAATTTAAATGCACCAGTTTATTAAAACGGTAAATTACATAATTATATCAATTATATAATAATATCAATTATATAAATGATGGTGTACTCTAGTTATATTAGGGTTATTTTGTGAATAAATCTGTTCAAATCTATCATCTTAATTACGATTCTTGTTGTTTTTGTGTTAGAAAAATACTGCTCTGATTGCAAAGAAAAGTATATTAATTCATTGCCTTGTAGTGCAACATTCCTGTAGTTTAACTACTTGAAATTATGAGCACCTTGATGCTTTCCCCAACAGTGTTTTTTTATACATGTCTATATGATTAAGTGCATGTGTAAGTGGGTGTACGCTAGTACTTGCCTGAAGCTCCTTCCCTGTCAATTTCTTTTCAATTGCAACCTTTTCTGCCCCACTTTCTAATCTTAGAGGAAAGAAATCAGACACACAATCAAGCACTGCTGCCCATGAGGGCCCTCAAATCACCACGAAGAACAAAAAAAGATGAAAACGTAAAAATGAAAGGCTAAAAATGCCATTTACCCTCGTCAACCATCTGTAACGTGCACATTTATGCAATACTGCCCTGACAACCTATAATTCACAACTCAATTACCATTCCTAAAAGTGCACCGTATGCACAGGGACTTTGGACACCCAAGTGGACGCCCGCACAAAATTATTTGTCATGATTAAATGACAGTTTTTTTGATTGGCGCTGATTTGTTGACAGCTCTGGTCAATCAGGGGAGAGAAGCAGTCGGATAAACATGAGAAACAGAGAGAGAGAAACAGTGCAAGAACACTAAAATTAGGCCAAGAGCTTTCATCTGTCCATCAAAGACAGTGTAAAGACATGTGAAAATCAACAGCCTCTTTAAGTTCATTAGGTCCATAAAGAAAAAAAAATAAATAAATCAAATACATTGCTAAGCTATAAACCCAAAGTATAAGCCATTCAAAAAGATACTTAGTTTTTCCTTCAAAGAACAAACCAGTGACCCTAAATCTCACAGTCTAAAAATACCCATATAGAGCTGTCTTAATTTTACATTTAAAGGAATAGTTCACTAAGACATGAAGATTTGCTGAAAATGTACTCACCCTCAGGCCATCCAAGATGTATATGAGTTTGTTTGGTGAAATTTAAAGCATTACAGCACTTGCTCACCAATGGATCCTTTGCAGTGAATGGATGCCATCAGAATGAGTGTCCAAACAGCTGATAAAACTTCACAATAATCCACAAGTATTCCACATCACTCAAGTCAATAACCAATAAACATCTTATGAACCAAAAAGCTGCATCACAAAGATGCTGTTTTAAACATTTCAAAATGTTAATTGAGTCGTTAAGATTAGTTGTGGATTATTGTAATGTTTTTATTAGCTGTTTAGACCCTCTTAATGACGGCACCCATTCACTGCAGAATATAAATTGGTGAGCAGATAATGTAATGATAAATTTCTCAAAAAACTCATCTACATCTTGAAAGACAATTTTCACCTAAATCTGTGTCATTTACTAAATCTCATGTCTCTTCAAATCTACCTTGAAACACAGTAGTGTTGTCACAATGCCAAAATTTAGACTTTGATATGATACCCGACTAAAATATCTCAATACTACTACTGAACCGATACTACGACAAAAACATTGAACAACAGGAAGTAACTGAATAATAGATGAGGTTATAGTTATTTTATCTCCCTTTAAAAAAAATAATAATAAAAACCACATGCCAATGCTCCACAGGACTATGGTGAGCAACTGAGCCTACAGGTATATATAGATCTTTGCAATATTGGTAAGTTAGCTAAAAGGATAAAGCCAAATCTTATTTCATGATATAGTCAATTTATTTGACAATAAATACAGTGTTCTGGCATGAAACTCTAGAATGCAGTCCGATGGTCTAACTCAATCCGACAACATGACATCATAATCACATGACACAGCCAAGTGGTTCTCTCCTGTCTCAGAAGCCAATGAACTCACTGCCCAACATTCAAATATATGACTAGTGCTAGATGTAGCAGTCTGCAGCATGCTTCAGAAACCCGACACCTTCCCCAGCTCCACCTGTATAGATCTGCTACGACATGATTCATGTATGCTATGGGGGTTATTCATATGTTATGTGCAGACGAAATTTCTTACATGCTAACAGCAGCATGTTGTGGATGTATTGGCAGTAGCAAGTCTCGGCAGTAGCAGCAGCAGCAGCGTAGCAGATCTATTCCGCCAAGACCAAATACATTAACATTGTCATGTACATTACCATGTCAATCCTTCCGAGAGTTGTCATGACAGAACTATTTATATCATTTATTTAATTTCTGATATTTTATCTTTGTTATCAATAATAAGAACATAGATGCAAGTAACAAACTAAAGGACAAATACAATAAAACAAGGGCACAAATGAAATAACTAGGCCCTTATGAACTTTTTTTTCCAAATTCTGTTGTTTTGTTTTTTTTCTGTTTTAATTTTTCTGGATTCTGTTTTTTTCGTTGGTTACATTAAAAACTATTAAGAAAAAAATATGTCCAACTAATTGAAATCATAAAACATACACAATTCAACAGCAATTTATTAAAGTTTATTCAATTTAATTTTTAAGGCCCTATGAAATACGTTTTATTATTTTTCCCAGTTCAGTTTTATTTTTATAAAATTCTGTGAATCTGCTTTTCCAGTAATTTTCTGGATTACATTTTGTTTACTTAAATTTTAATAATCATTTTATAAAAAATAATTTGATTTTAGAACTAATTTATATATATATATATATATATATATATATATATATATATATATTTTTTTTTTTTTTTTTCCAGGTAAACTTTCCTTAAATATTGTTTAAATAATAATTTTCTTAGTAGTAGTAGCACTATTATTACTTTAAGAAATATTTCTGTCAGGTTAAGCCGAACTTTTTTTTTGACGGGTTGCTGTGAAAACCTTTGCATTTTTATGTATGATACAACAACGTTTTTTTTTTTCTTAAAAGTAATGGTAAAATGTTCATGAAGTGATTTTCACAGCAGTTCTAGAGATTACGTTTATGTATTCATGTACTCATATATTGAGGCTGTAGCCTCAGGAAATAGAGCTATTGTTATTAACTCAGGAAATAGAGCTATTATAAAAATGAATTCTTAAAGAATTGGTACTAATAAAATGCAGAATCATACCATTTTTAAAAGCAGGTATTGCAATACCTTTTCAGTACCGCTCTATTGTGCAACACTACTACACAGAATTTTTTTACCACTCTAAAGAAGCTTTTGTGAAACGTAAATGTTCATAGATGTTAAAGCTTCTTGGGGCCAGAAAAGAACCTTTATTTTTAAGAATGCTTTGTACGTGTTGATCACAACCTTTCTCAAATCTCCTGTGCACATTACTCTCTAAAACCAGATGTTTTTGGCAACAAAGCCACAACTGAGTTTGACTATGTGAAATAACTCTAACTGAAAGTAGCGGCGCACATTCCCTTACTTAGCATTTTGAAGTGTGGCATCTGAGGGATGATTGGTCTCCTCTCAGAGTGCAATAAGAGCGTGTGCACCTGGCCACAACATCTCATTCACAGATGTATTTTCCCTGGAGGAGCTTGTCTCTGAAGCCCTCAGAGAGCAGCAGTAATGAGAGGAATGGATTGTATTGATGCTAGTGACCCGCGGTCCACGGAGGAATAAAACGAAACAGTGGCGACTGACAGGCTTCATTACACATCCTGTAAGAACGCATTAAGGTGCCCTCATCCCCACCTGAGTCACCTTTCTCTCTGTATATCTTTCACTTGCTCTGCCCATAGAGAAAACAAAACATAAATGAGATCTCCTTATTATTACCACTGATTCTCCTAGGCAGCAATGAGACTAAATGGAGAGCAAAAGGAGATATGTGCCTAAATCTCTTTTCTCTTTCGTTTTCTTCTCTCTTTTTTTTGCTCTATACTATTACTGTACATCAAAAATTGTCTCATTTGTGTCCATTTTTATTTATCTTAAATAATGTTAAGAAGCATATTCGGATTAAATCATTACATTAATGAAACTCACTGAACATTTTATTTTTATCTTAATAATAATTATCAATTCCATCAAATTAAAGTTGTATTCTATATAAGCGGTTACTTTCTAAGATTGCTCTAAAATTATATTAAATATTACATTATTATTATATATATATATATATATATATATATATAACAAAATAAAATATATTATATTATATTATATAATAGTATTATTATACCTTCTATTTTATTCCATAAAAATAAAGTATATTAAGTATTAAGTATTATATTATATTATATATTTTATTTTATTACCATTTTAAAATAATTCTCAATAATTGTACATATATATATATATATATATATATATATTATTATTATTATTATCTTAATGATAATCATTCTCAATTCCATCATGATTAAATTTGGGACGCTCTAAACTGGCAGCAGTCTGAATAACACTTATCATGCATAGAAGCACCATCCAAAAAACCCTAACCTAACTTCATTAGGTCTCCTGAGCTATGAAATAGCAACCTCGGAGCAATACCATTTTCATGTGGGTACACTCTACAATTTCTCCTTTTCATCAGGTCTTTTGCATCCTTGGTGTAATTCACTGAACACTGTATTAAGTGCCGCCTACAATCAGGAGAGGAGAGACTGATATCGGCGCGTCTCCACGGGGTTTAATGACGGAAGGATCATGCCGCGGCCCAATTTCCTCCCCTGATTAGACAATCAGATCCTGATGACATCAACATGCGCAGATGGTGCTTCTTCAGCCGTTTATTTATTAATGAGTGCTTGTGTATTTTTATCAGATGGGGCCTGATGCTAGTGCCCCCAACAGAGAAAAATTACTCGACTTTGATGTTTTCGACTGGATTTTGTTTGATGCTGTTGACGACCCCGTTTCCTTAAAACAGTGCGTCTCAACTGGCTTTGCTTCAGGACCCAGATTTTACTTTGGACATCAAGTGTCCTAATCAGGCATGATGCAATAAAGCATCATAAAGAGTGGAAATCTGTGTTTTTGTCCAAATCAACCAAGCTAAGAGTAATACTAGGAGCAATAATATGATCTACCCACTGAGAGATTTTATTGTTTTTTTTTGTTTTGTTTTTAAAACAAGAAATATTTTTCTGAAACCCCAACAGCTTATATTTTTGGGTCACAACCCAGCTGAAAACCACTGCTTTAAAAAAAAAAAAAAAAAAACTGCCATTTTCTGAAAACCACCATCCATTTGTGGGAAAGGTGCTTTCACTACAGCAATCCTAAACTTCTTTAGTGGCTTGAAAGGAGCACACTACCCTCCAAAATTGTCATTTATAAGGATGTAGCGTCTTTCCAATGGAGTGTCTGGAGGCCGGAGTGTTTTGGTGTCAGATGTAGTGTGTAGGGAGCAAATGGGGTTAAATAAGCTAGCGGGGAGAGACGCTGTTGTGTAGCTGACTCTATTGTCTTTAAGGGTGCTGCGAGACAGAGGTTGTTGAGCGCTGCAGGAGACGGCTGAGTGAGAGTGACAGCGAACTTGATTGCCATTTGTCTCGCTGTGAACAACTGCCGCGCTTCCGAGGGAGAAGGGCTGAGAGAGAAAGAGATAGACTTCGAGACAGACGGGAGGCCAGAGTGCCTTCTCCATATAACAAGAGGCCGACAGAGAGAAGCATGAAAGGAAAAAGCATGAACAAAATGAAGGAGAGACTCAGATATGACTGAAGAAAATGGATCTTGGGAACTGCTGAAAAAAAGCAGCTGGGAAAGGAACTGATCACCCAAAAATTAAAATTGACTCATCATATTTTGTTATTTCAAACCTGTATAATGTTTGTTTCTTAATAAAACATAAACTGACCATATCTGTTAAGCACCCTCAGATTGCAGATTTTCAAATAGCTGTATCTCGACCAAATATTGTCCTATCCTAACAAACTATACATCAGTGTAAAGCTTATTTATTCAAATAATTAAACCTTATGACTGGTTTTGTGTTTTATAGTCATACATGGCTTCAGAAGACTGGGAATATGGTGCTAAAGTCTTTGTTAGAAAGTTATGAACCATGAACCAAACTAACCAGCTATGAGGTTAATCACAACATTTTTTGATTTAGAGCAAAAAAGTATTAACAAATCAGACAAAAAGACAAAGAAACCTGCACTAAAAATCTTAAAGGGATAGTTTACCCAAAAATGAAGATTCTATCATTAACTCACCGTCATGTTGTTCCAAAACCATAAGACCTTTGCTCATCTTTGAAACACAAATAAAGATATTCTTGATGAAATCCGAGAAGTTATTAGTTTTGTTGTTTTTTTTTGCGTACAAAAAGTTTTCTCAGGGCTTCATAACATTTTCTTCAGTCATATATGAGTCTCTCCTTCACTCCTTACTAACTTTCTGGGCCTTAAACGTGTCAGTTGCATTGTTGTCTACGCAGAGTCAGAAACTCTTGGATTTCATCAAAAAATATGTTAATTTGTGTTCTAAAGATGAACAAAGGTCCTACGGGTTTGGAACAACATGAGGGTGAGTAATTAATGACAGAATATTAATTTTTTTTTGGTGAACTATCTCTTTAAATGAGTTAAAGAACTGAAATCCCATGTAGCACTGCGAATTACATAACTGAATTAAAAATCATTTAAATATAAAATGATTAAAGTATTATTCTCTGACTGGTGGATGTTTGTTTGTAGAATCATGGGTAATGTAGTTTTTCCACTACATTGTTAAACAATTATTTAAATTGAAATAAGGCTGACTGACAGCTTCAACACAAGCTATATATCTGATTAACAACCTCGCAGTTCACAATAGGTCTAAAAGGTTTATAAGATATTATTTAAAATCAATTCCGCTTTAAACAAAATGAATGGGATTTTTGCTTCCAGAACCTGACTGCTATAATGACTTCACAATTTACATTTTTGGGTGAACTACTCCTTAAAAAATTCCTCCGAAGATGAGAGTAAGGCATGTAGGTGTATCCCATACCTGTGGGAACGGCCGCGTCCATGGAGGGCTTCTCCCAGGTGTTGACTTGCTCCCAGGCGAAGCCATTAGTCCCCAACGCCACGCTGTAGCCGCAATTACTGTAGTGCTCTTCAAACGAACAGCTGCCTACAGAACACACACGAGAGAGAAGAGGGGAAGATGGCATATGTCAACATGATTAAGCCACGGAGTGCCATCATTACTTCATCTTCGCTAAAAACACGATTTTCCACCGCATTAAGCTTTATGCTAGCCGGGAGCTAAGGATTAGAAAGCCAGGATGAAATAGCACTAATTAAATGTACTCGTTTTAACACATCTTCTTGTTTTGTAGCTTTGAGAGAGGGTTTATTTAAGCAGTAAGGTGCAAGAGGGCGTGCTGTATTGTGAGTATAGACATGACTAAACGGCCATTGCTATTTATGACGTGTAGCGGAGTGACACAATACAGCGCAGCCTTGACTTGCTGCTTTTATGAAATGGTTACCACATAAACAAATTAATCAAGATCACAGATTTTTATTCAAATGCTATGTTATAAAGTAAATTAATAAAATATATACTCTGACTATTTAAATTATATTAAATTATATTATATTATATTAATAAAATATATATCTCTGACTATTTAAATTATAATTGATTTTAAATTTTATTAATAAATTATATTTATACATCATGGTATTTTTTGTAGTCAACTTAATTTTGACAAGTGCAATATTGACAAAAAAACCCTCAGTGGGATGCCTAAGTTTACTTTACAAATAAATCCTAATCTAATCATGACAAACTATATATCGTTGGAAAGGTAAATAGATATTTGACCCTTTTTTTGTTACAAATGATGTAGGAAAAGCAATCAATTTATATATGACAAGAGCGCACCTCAAAAATCTGACCTTTGTCAAAAAAACTTTCTTTGTTGTCTTTTTCCCTATCATGCTTTAGAAATCATAAGAAAATATATATATTAGTTGAAAACAGTTGAACAAAAAAATCCTTTGAAAACCGTTTTAAAATCAGATATTGCATTACCATGGAAAATGAACATCAAAATCATAATACAAAATGTTTTCGTCCATAAAATATAAAAATGTAAGTTTGAATACTGCATTTTCACGTCTATGTTCAAAAATGGAAGTGACAGCTAAAGGGTTAAATATTAAAGTAATAATTTATGAAACTATCATGAAATATATTTTTAAAAAATTATACATTTTCTGCATGCAAAAATAATTACAATTTTGAATGTGTTTTTGGGGCAAAATGTGATCTGAAAAAAAATTCTGAGATTTTTTTTGCCTCTACAACAGCAGATGAACAGGTTTTCACATACTATTACTATACTATGACTGGAATACTGTATTGACCAATCAGCACATTGCTATATATAATGCATATAAATATCCATTTTACAAATATGTATGGTAACACTTTATTTTAAAGTCCAATTCTCGCTATTAACAAGCAATTAAGTACAACTTTTTCCTAAATAAACTCTAAATTTGCTTATTAATAGTTAGTAAGTTAGTTGTTAAGTTTAGGGATGTAGAATATGTTCATGCAGAATATGTGCTTCATAAGTACTGATACACAGTCAATATGTTAATAATAGACATGCTAATAAGCAACTAGTTAATAGTGAGAACTGGTCCCTATACTAAAGCAATACCACATTTATTTATATTTCTCATTTCCTTTTATTTTAATTTCTGAATCTTTACAGGGTGGGCTGAACACGTCAGATATGTCTTATTTCAATTGGCCGTTACTTTCTGTACCACCCAACACAGAAATCGCTTTAGTTTGTGTGCATGTTAAGCGCTCAGATTCAACATGATGAAACTTCGCCCTGCAGGATACTTACATTTACATTTCTGCATATTTCAAGGACCAAATACTCATTGCTGTCTTAATTTGCCCCTGCGTATTAAGCTACACAAGAGGATTAAAATGCTACAAAAATAATTAATTTGCCACGAGCGCCGAAAGGCGATGAATCCTACAATACTAGCAAGACTCGCAAACCACATCAAAGGTATTCTCAAAGAAATCGCACAACCGTAAAAAAACAATAATAGTAAAATATTCAGAATTTTCCAAGGGGAGCAATCGGATAGCCTCGTGATCTATTGAAGGAAAAAATTAACCAGTCAAAGACGTGATTTTGTGGAACACGCCTGCCCACTGGGGTTCAGTTAGACAGCAGCAGCAGAAGAAATGAGGTCTCCTGTAGTTTATGTAACCCTCGCTTTCTAATTGCCTTTGAAGTGTGTGCACATTCATACTGCCACCCTGCTCGTCCCTGGCCTACGCTGGGAAAAGAAGATGTTTTCATACTTAGAATCAAACAATTGTCAAACTGTTAGCATAGCATAGCAGTGCATGGTTTTTTGTTCTGTATTTTAGGTTGTTTAGGGATTCATGCACATTTGGGTACATAGAATAGCACTTATAGCATCTAAAGCCTTTTATATATGTACAGCTTTAGAGACGTACAAAGACTTTTCGAAACCTCTGACTTGTCAGAACGTTTAAGAGTTGAGGTGACAGAGTTTAAAACTCAAACACAAACCCATGGCAGGACTTTGAGGAAAAACTTTCACTTTTTGAATAGCAAATTTGTTTAGAAATACTCAAGTACAGAACATAAGTGAAACACGTCTTGGTGAAACATATACATATAATTTCACTGAGTCATTGTTTAGAAATCACTCCGAACATAAAGAAACTGATGACAAAATAGTTAACTGCATTTAAAAAATGTTGAGGACATTATCTATGAACCGTTAAAGATTCTTAAACATTTCAAATCATATATGTGACCCTGGACCACAAAACCAGTCATAAGTCGCTGGGGTTTATTTGTAGCAATAGCCAAACATACATTACATGAGTCAAAATTATTGATTTTTCTTTTATACCAAAAATCATTAGGATATTAAATAAAGATTATGTTCCGTGAAGATATTTTGTAAATTTCCTACCATAAAAATATCAAAACTTAATTTTTGAAAAGTAATGTGCATTGCTAAAGAACTTAATTTGGACAACTTTAAGGATGATTTTCTCAATATTTAGATTTCCCTCAGATTATAGATTTTCAAATAGTTGTATCTTGACCAAATATTGTCATATCATAACAAACCATAAATCAATGGAAAGCATATTTACTCAGCTTTCAGATGATGTACTATAAATCTCAATTTCGAAAAATTGACTGGTTTTGTGGTCCAGGGTCACATATATGTAATAAGGTTTATGTTTTATAGTATCTGCTATAAGCAGTGTCTATCCAAACCAATGGAAGCAAGTACTATACTATACTGCACATCCAAATATTTACAAGCACAAATGAGAACACAGCGCACACACACTCACACACAGATGTAAAATAAGCACAAGTTCTACATTTCTCCTCTAATTAATGTTGCCTACCAATTTGATCCATTATTGATAAGTTGCCCCACAGCAGACAAGCAACAGTTTCCAATCTCATCAGCGGCAGACATGGCAGAGGTACGAGCTCAACTCGTCCCTCACATCTGCTGCTCACGGCTCCACACCTCTCACAGCGCGCTGGCATATGCCCTACTGCTGGCACGCCGTCAATACGATGTTTATCGAATCTAACGCTCGTGCTGCCCTATCAGGGGCGCTTGATGAACTTAGAGATGATTTCACAGCGCAGGAAAGTAAGAAGTGAGATTTAGGGCGGATGTGGAAGGGGTGGATGGGTAACATCTGCTAGATTAACAGAAGGGTTTGTTTACACTCTGAAAAATAACTGGCGTGTACAGAAACAGAGGTGTCACAGCCCTTACTGTTCACTTTAACTGCAACATAAATAAGCGTGTCTTATAATGCCACTAATTTGCTTTTAAAAATATAATGAACAGACAGAAACAACAGAGCGACAGAAAGAACAACAGACAGAACGAGACAATAATAGAACGACAGACAAACAGAACAGACAGAACGACAGACAGATTGATAAAATAATAGAACAGATGGAATGGTAGAATGATAAAACAACAGACAAAAAGACAGAGCAGACACAATGACAGACAGAATAATAGAATGATAAAACAATGACAGAATGATCAAATGACAGACAGAACAATAGAATGAAAATGACAGAGAAAAACAGGAAAAACAACTGAAATGATAAAAGGACAGACAGAACAACAGACTGAATGGAGAATGATAAAATAACAGACAGAACAATTGAATGATAAAATGATAGAATGATAGAATAATAGAAAACAACAGACAGAACGACAGAAAGATAAAAAAGAAACTGATCAACAGAATGATATAAAACGACAGACTGAAGGACAGAATGATAAAATGACAGAATGGCAAAGATAACATAACAGACAGAATGACAGGAAGATAAAACCACAGACAGAATAACAGAATTATAAAACGACAGATAGAATGACAGAACGATAAAACAACTAACAAAATGACAGAATGATAAAACGACAAACAGAATGACAGTGATAAAACAACCAGTTAGAATGACAAAATAAGAAAACAACAGACCAAGAGACAGAATGAAACAACAGACAGAATGTCAGATGATAAAACGACAGAGAACATCAAAATGATAAAATGACAGACAGAACAACAGAAAAATAAAATGACAGACAGAATGACAGAATGGTAAAAAGAGACAGAATGATGAAATGACAGACAGAGCGACAGAATGATAAAACAACAGACAGAATGATGAAACGACAGACAGAACAACAGAATGATAAAACGACAGACAGAATGATGAAACGACAGACAGAACGACAGAATGATGAAACGACAGAATAATGAAACGACAGACAGAACGACAATGATACAATGACAGACAGAACGACAGAATGATAAAACGACAGACAGATTGATGAAATGACAGACAGAACAAGAGAATGATAAAACGACAGAATGATGAAACGACAGACAGAACAACAGAATGATGAAACGACAGACAGAACAACAGAATGATAAAACGACAGACAGAATGATGAAACGACAGACAGAACGACAGAATGCTAAAACGACAGACAGAATGACAAAATGATAAAACGACAGACAGAATGATGAAACGACAGACAGAACGACAATGATAAAACAACAGACAGAACGACAGAATGATAAAACGACAGACAGAAAGACAATGATAAAACGACAGACAGAATGATGAAACGACAGACAGAACGACAGAACAATAAAATGACAGACAGAACAACAATGATAAAACGACAGTCAGAAAGACAATGATAAAACGACAGACAGAATGATGAAATGACAGACAGAACGACAATGATAAAACGACAGACAGAGCGACAGAACAATAAAATGACAGACAGAACAACAATGATAAAACGACAGTCAGAAAGACAGAATGATCAAACGACAGACAGAACATCAGAATAAATACAGGACAGAGAACGACAAAAGGACAGACAGAATGATAAAAGACAGACAAATTGACAAAACGTCAGAAAGTGACAGAACAATAAAACAACAGACAAAACAACAGATTGATAAAATGATAAATCAACCGTCAGAACAGTAGAATGATAAAACAACAGACAGAATTATGAAACAACAGAGAAAACAATAGAACAACAGATAGAACGATAGAGTGATGATGGATGGATGGATGGATGTTTAGGCAGGCAGACCTTTGTTATCACAAATGTTATAAATCAACTGTAGCATAACATGAAACATCTACTGGAATGACAGCTGAATGTTTTGAATGTTCACCTATACTTTTAATTCTTTATTTAAGATCTTAGTTAATAGATACTGATGTTACGTTCATGTTTGAGAGTTTAATTGCATTAGTCATAAGCATATGCTGTGTCTTTCTTGGCCCTCACCAGCGGCATTTCCAGTCGAGCAGACAAATAGCCAGTTTGAAACTAAAGTGATTATGTCCACCCCACTAAGCACAGATAATAGCTCAGATATCTGTTGTTAATGCAGCGCTCACAGTACTGTTTAAAATCCCATCATCTGGATATAGTTTATTTTCTGTTCCAAGCCACATTCAAATCCATTAAAGGTTTTATTTGTGTGCAAGAAACATACAGAAAATCCAAGCCAAATTGAGAGGGGGTCATTTTTTATGAAGTACTTGTTCATGTCCTCCATGACAACTTTAAAAGATAAAGATCTTAATTTATTTGTTCTCTATCTCATCATTTGCATTTGGTTTTCACTAAATTGGTTATTGATTTACATATTTTTCATAGGTTTTTATATAAAACTGCAAAAGCTCTTTACATGTAGTTCCTTCCAAGTTTCTGTCCATTTGCAGAAATACAACCTTAAATATAAGCATATTCATTTCATAAAACATTACAGAGTTTAAACTGCAATGCAAAACATAACCCAGAGATTTTTTTTTGTCAATATTATTGATAACAAGAGATGGCTGCAGTTGTGATTATGGAGTTCACAGGGAAAAAACCAACCCCCCCCCCCCCCCACTTTCCCAGAAGCGGACAACTCCAATCAGATCAGACGGGAGCACGAACCAGGAGCGAGCGAGCCAATTTAATCCACAAAACACACACACACACACACACACGTTGTGAAGGCAACCTCGCACGGCTTGTCGCTCTGAATTAAGCAAGAACGGCCTGACACGAGCGTACGACGAGAAAGGAAACTCCACATCACACGCTCACTTGTTTCCCCGTCTCCCAACACCTTTTAGCACACAAACACGAGTGGCCGCTCTCTAGCAAGCTTGTCACTCATTCAATGTAGCAGCTCTGTCAACCTGAGCTAATGCAACTTTTTCCACCTCACCTGCCGCCTTTAACCTCGTCCGCTCGGGCCACAGAATCCATTGTGCGCTGCAAATCTCTCCCATCCATCATCTGTGCTACAGGTGCAGCCGTGCCTGCCGGATGGACGCCGATTTCCTAGTTTCATTTACAACAGAAGGACAAAAAGGTGCCAGTCCACCCACGCCTGAGCAGATATTTACCACCCAACCCGACGCCAACTTCCTAATTGTTCAAACTCATTCATACGTCCCCATATATTAGCTGTACACACCTCAGCGATTCCTTCATTTAGTACACACTACACCCACACAAAGACAGCAGGACTCGGGTCCTCCAAGAACAGGCATCCAACAGACATTCACACTTTCTCCAGCGCGAGTGGGAAGTGTCGTGTTGCTCGAGTAGGTTTTCACGCCTTTAAAGCACTACACGGATTACGGGGTTCGGTACCCCGCACTGCTCCCAAGGATCCACACGTTGCGCGACGCGCTAAAAATCACATTTTACACCTTTGGTTGCAACACTCTGTAGCTAAATACCAGCGCTAAAAAAGCATTTTTGACCGGACATTCAGTGCCAAACCACTTTCCCCCATAGACCAAGTGAAAAAGCAACATGCTTTTGCCAAAAACTCAATTCTCACCTTTTGCAATACCCTGCAGTTCTGCTGACAAATGGTGTGTTTATTCCTTTACAGTGCTTTTTTTGTTGAATAATTGCTAAGAAGTAATCAGTTGCCATATGTCCATTTCAAAAACTCTTGAGAATTTGATTAGTGCTACTAGTCGACTTGGTTGAACTTCTTTTGACCCAGTTTGCTCTGATCCACTTAGCACATACCGACTCCAGCTGAAACTTCCTACAGACATGGGATTCTTTCAGATATTATTCTCACTTTCCCACTGAGTTGAACAGGCCTGATATTTTACCTCAAAGGCTCATGTGAAATCTCTTCCTCCAGGTTTCTCAGAAGAAAGCGGCCTATAATACTCTGCCTGCTTAGACCAGATCGGACAAGCTTAAAGGGATAGTTCACCAAAAAAAGAAAATTCTGTCATGTCATTCCAAACCCATAAGACCTTTGTTAAGAAAACACAAATGAAGATATTTTTGTTGAAATCCGAGAGCTTTCTGACCCTGCAGAGACAGCAACTCAACTACCATGTTCAAGGCCCAGAAAGGTAGTAAGGACATCGATAAAATAGTCCATGTGACATCAGTGGTTCAACCCTAATGTTATGAAACTGAGAATACTTTTTGTGCATAAAGAAACAAAAATAATGTCTTGACTCAACAACTTCTCTTACTACCCTTCTGGACCTTGAATGTGCCAGTTGCGTTACTGTCTACGCAGGGTCAGAAAACTCTCGGATTTCATCAAATATATCTTAATTTGTGTTGAGGGTGAGTAATTAACGATAGAATTTTCATTTTGGGGTGAACACTCCCTTTAACTATCCTTTTACATGGCCAATGTTAGTCCTTTAAAAACACAAGCTGGTCAATCTGGTTATCATTAAAAAAGTATGACTACAAATGTGATTTTTTTTTATACAACAGTTCAATAAACAAGAAGTTAATATTAAAAGACTTAAGTTTTAGCCAGCATATTTTCAGTTTTTGATTAATTTTGCCAACAAAAACCATTCCAAACACAGCCACAGTACTTGTTTGTGTCTTTGAGCAACAGGACAGTGTTACGTTTCTGAATGAATCAACCGTTTAAATGATTTGGTTCAATCACAATGACTTATTAACATCAACTTGCTGACACCTACTGGCGGTTTTAACTTCACATTCAAAGTATCTTTTCACTTTTAAAATAATTTCAAATATAGCTGCAATAACATGAGTAAAAACACCTAAATGCCACTTCATATACAACTTCTGCAAAGATGAATTTTGTTGATACTGATTTAATTTGTTTGGTAACAGCCTAAATGTATTATTATTATAATTGACTAATTAAATGTAAAAATTTGACTTTTTGGGGGGGAAGGAACTTTACAACAGAAAAAACTTGTTGACAGCCTGGTACAAAAAGTGGTTTTGGTCTATATAGCTAATTTTGCCCTTTATGTCAACTGTGAGGGGGGGTGGATTTTTTTGTAACTCATTTAAATTATATTAAGCCTTAAAGTTTTGCATAATTAAGGGAGTGGCCACTTGAGTGACAGGTGGATTGCCGCTGCTGTCACCATTGTCGTGCTAGACGGGCGTCTTTTCGCCCATTTCCGATTATCCAGGAGTGACACGATTCCAAGATGGAAACGCTCTTCAAAAACCTACGGACGTCACGGACAATACATCCATATTTTTTACAGTCTATGGTGTACACACAAAAACCTTGGAAAAGTTTGAAAAACTCACGAAAAACTTGCTACCATGATGCGAATGTGTACAAATGCAATTTGTGTATACACTCTTAAAAATAAAGCTTCCAAAGAGTGTAATAAAATTGACTATATTGACACTGAAATAGTTATGTGCGATATTAACAAAAAATATCATGATTTTTTTTAGGATTTTATCGATAATTATAATTAGACTTTATTTTGCCGTGTGTGTTTTTGTGCTTAAGGACTACTATGCTGACTCCTAAAGTTTTTGATATTGTTCATTTTCTATGTGAATAAGAAGTAGCTGTTTCTCAGAAGATTCCTAAAGTGGTTTTAATGCACTGTTAATGTGCAGTCATATTTACTGTTGTTCGACAAATTTCGCAGGCAAATGCAGTCATTTCTGGAATTTTTGTGAGGGCAAAATCCCACACAGTACTTTCCCACAGTTAGACATGTGAGTTCGCTGTTGATAATAGACCATGGAACTTGGTTTTGCCAATGTGATGGCACCTTTAGGTAGTTGCTCTGATTTTCTGTGTGTTTACAAATGTGTTTCTTACTGAATCAAGTTGCACTAAGTCTGATCTATTATAAAAGTAATAGCGCATGCAATTTGAGGTATCATTTATGTCTGAAGCACAACTGGTGTGAGAACCCTCCTAAGTGATGCTTGCCTATGGGAAAATACCAATAATTAATGTTTGCTGCATAACTCCCTGTTACATTTTTTTCTTGGGAATTTGTATTTGTCAGTTTAAGACTTTACAGCTCACTTTTCCACCTCATTTTATGGAGTTCCCCGCCTGCAGACAGACAGACTCACAGTCTCAATACTGTATGTCCTTGGAAGTTAATTATTTTTTTCCCTCCACAGAGGCCAAGTGGAGGTTGGCAGCCGAAACAGCAGAATTCACGCGCAGGGAAGGTAGAGCCGCCTCAGGTAACGTCGAATACACCTCAGGAGACTCTCTCTCTGATTAAAAATGACAAATGTTCCAGTGCTGCACTTTAGGTCTTAAAAATTTGCCAATAAAAATTATTAGCTGCCACAAACTGCATGTCCTGCAGTTTTTCTTCCCTTAAAAAATGATTACTAGAGAAATGAAAGCTCATTCAGGCAGTAAAACACGTCTGCGTGTGCAACTCTAAACAACTGTTTCTGCTGCTTCGGACGGGTCGTAAATAAAAACGTCCTCCTGCTCTCTCACTCGTCCCGGGGCAGACAATGAGAGGACATACTGTACATGCGCACACCAACAACAAATATCCTCACAAACTTCAAGTGCCATGTTCCAACTAATTTTCACACATTTTTATGATCATACTAAATATTCAGCATCTTCTACAAATGACTAAAATCTCAATTTGTTTTTGTAATTATTATGGGTCTCAAATGTCAAATTTCACCATAAAACTAACATGAACACAATAAATATAAAATTACATTTTCATCAAGAATACAAAGTCTAGGAGTTATTGCGCCTTGAAGTTAGTTTCATTACCATAATGCGCTTTTTGTAAATAATATATTTTTTGTAAATGATTAACTGCCAATATTCTCATAAGCAATTCCTCTTTTTTTTTTACATTTTAAAAATTTTATATTACAGTAAAAATTAATATAAAAGTGTAATATAAAATCATATAAAATGTATATGCTTATAAATAATATATCAGTATATTTTTGCATTACAGTACAGAGAATGCATAAACATATGCAACAAAAACAGAAAACCCTTATAACCAAGAAATAAAATAAACAATACATATGAAATATTTAAAAATTTAATACATAAATATTTAATTATCAATATTTTTAAATATTAATCATTAATATTATACATTTATTTTATTTTATGGTGGAAATGTTCCTGACAGACTTCATAAGGTCAGCAACACACAGTTTCCAAACAGCAACAGAAGGTTTTTATTACCAAGGCGCTCACACAAACACACACCCTCATTCACACAGCAGCTTTAATATGTCAGTACAATGCCATCCATCTCTGTCTGTTCCTATCAGCTCAACTGCTATCACTGGCTCACATGCACACACACACACACAAACAAACACGCCAGAGGAATACACGCTTCAAAGAGCTGTTAAACTTCCCATTTAAGGCTTTTCAGCCCTGAAGTTATAGGTTATATGGGGTCGTACTATGCACACTCATATGTAAACACACTTTTTGATGCCAGTGTTTTCAACTCCTTTTGTCTTCGGAACAATAAAAAAAAAAAAAACAATAACTGCAATAAACAAAAACAGATGAAGAAAGTAGTACATTGGGTCATTAAAACATAATCAGATCAATGCATATAATTAAAAACAGCAAACACTGGCCATTACAGTTCAGTATATACCAGTAATGTCAATCCATTTCTGTCTGTACCAACTCTTAACCTTTCTTTAATAGCAGCTCCCTGTGAACATCACAACCCTAGAGCACTACCTACAACAATGCAACAGTGCGCTGAAACCCTCCTGCACTCTGTACAAGCCATAATGGATCTCTGTGTCTGAAAACCGCAAACGTATTGTGAGTGTTTTCAGCTGTGCGGTTTGTTAGGTTTAACGTCACACTGAAGCTTCAGGGTCATGCATGTCTCTTGGGAAATTTTCACCCTGGGAGATGCTTGTTACGTGTGAGACATGTTCGACAAAACCTATCAGCCCAAAAAAAAAGAAAGAAAAAAATGACTGAAGTGGCAGAGCGAAACTATTGAAAATATTGAGAGCGTTTTAGGAGGAACACTAAAAGCATTGTCAAAGTGCACTTCAAAGTGCCCTTCTGCACGGGGTTTGAACTGAACACGCTCATTTGAAATACTCCCGGCACCCAGGCTGTCAAAAACCCGAGAGTGTGAAATACCAGAAGGGGGGGGGGGGAGAAAGTTCAAGTGCTGAGTGAGAAATGAATGTCAGAGATCTTCACCTGCACGACTGTTCTCGAAGAAAGCTCATAGTAACAAGCTTGACTGTGCGATTTGCATGAAGTTTTACATCAGAAGGTGTAACATCTTGCCGTTTATAGTGCAATAATGACCGCTCTTTCATGCTGCGGTTCTAAGATTAAAGTGCACCCAAAAATATATATATTTGTGCACCACATGAAAGACATTTTCCTTAAACATGATTTGCTATATTCCAAGTGTCCTGAAGGCATACAACAACTTTATGTGAATGAAACTTAAGTCAGTAGTCATTGAAAATCTATATATGGTGTCATTATTATCTAGGACTGCAAGATAAATCATATTTTAATAGCATAATCGTTTGCGAAATTTGCCTGCTGGTTAATGGTGCAGTTGCCAATATATATATATATATATATATATATATATATATATTCATTATATATGTACAATTATATATGGTGTCATTATGATCTAGGGCTGCAAGACAAATCATATTTTTTCAAACTTGATGACAATTTCTGGTTTTCACTTTTTTAATAGAATAATCATTTGCGATATTTGCCTGTTGGTTAATGGTGCAGTTGCCAAATGTCAAGAGTTGAAATCCCTCAATCTGACAGTTTCTCTTAAATGGATAAATTTTTTACCCAGTGGTTCACTTAATCTTCCCAACCTGGCAACCATGCTGCTGATGACAAAGATCTGTTTCTACTTAAAAGGCTCTTAAACAACTGAAATTAAGTCATTATAAGTTTATAAACAGATCAAGTACAAGACTAAAGAAACTGTATCACAAATTGAAAATAAAAATAATAATATGCATTATATATGTACAATTATATATGATCTAGGGGTGCAAGATAAATCATAATTTTTTCAATCCTGATAACAATTTCTGGTTTTCACTATTTTACTAGCATAATCATCTGCAATATTTGCCTGCTGGTTAATGGTTGTGGTTGCCAGATGTCAAGAGTTGAAATCCCTCAATCTGACTGTTTCTCTTAAATGGATCCATTTTTTACCCAGTGGTTTACTTAATCTTCCCAACCTGGCAACCATGCTACTGATGAATGAGATCTGTGTCTACTTTAACCCTTAACTGTCAGCATCCCCTCAGTGGGATGCCTAAATTTACTTCATCATTTTACAAATAAATCCTAATCTAATCATGACAAATTATATATTATTAGAAAGGTCTAAGACTTCTAAATGGATATTTGACCACTGTTTTGTGTTACAAATTATGTAGGAAAAGTAATAGATTAATTTATGACAAGAGTGCACCTCAAAAAATCTACTTCTGACCTTTATCACAAAAAGAGCTTCTTCATTGCCTTTTTCCCTAACACACTTTAGAAATAATCAATTATATATCAGTAGAAAACTTAAAATCTCTAAATTCTTCCTTCTAAAACCATTTTAAAATCAGACATTGCATTACCATGGAAAATTAATCCAAAAGCATACTATATATGTACAATCAATAATAATAATGTTAAAGTAACTTAAGTATATAACAACTTTTACTTATGGGTGATCTATTCCTTTAAATATCAGAAAAAAACAATAATTGCAATAGATATTTGACAGTCGCATTGTCTAGCTAGCATCTACTTAGCTACTTAAAAAGAAACGGAATAAAAGATTTGTGTGTGTGCGTTTGATTGTCAATTTGACGCTTATTTATGCAAATATGCAAGTAAAAATGGAAACGTATTCTCATTTACTTCTTTAAAAGTTGTCGGTCAGCCTCAAGTGAGGTGTTAGCGAGCGAGAGTGGCTAATGAAAATCTTTCAGAGGGAAACAGAGGCAGTAAATTAGCATAGAAAAACATATTTCAATTGCCAATCTAATTTAGCACCCAGTGGCCTCTGGTGGGAGTGGTGTGTGTGTATTAGTATTCTACGAGGCTATTTGTATGTGTGTGTGAGCTTGTGTTTACCGTTCTCTGGCTGTGATTGTCAGTATTCTAGTCCAGCTCCGCTTGCTGAATTCTCAGCTGCATCAGGTCCCCGGCACTGTGATTAAATTGTGTATCTGTGCACGAGTGTGTGTACGCAACGGCTTTTATGCAGATGCTAAAGCAATAATTAAACCCCTACATTAACAGTACTGTACGAACACCGAGCAATAATAATGAGAAATCGTCAACGCGTGTTTTTGCACCGATGCGTTTGGGAGAAACATCGTCACATTTTTCGAGCTGATCCTTGCTTGAGGATTGCAATATTTTTCAAGCTTAACTCCCACTCTTTTTGTCTTTTCTCGCACTCTCTCTCAGGTGCTCATTACAGGTCCATCTACTGCTCTGTGTGCTCCACAGGGATGCCCACTCAGCCCCCTTCTCTTCCTGTCTTAGCCCCTCTCTCCCCTCTGTCTAACTCCACCCTCTCTTATTTCCCTTCTTTCACCCTTATCGTTGCCTGCAGAGGGAGTCGTGTGGTCCTGCGGTGAGAAGAGAAAGGCGGGAAAAGACAAAAATGAATTAAAGATGTACGACCCGATCTAAGAAATAGCTTGGATCCATTTACGAATCTTTGCGTTGCTTCAAACCTGTATTGTTTGTTTGTTTTTTTTCTATGGAACACGAAAGACGACGTTTAGGAGAATGTTCATATGTTTTTGAAAAGCTGCGTTTATTTGATCAAAAAGAACAGTAAAATCAGAAATATTGTGAAATATTATTCTAACTAAAAATAACTGTTTTCTATGTGAATATAATATAAAATGCAATTTATTTTTGTGATGCAAAGCTGAATGTTAAGCATTGTTATTCCAATCTTCAGTGTCACGACCCTTCAGAAGTCATTCTAATATGCTGATTTGCTGATCAAGAAATTTTTTTTTACTATTATTATCAGTGCTGAAAACACTTGTGCTACTTTTGTAAAGTTATAAATATCTTTAGAGTCATTTATGTTTGATTTAATGCATCTTTGCTGAATAAAAATATTATTATTTTTCTAAAAAAAATCTTACTGACCCCAGCCTTTTTAATAGTAATTATGTAAAACGATATAAAAAAATGATTATAAATGAAATCGCTAATGTTTATCTACACATAAACTACCAGTCAAAAGTTTTTGAACAATAATGTTTATAGTTATGTTTTTTAAAGAAGTTTCTTCTGATCACTAAGCCTGCATTTATTTTGATAAAAAATACAGCAAAAACTGTAAACTACTTTACTATTTAAAATAAAGTTCTAGTTGCATATATTTTATAATTGTATTTTAGATTATATTTTATTTGTAAATTAGTTTTACATTTTATTGTATTCCTTTGATCAAAGCTACATTTTCAGCACCAATCTTCAAGAAACAATTTTTATTAGTAGTATTATCAATATTTAAAACAACTGAGTAAATTTTTTTTCACAATTCTTTGATGAATGGAAAGATCCAAAGATCAGCATTAAACAGACAGATAGATAGATAGATAGATAGATAGATAGATAGATAGATAGATAGATAGATAGATAGATACAAATATTACAAATATTAGTAAAAATATTTCAATATTTTACTATTTTCGATGTACTTTGGATCAAATAAATGCAGGCTTGGTGATCAGAAGAGACTTCTTTAAAAAAACATTACAAATCTAACTGTTCAAAAACTAATGGCTAGTAGCGTACATGTTATATGAGCGTGTCTCACAAACTTGAAGTGCTTTACTTCAAGAAAAACATCACTGAAAGCATGTCAGTCAGATGTTGATTCAGTAAATGAATCAGTTTACTCATTAAAGTATTCATCAAACAGAATCAAAAAACTTAAATCCTAAGATTAAGTCTGTTTGAATGATTCATTCAAAGAACCAGTTCATAAGAGTCATTTGTAGTCAAACAAACATGACAAGCAAAGACACACACAAAACTGGTCTCTGTGCATCCTGTGAGGACAACCTAATAGAAAAACATGCTGTCTTGCCTTTACTTTGTGGTACAGTCTTTTTATCACATCAAATTCGATTCAAGCTGAAAGTGAGAAGTGATTTCGATGATCTGTCCCTTTAAAGCCTGAAGAAAAGACACCAGTCAGACTGAAGCGAAAGCTGAATTTATCAGAAAGATCAGCATGAAGCGACGTTTCAATAACTTCAGTACAAACTTGGAGGCATGAAATACTCAGAGACAGATGGGTGAGCGAAGGAGAAGAGGAAGAGGACAGTCGGATGATAGAGAAGTGCTGGATGGAGTGATTAGTGAAATGAGAGTAGTAAGGCGTGCTGTCATCCTCACCATATCCCATAAGGCCGTTCTCCTCATCAGCATGGAGGAGCTCAGATGAAATTGAATTCATTTGGCTCTCTCTCTCTCTTTCTCTCTGAGGTGGGAAAGCAATGATCCATGTAATTATTATATATTATGGGAGGATTCCCAGTCAAGCAAAGCATCTAATCTTACAGTACTCCACTGCCCCTTACACACACACACCAAGAGACACAAACACACATTCTGAATGTCACTCTCTGGAATAATCTGCCACTGGATATTCTAAATGGACTGGGTCGCTGTCAAAGTCGTGTATATGTTAACTAGATTGATAGACTCTTCACCTGTCCTTCATTTACTGTCAGGTCCCATGTGTGAGCTTGTGTGTGACCTTCAGACTATGACATGCATGCAAACGGTTCATTATCATCTGGATTGGTGGCATGTGATGGCGAATTCTGCGCAGGGACCGGAAAACACACACACACACACATACGGCTCCACGCTCCTGTAACCTGTCATGAATATTTAGCAGACATTCTGATTTCTTGCCATTTAGCCAAGCTCTGCTGATATGACATTTTATTACTTCGCCAATATAAACTGAGACGCACACACCGAAACCCACAGTTAAGTAAACAGTACTATCACTGTCAGCACAACTTTAGGTCCGCACGGAATGTGTCACACATTTTCGGCGCTGATTGTGCAGGGAAACTGTGGAATTCTGGGGCATGGATTTAGATATGGAAAAGTATGTTAAACAGAGTTGAGAATAAAACACTTCTATTGGTAGCTGAAGGCATCATTAAAATAAACAAACACGCATGGAGTTAGGGACGTCTAGAACTTTACTAATAACAGATGTTGATTCAAAGTAATACAATTAATTTGACATTAATTTTCAAAAATAAGACCTTAAAATGTTAATCATAATTTGTGGGTAGGGATGAATCTACTGTATCTGTAATACATAATCTAATCTGATCTAATCTAATCTAATCTAATATAATATAATATAAATATGTATTATGTATGTATAAATATACACACACTTATATATTTAAGAAAAATGTTATATATCTAAAATGTTTAGAATGATTTAGTCTAACTTTATAATATGTAAATTAGACTCTAAATAATTCTAAATATTTTATATATAAATATACCATTTATCTTAAATATATACGTGTGTGTGTGTGTGTGTGTGTGTGTGTGTATTTATATGCATGCATATGTATATATACATAACAAATATACACAGTACACACACATATTACGTAAACAACACAAACTTTTATTTTGGATGCGATTATAATACATACAATATAATATAATATAATATAATATAGTATAATATAATATAATATAATATAATATAATATAATATAATATAATATAATATAATAGGGCTGTCAAGCGATGAATTGCAATTAATCATATCCAAAATAAAAGTTTACATAATATGTATGTATATAAATATATAAACAGACACCCAAACATATATATTAATAATATATAAATATTATTTATATATACTTTATATATACATAACAATTTTCACAGTACACACACATATGCTTTCATTTTGAAATTCAACACAAAGTTTTATTTTGGATGCAATCAATCATGATTATTGTTTTACAGCCCTAAATATAATATAATATAATATAATATAATATAATATAATGAAAATTCTGAAATAAATTACATTTTGGCTTAGAATTTATTTATTTTGTTTATTTGTACTTTAATATATATATATATATATAAAAAAAAAAAAAAAAAAAGCAAAATAGTAAAATTTTATTGATTTATATATATATATATATATATATATATATATATATATATATGACCCTGGACTGTCTTAAGTAGCACAGTATATTTGTAGCAATAGCCAAAAATACATTGTATGTCTCAAAATTATTATTATTATTTTTTTTTTCATGCCAAAAATCATTAGGATATTAAGTAATAATCATGTTCAATGAAGATATTTTGTATTCCTACTGTAAATATATTAAAACTTAACTTTTGATTAGTAAAATGCATTGCTAAGAACTTCATTTGAACTTCAAGGTGATTTTCTCAAAATGTAGATTTTTTTTTTTTAGATTTTTTTGCACCCTCAGATTTGAGATTTTCAAATAGTTGTATTTGTCCTATAAAATATTGTCCTATCCTAACAAACCATACATCAATGGAAAACATATGTATTCAGCTTTCAGATGATGTATAATCTCAATTTCCAAAAATTAACCTTATGACCGGTTTCGTGGTTCAGGGTCACATATACACACACACATATATATATAGTTCAGATGCAAAGCCAGCCATCTCGGTCAAAAATGAGATAATGAGACTAAGTGAATGCTTTCGACACATATTATACATCCATCAAATACTTTTACTTCAAATTTGCTAAAATCCCACCCTCAGCCCAATCAGAAGAACACATCGGAGCCTCATAAAAATGCATTTTTTTAAAGAAAGATGTCAGATGGATTTAGAGGCTTTTGTATCTGAACTCTTCATAAACATACACACACACACACAAACAAAGCGAAATGAAGAAAAAGAAGAAAGCTGAAAAACAAATCTGAAAAAGCCTAGCCGTCCAATTAAAAAAACTCAGTAGCCTCTCTATTATTCACTCTTTTCAGCACTCCTACCTTCCTCACCACACAGAGCACCTGTTCAGACAGCAGATTTCTCCAGCCCACAGATTCATGATCTCAGCCAAACGCTGAACACTGATCCAGAACCAGTCCCGCTGATCTCTGTGGAAATGACTCCGCTCTATTAGCGCTTCACTTTAGCGGAATCATTGCGGGATGGTTTCTAGCTGATGCTGCTGCTGCTGAATTACACTCGTTATTTGGGACACCATCAAGATTTAAAAGATAAAATGGCAAATGGACAGACAAAAAAAAAAAAAATGAAAACGTTCTGATGGTCACATTGACAAAACGAGGAAGTCTGTAGCTGGGATGTGGGGCGGAGTGTGTCAAGCACACACGCACAAATACACACACACCTGGGGTCATCGTGCCCTGCACAAAGAATAAAAGAGGTCATGCTTCGCTCAGAGAGAGTGAAGGGGCACTGAGGCATTGCTATAGGCTGCAGACTTCCTATAAACACCTAGTAGTGGGTTTATTGGTTTGGACAGGTATGACACATGCACACACACACAGCTGATGCATGCTAAGCATTATTGCCCGCAAACAAAAGCTTAATTGAGGTCACAAGCGTGCACGTCTATCTGAATGAAGGTACACTGAATATGAAGCGCATACTAACCGAGACTATACGTTTCACCTTTAGTCGTAAATGACCTTGCGGTACTATGTGAGTGCTTGCCACTCGTTGCCTAACAAGCAATTCATTACACTGCAATTAGACACCAAATTAATTAGCAGTTTAGATACGTACCCCTGTTAAGCGACTCGTCATCATGTGATTAGCACTTCCTTCAAGTAAAATGCCCACTTAGGAACACTCTCAGACATACTCAGTTCATAAGTGCACACACACAAACATGCTTACAAAAACTCGATCTTTATATGCTGATAATGACAAAAACACTGGTATGGGCTGAAACAGAGCTGCTAACACACACATACACACACACACACACACACACACACACACACACACACACACGAGTCTCCAAAGGCCTCATCAGTCACCACATACTCAACGATTGGGGAAGGGGAGAGATAGATAGAAAACTGTCCAACTTCCTCCAACTTTTATAAATTTACTCTTAGAAGAGTCAGATTCTCTTTTAGTTTTTCAGTTTAGATAAAAAGCTCAGACTAGTCCGCGGTCTGAATCCAGACACTTCTTGCAACTGACATTCACCTTTATAGAAATATTTTATATGACAAACAAGGTTTGGAGTCAATAACATTTTTTGGGAAAGAAATGAAAACTATTATTCAGCAAAAAAATTATTAGATGATCAAAAGTGTCACTTAGGACGTTTATAACGTTACAGAAGTTTTTTTTTTTTAATGGAACTTTGCATTCATCACAGGATCGTGAAAAATATGCATCATGGTTTCAACACAAATGTTCATCAGTACATCTGTTTGCAACATTAATAATAATAAGAAATGTTTCTTTAGCACCAAATCAGCATATTAAAATAATTTCTGAAGAATCATGTGAACTGAAGATGATGAAAATTCAGCATTGCATCATATAAATAAATTCTATTTTAATAAATATTAAAATGGCAAACATTTTGTATGAATTGTAATAATATTTCACCATTTTTGTGATTTTTTTTAATTTTTGTATCAAATAAATGCAGCCTTGGTGAGTATAATAAAAGTAATTTCTTGGTACTGTTTGGTTACTTTTTGCCAGTTCCAGGTGGCATGAGAAATTTTGCAGCCCTTGTATAGTTGGATTTACAGTATTTGTCATTGGTAAGATTTAATTATCATTACCATCAAGCTCAACAAATATTATATGAAAAACACAATATAATTTTCCTTTTCATTAGATACAAATCAGTTGACTTACTGCTACTACTAATCTAAAATCACTCTGATTATTTGAAGAATAAACCAAAGAGATGTGTGTGTGCCTTTTCTTTCTACTGGATGCTTCAATTTTCCAATCAACTAGCGGTTTGCTCAGGCAAGGGATGTTGAGGAGACCTGTCGAAGGTTGTGTGTTCAGTTACATCTTCAGATATCCCAACCATACAGTTTAATGCACAACAAGCCAAGCCTTAAATGGGACAGATATTTCCCTGTCAGCTCCTATATCTCAAGAGCACCTCAGACATCCACAGTCATTTGGGTAATATATCTCAGCAAGGCAGGCTGAACCAAAAACTAAATCGCCCATAATGCCTTCCTCTGGAGTGGCCAAGCATTGAATTTCCACATATCAGGATCAGTGCACAATTACAGCAAATTTAAAGACACATTTTATAAGAGATATGATTGCATTTTTTACTCTTGAAGTAGTACTATATGGAAACTATATGAAAACCTGCAAGTGTGTGCACTTATTTGGCAGATGGACAGCATAAAGACCCGCAGTGGGAATAAAATGTGGTTCCGTGAGCATGTCAAAGGCAAAAAACATGTCTACTGGCCCAAAAGACACAGATGTTCGAGACAAAAATGACAGGAATGATGAATGGCTCCATCTTAAAATTCACTGGAGTTACAGGAAACCCTTTCCGAATCTACTATTTAAAAAGTTCTTCTTTCTGACTTCTTACAGCAATAAAAGAGAGAGACATAACTCATGAATGCCCAGAACTGTTATCCTAGAATTGCCATTTTCTCTAATATGCAGGGAAGTATTACAACTCATCTTTCTCATAGGTAGCCACGAAAAAGTGAGAAATTGAGAATTTTAATGCTAGATTTTTACATTTTAGCAGTCTGGTTTGGTAGTTACTTATTGGTTGGCGTTCTGACAGATTCTAACATTCTTTATCAGTTTAATGCATACTTGCATTAAATCAAAAGTATTAATTTCTTTCAAACAACAAATTGAAATATATAGTAAGATATGATAAACGTATAAAAAAATATATCTTACTGTCCCAAAACTTTTAAACAGTGTATGGCTCTGGTATGTCCTTCAAATTTAAGTATAATGTCTATTTTGTCCATATCTGCTGGGCATGCAAAATTATAGCACATCTCTTTCAATAAGTCGCACGATCTGAGTTGTTATTTGTCTGTTCACAAATAGTGAAGTTTCATCTTATCAATAGAAGTTTGTTCAAAAGGATTCTGTGCTAAAATACCAATAAAAATGAGTGAATTCACTATTTGTTCTCTTTTTGCTTTCTTTACTTGGGTCTATAGAGCTGAAAGATGGACTGGCAGAAGAGAAATGCAAGTCTGTGTGTGTTGGCGGGGAACAGTGGTTCGGTTCAGTTCATTTCAGTGGCCCTTGTGACCTCAAAGTGCTGTCAGCAGTTTTAGGGTTTATTATTGACAGACAGACACACAGAAACACACACACACACATTTGAACAAACAGCTCAATCTGAACAGACCCTACACAAAACAACACCTCCAGGAAAGAGATATGGAGCAACTCTTTCTCCTTTGCAGTCTCGACTGTGTCAATCCAGTCAGACCTGCACAAATGTATGTGTTTGACAGAAAGCACCTGCAATGCCTCTAATGCCCCAAGAACATGAAATCATTTCTGTCTCTTTCAGACTTTCATGTTTTACAGTTCATACTTTTAAACTACCAAACACCAGTCCTTCATTTTGGCACAAGCAGTGTACAACATGCAATAATGTTAGTCGATCTGTTGAAATCACCCATTAGTCAACTGCAAAAAGACAAGAGATGAATAAAGAAGCTTTACACACAAAAGTGAAAATAAATTCTATTAGCACGGTGATGTTTGTGTGTCCTTCATGCAAATAATGGGCCTTACTGCCCTGAGATCAAAGTAAATTTGTAAGATCGGTTAAACAGACGTCTTTCTTCCAACTGAGGGTTTTATTTGACTGTAAACCCACAGAAACACAGCTTTTGTTTATTTGAAAAACACTTGGCGAGTATTCATCATCATTCATTATTATTACAGCAGAAAAGAAGTCATATGAATGATGATGCCTTGAGAAAAAGATTTAGAAAACAGTAATTCTTCAGTGTCAGTTCTATTTAGAGTCTAATAAAATACACATTTACAAAAAGATGCAAAGATGTAAAGCAAAAATGGATGTAAGGGAGCAAGGACAGAAGAAAAAGAATGAATGGAATGATAAATGAAGGATGGACTGAGTGATAAATGAAGGATGGATGGATGGATGGATGAATGAGTGATAAATGAAGAATGAAAGGATGGATGGATGAACAGAGTGATAATGGATGAAGTGATTAATGAAGAATGGATGAAGAATGAATGAATGAATGAATGAATGGAGTGATAAATTAAGAGTGGATGGATGGAGTGATAAAGGAAGAATGGATGGAGTGATGAAGGATGGATGGATGGATGGATGGATAGATAAAGTGATTAATGAAGAATGAATGAATGAATGAATGAATGAATGGAGTGATAAATGAAGAGTGGATGGATGTAGTGATAAATGAAGAATGGATGGAGTGATGAAGAATGGATGGACGGATGGATAGAGTAATAAATGAAGAATGGATGGAGTGATAAAGGATGGATGGATGGATGGATGGATAGAGTAATAAATGAAGAATGGATGGAGTGATAAAGGATGGATGGATGGATGGATAGAGTGATTAATGAAGAATAGATGAATGGAGTGATAAAGGATGGATGGATGGATGGATGGATGGATGGATGATTGGATGAATGGGTAAATGAAGGATGGATGGATGGATGAAATGAAGAATGAAAGGATTAATGGATTGACAGAGTGAAAAATGTAGGATGGATGGATGGATGGATGGATGGATGGACGGTCTGATAAATGATGGATAAATGGATGATGGATAGATGGATAAATTAAGAATGGATGGATGGAGCGACAAATTAAGTGATAAATGAAGGATGGATGGATGATGAATGGATTGAGTGATAAATGAGGGATGGATGGATAGATGGAGTGATAGATGAAGCATGGATGGATGGGTGAATAAAGAAATGAGGAATACATGATAGATAGATAGATAGATAGATAGATAGATAGATAGATAGATAGATAGATAGATAGATAGATAGATAGATAGATAGATAGATAGATGGATGAAGCAAGAGTGGATGGATGGGCAGATAAAGGAATGAGAAATAAAAGATGAATGCATAAAGTGAAGGATGAATGGATGGACAGAGATAAGGTGGATGGGTGGATGGATGGATAGAGTGATAAATGAATGAAAATAGATGGATGATGGATAAAGGAAGGAAGAATAAATAATGGATGGATGGATGGATAGATGGATGGATAGATAAAGTGATGAAGGATGGATGGATAAAGGAAGGAATAATGGATGGAGATATGGAGAAAAGTAGAATCAATGGATGGATGGATGGTTGGATGGATGAAGAAGGGAAGGAGTAAGGTTGGGTGGGTGGATGGATGGAAGAAAGCCTGTCCCTGAAACAAGCTTTTGTTTGACATTGTGGGAAAGTAGCAGAAACAAACTCTAGCAGCCCTTGTTATGTGACAACAAATACAGATTTAGTATTCAATATCGAATTCCTCTGCCTGAATACATGAGATTCCTGAAAATAGAAACACAACCGTAGGATCAGATTGCTGCGGTCTTCACTGGTACCTGCTAGTGTGAGACCGGGAGGAGCATCTCATTCCCCTGTGGATCGTAAAGAGGATGCTTTTAAACACCAAACAAATTGTATATTCAAGGTCACACGCTTAATTTCTGGGTTCATTTGAGCTGCTGTGCTCCTCCAAACCTTGTCTACACCAACAGCAGAGTGTGTTAATGCCTGCGTGTGTATGTTGATCGGAGTTGCGATGCCTCATTAAGCAGTATGTTCTGATAGGGGTGGGCGCAAGGCCTCGTCCTCCTGAATTCAGCAGCCGCGTCCAGCAGTTTTTTCCAGCCATTACCTCCTGCAGCATTAGACCTACACATTAACATACAAGAGCTTTTTATGACAAACCATTCCCCCACGATGAGCATGTGTGTGGGTAAAGAACGGCCAGTAACGCAGCAGGACACTCCAATGCCTCCCACTGTCTGATGGACGGCAGCGATTTGCTCCATTTGCACCTGTGAGCAGGTAATAAATGAGGAGGTTCGCAAAGAGCTTTTTACCCACAAGGACAAAGACAGCAATTTCACCCTGAGAGAGGAGAGGCTGAGTTTACCTTGCACTACTACACACACATACACGTTTAAACCAGCTGCGTTGCACCATATGGACCATAATGGCCTCAAAGCATGTGTGCATGTGTGTGACAAAATGTGTGTGTAGCCACGGCCATTACACCTTACATGGCTGTTTTTAAGGGTCCATAAGGTGCACCGACTGCCTTCTGCCACTTACAAAAAAAGAAATAGTTTAGTTTGTGTAAAAAAATAAATACAATTAAATGTGCATTTATATATATATATATATATATATATATATATATATATATATACACACACATACATATACATACACAATGTATGTATCATACATATATATATATTGTGAGTGTGATATACTGTATATGTTTTTATTTATTATTAATTGCTAATATTTGTATTAATTGTATAGATAGACATATACACTCGATTGCACAATGAATAACAATTATAAATAATAAATTAGTTATAAAAATGAATACATAAATTCAAATTTGGAATTTCACTGAATTTGATTAAATAACCTGTGCAGTCCATTTAAATTTTTAGATGAATAATTCCTTTAACTATAGCCATTCTCACAATAAACAGTCAATCGGGATCTTAAAGGGCATAATTAAACAGCAATGAAATGTAGTTAATTAACTATAATAATAATCCACCACCATTAACATCAGCGTATTAACAATTAGCATACTAATTCTCAGAGAAAATGTGAATAAAAGGCTGATGAAAATATCCCAAACCAGTGACCGCCTTTGAAAGGTACTTCTTTAAAGTGTGCTACAGATTGTATCTTCTTTGACCGCCAGTGTCACTCCTCTCTATTAGCATTCGTCTCCAGCTAATTTAAATGCTAATGTATCCTAGCCTTTTCTCTGCGTGATAAAGCTAACAATCGACACTGGAGGCCTTTTTGTAGCTGAGCTATGAGGCAATTAGCTCGAATAGTATAACCATATACAGCGAGAGGAACAGAATATTAGAAAAGTGATCTGACCGCCCTGAGAGAAAACGTAGGAAAAAAAATGTAGAACGTGAACGAGTGCTGGGGAGGGCGACAGTGAGCGGTCAGAGAATAATTCCATAGTTTTGTAGACTCCTATTGGACTGCCTGTGATAAGAGAAAGAGGTTAAAGGTGAATTCTCCAATGAACGTCAGAGTAGAGGAATTGATAGACTCAAACGTTACTATCAGAAGTCAAAGATAGAGGGTGAAAGAGAGCCACTTCCTGTTGGAGATTTTAGAACATAATGCAACGCAGCTTTGTTACAATTTAAACACATTTTGACAAAGGCATTTACAGACAGTAGTGCATAATGGGATATGCAAATGAGGTACATATACCAATCTACCATTATTTCCAAAGACAGAATGAACAGCAAACAAATGTTTTTTTGTTTTTTTGTTAGCGCCAGCTGTGGTCCGATCTCCTTAAACCTTTGCATGCTTGTTTAGAATCACCTGTTGCACGTGCTCAGCAGGTTGCATGAAGTTTTATGAGGGTTTTTTTAGGCTTTATATGATTTGGGGTAAATTTGGACAGGCCCCTTTTCTTAACAAGGCCGTTATAGCTTCCCAAAAGGTATATTTCAACATTTTTTTGATAAGTATTGACCTAGAGTGTCCAGAGAATTGTACTGCAGTGTTTTTTTTCCAGATTGAGCGAAAAACCCAAGACTAGTACGCAAAAGTAGGTTCTAGAGGCACTAGAAGTTGTCCAGAATGAGGAGTTCCATCATATGATACAAATATTGTGTGTATGTGCGAAAACTGCACAATGTACAATCGTTTTGCCCCCAGTGGCCAATTTCTTTCTGCCACGAGTCAAACAGGCCCACCAAGCTTTATTTTGATTTATGGATGGATGGATGGGATGGATGGGATGGATGGGATGGATGGGATGAATGGATGGAATGGAACGATGGATGGAATGGATGGATGGATGGATGGATGGATGGATGGATGGATGGATGGAAAGGAATGGGATGGATGGATGGATGGATGGATGGGTGGATGGAACGATGGAACGATGGATGGATGGAACGACAGATGGAAAAATGGATGGATGGATAGATTGAACGAAAGATAGCTGTCAGAATGTAGAATAAACTGACTGACTAACAGATAGATTGACAGAGTGAAAAATGTAGGATAGATGGATGGATGGACGAAGTGATAGATAGATAGATAGATAGATAGATAGATAGATAGATAGATAGATAGATAGATAGATAGATAGACAGATCCAAAAGCATCCCAAGCACAACATATGCTGTTTTTTCAAAAGGGCAAATACAGACAAATCTGAATAAATAACACGGAAAGCCCATCTGGAATTCACATAAGTGTGTGTCTGCATCCGTGCGGGTGTTTCAAAGCATTTCGGCATTTCAAAGAGAAATAACTGTCCCGTAATCATAGCTGTCCTTTGCTCAGTTAGATCGTGTATTAAATATTCAGAACCGGACAGACTGCATAAAAACCCAGTGAAAAATTATTCATAATGCAGGTAAGACTCACACAGGGACCCCTGGATGAAAGGAAATGTCATTTGTCACCGGCCTTTGTTCATCTCTCATAGCCTGTTGGGCATCCAACCATTAAGTAAGCTTTATTAATTTATTTATTAATTAAAGTGCTCGTAGTCTCACCGAGGTGGGCCGAAGGTGCAGCCTTACGTGTTATTTGCAGCTTAGGGGCCCAGAGAGACAAATCAGACTGAGAGAGAGAGAGAGACTTAATGAGAACAAATAGGTTGAGAATGCAAATGGTCGTTCCCTCAACTGCACTCTGCCACCAGTCACATCTCTCTGCATATTACAGCTTCAGGGCACCCTGGTGGAACCAATGTGTGTGTGTGTGGATGTCAGTGGGCTCTGCGAGAGCTCCTCCTGTGGTGTTACTCATTACCGAGCGGAGAAACTAGTGCTTGTGACTTTTACGCCAGATGATCTGAACACACACACACACACACACACACACACACACACACGAATGCACACATACACACTCTTTCTGCTGATATTCTAGAAGCAATTAAGCTCTTCTCAGCACTGCTTCCTAACTTGATATCCTCAGTATTACCTGAACTTCTCATCACTGTGGGTCAAACACACTCTCACACACACACACACACACACAAACACGTTTGTTTTTCTGTTATGGTAGGGATTTTCTACTGACGTCTATAGTTTTATACTGAGCTAATAATGTTTTCTATCCCTTAATCCTACCTATAAACTCCCAAGCTATTCTTTAAAAAAAATAAATGTTCAAAAATAAAAATGAATTATATTAGAACATAAAAAACTTTCAATTAAAAAAATAAAACAAAATTGCTAACTGTGTGCACTGATTATTTATATTGTACAGGGTGGGTGAAAAGTAAATTAATGAAGGTAATAAAAATCTATATTTCCAAAACAAATTTATTGAAACAAAAACTATTCAATTATTATTAATATTCTATATTTATATAAATTATTATTAAATTATGAATTACAATATAATTATTGATACTACAAGTTCTATGGCCAAAAAATAGTGCTTAGTTACTTTTCACCCACGCTGTATATAATTTATTTTTATTTATGTAAAATGTATTTTAATATTTATAGAATTAATATTTGTATTCATAATTTATTGAATTTGTATACAATTATCAAAAAAAAAATCATAATAATTTATTTACATTATGGACTATATATTGTATAAAAAAATAATAGGTCAAAAGGTCAATAGGTCGCATTAAAAAGTTTTGTTCTGTGTTCTGGTTGCTACGGCATTGCTATGTGGTTTCTAGGAAATTTCTAGGTTATTATTTTTTGTGTCATAAGGTCAGAACCTACTGTCTACCCAATTCTGTAATATTCTGGTCCCTTTTTACTTGCTGAGATCTAATATTTAGGGTTACACGTTTGTGTATACATATACTATAAACAATACTATATAACTGCAGTAACACTCAGCTCAGCAAACACACGTAAAGTGCACAAGCTACATGAATACAAAGGACAAACCGACCTTGCAGAAAGCAGAACAGCAGCATTGGATCCAAACGTAGTGCAGGTTCGAGACAAACACCCGTAGGGTCAAGTGTCCAGAGCATTCATCGCAACTCCACACACACACTCACATCAGCGTCCTTGAAAACACATGAGCAGTGAAATGAAAAATAAAGCGGCAAAACAAAAAGCAGGTGATCTACTTCTACAGCAGCCTGCTCTTCGGTGGTTCGTCAGCTGGCATCAAGAACATCGGTACCCTGTGGCAAACGGGGCAACGGCAGGACCACTGAGGCAGAACGAAGGTTGTGTGTGTTTTTCAGAGCATAACGGAGGTCATGGGGTGCCAGGCTGAGCTGTGTAGGTTATGATCAGTGTCAGCGTGTGTGTGCGGTGTGTGTTTGTGTGTTTTCACACTCCAGGGGCCAGAGTTGATCGAGTAAAATGCTTCCAGGGCCAGCGGGGGGAATGGTAGCGTTCCATTAGGAGCTGAGTTGCGGGCACATTTGCCCTGATCTATCATTAGCCTGACAGGCAAGACTAATCAAGTGCCGCACATACAAATGAAGATCTCCCCCGTGGCCCTCTAAAGTCTCTGGGCACGAGAGCGCGTATGCTGGTATGCGTTTTGCACCACGCCGCTGTTGCCTAATCTCACTGGTCAACTGCATTTCAACTAATGCTAAACAGAACACATGCAGTCACAGGCAGAGAAGTCAATGCACTTTATCATAAATAGCTTTCATTAATGCTGAAGCAAGTCATTTCAGCTACAATACCACACAGACTTCAAAACAGACTTCCCAAACATTCCCCAGCAAACAGGTAGTCCTGGGCTAAATTCACAACACTAATACTAAATTCACAAGAAGGAAAAACAATGCATTAAAAACCTTTTGAAGCATCAGTGAGCGTTTAAACGTCTGTAATAGTTGCATATGAGTCCCTCAGTTGTCCTCGGTGTGAAAAGATGGATCTCAAAATCATACGGTCATTTTTGGAAAGGGTTTAAATACACAAAAATGCACAGAGAATTTGCCGGACCTGAAGGATTTTCCTGAAGAACAGTGGGCAGTTTAAAGGTGCTGTATGTAAGTTTTTGACTCTTCTTAAGCCAAAAAAAAAAAAACATAATATGTTGATTAGGAGTCTGATTAGGAGAAAGCGGTAGAAATGGCTCTCTCCAATAATTTGAATTTGTACTGCAGTACCCATTTCAACCTCTAGCTGTCAATCTTACATACTGCAATTTAACTGTTCACAACACAACTGTGGATCATTCAGGTAACAACACAGTATTAAGAATCAAACTTTGTAAACTTTTGAACAGAGTCATTTTTAGAAATTAAACTATTTTCTCTTGTGGGCTATATGTAATCGTCTTTCATGTAAAATATCTTATTCAGGTCAGTACTAAATAAAAAATAACATGCATTGTATATGATTCCTCTTATTTTGGTCAAATAATTAACATTTTGCAGATTCTGCAAGGTGTATGTAAACTTTTAACTTCAACTGTATAGAAACTATTATTTATATTTTAATAAACTGTGAATTAGAAAATCAGGCTGAAATAATTGAAGCTGTTTGGTCAGCTAAATAGAATTTATGTATTTGTTCCAGTTTTTGCCATCAGAAAAAACAAATATTTCCTTTATTACATGTCATTTTATTCCATTTCACTTGAATAAAAATATATACACCTCCCTCCAAAAGTTTGGAAACGCCCTAGAAAAGTGGGGTTTTGGACAATATTGGTATGAATCCTTTTTAATTTGTGATAATTTTGCACTGATAAGGAACAACACAAACTACGAAAACATTTTATTAGATAAACAGTTTATACATAGAAAAAAACTTACATTTTTGATTCTTCAAAAAAATCCACCATTAGCAGCTATTACAGCTCTGCATAATCTGGGCATCCGAGCTGTCAATTTATTCACACATTGACTAGATATATTACTCCAAGCCTCCTGAAGGATTGTCCAAAGATGATGCACACTGGTTGGACACTTCTTACAGACATCACCGTCCAGTTCCTCCCATAGTAGCTTAATTGGGTTGAGGTCGGGTGATTGGGGAGGCCATTCCATGACAGATATGATGGTCTTGAATGATAATGTCAAGTTATTTTAATGTATTTGAACCAAAAAATGATAATGATTTATGCTGATATCATCCAAAGCCACACTTTTTTTTCAAGTCTTTTTTTCACAGGGGTGTTTCTAAACTTTTGGAGGGCAGTGTATATATTTTTTAAATTTAATTATGGGCTTAAGAATTCAGTTCATAATCATTTTTTATTATCTTTCAACCCATGTTTGCCTGCACAGATTTTAAATTTAAATTTATTTCAGAATTAAATTTTCAGTTTTTTGTAATCGTATACTCTTTATTTGTTATGGTTCAGGCCAGAACAAATTCTTCCTTTTTTTTTTTTGCAATTTTATGGCAGTGATTTCTAAAATACTGAATGCCCATGTTTCAATATGCTTACAGTCAGTAAGCCCTGAAAGCGTAAATGCAGCCTAGAGTGCTCGGGTCGCGGGTTTTAGCTGTTAGATTGGCGCTGTGCGAATGCGTGACTCGCTGGCGTGCAACATGTCATTAGCGTACGAGATCCACTTTCCCTTGTCACACTCTCTGTGCACTGTTGACAGTCTGAGGCTGAAACCAGGCGACACTTCGAGTAAACTCAATTAGTCCCCCCGCCATTATGACACGCATCAAAAATAAAAGAAAATATTTACATAGCGTCTGCCGTGGACCAATTACACACTGGAATTGGGGGAGGGGGAGAGCGGTATTAGCATCTAATTTGCATGAAGCTTTAACTTGTTTTTAACAGGTGACATTTTGATGCAACTTGTACACAACAGAGGGGCAAAAGCAGGAGTTTATATGAGTGTTTGTGTGTCATTGCAGCCTTACACGTCCTTTCCAATAAATTAAACCAGTCTGTGATCAGGAACATTGAAGGGAAAGTGGAGGGACACATAAAACTTAACAGCTGTACTTGTGAATATTATTTACGGGACGTGATATGCAACAAAAAAAGTGCTAACCATAGTAAAACTGAGGCTTTCACTTAGTTGTAGCCCCTCAAAAAACAACTTGTGTTTCAAAATTGCATCATAACGCACTACAATTATAGTGGACTATACTAAACAAGCAGAAAATGCCAAATTTCTTTACACCTAATCTCATCACTGTCCAGTCGAAACAATTGAGATATTAAAAAGATCTAATGTCTGTTTTTTCTTTCTTGGCTAACTCTATCTGTACTTTATGACAGACCATCACCGCATTCACCAGCATGAACGAATGAAGATATATTAAATATAATGGGTTATTGCTTTATGGCAGTCATCCAGCAATATTGCAATGTACAGCTGACACATCAAACACAGAACTAATAATAAAGCTCTGAGGCTACGATACTGACTCTGCTCATAAAGAGAGGACGTCCACATGCGCACACACACACTGTGTCTGCAGAAATAGTGTCCTTGATACAATGTTACAATTGCATTAATGAATATAGCAAGGGATCAAGCACACATACAAGGACAACAGACTTTTATAATGTCACTGTGTCATTTATGAGCTGTGACGATATGGGTTTTATTAAAGGTTTATATAATATTCTGTCCAACACTAAATGTCTGCAGAGAGGCCTGCTGTCTTACATACAAAACATGCGCAAAATTCTCCACCGTTGCTAAATTTGCAGGGACAAATAAAAAAATGTGATGAGATTAAAAAAAAAAAACAGTTGAGGTCAAAAGTTTCCATCCCCTTTTCAGAATATGCAAAACTAAATGAAGTAATAGAATATAAAATATTCTACTCAATATAAGAGATATAATATTCAAAACAAGATAAATGTACACTTTTCTGTTCAAAAGTTTTCACCCCTGGCTCTTAATGCATTGTTGTTGTTTTTTTCCTTTTGGAGCATCAGTGAGCATTTAAACCTTCTGTAATAGTTGCATATGAGTCCCTCAGTTGTCCTCAGTATGAAAAGATGGATCTCAGTCATTTCTGGAAAGGGATCAAATACACAAAAATGCTGGAAAATCAAAGAATTTGTGGGGCCTGAAGGAGGTTTAACTGTTCGGGACAAACAAAAAACTCATGATCAACTATCACTAAACAACAAACAGCTGTGGGTCATTAATGTAAGTATACAGTATTAAGAATTAAAGGCATGTGATTTTTTTAACTATTATTTTCTCTTGTGGACTATTTGTAAATAACTTCTATGTGAAATATCTTATTGAGGTCAGTACTAAATAAACAATAACATGCATTTTTTACGATCCCTCTTATATTGGTAAAATAATTAACATTTAGCAGATTCTGAAATGGGGATGTAAACTTTTGACCTCAACCATACATGCTGACTCATATAGGAATCAAAAACATACAGCACAAGCAGTGTAGTCTGATTCATGAACAAATTACTCCTTTAAGTGATTTAAAAACCTATAGCATGACCAAGTTCAACTTTGTCAACAAAAAAAATGGCTCTTATAAGCCAAATCTTGAAAGTGAATCAAACAAATATGACTGACTCTTTTAATTAAAACAGAACATATATTACAAGAACTGTATTCAACCTCAATACAAATAACTTGAACTGAATCTGTTAAGCGAATCAAAAAACACACTGCACATGCAATGTAGTCTTATTCACAAGACAATGAACCATATGACCCAAGTGAATCAAAACAGAACATAACCATTGGAGTACAATTCACAAAAAAATTACCATTATGCAGGGTTATTATCGCGAAGCTTTAAAACACATTTAGTTCCTTTAAAACTTTAAACGTAAAATTGTTGCCTTGGCAATCAACTGAAACAAATTTACAAAATAAAGAACATGGTAAGTAAAAATTATACTGAATTAAAATTAAAACTTAAACTTATAAAAATGCAAATTTATTTAAAATATTAATAAAACAATACTAAAATATCACTACTCTTTTCGCCCAACAAGCCTCACTAACTCAGGAGCTACAGGTTTGAATCAGCATGATGAATACAGCCTTAGAGGGTTTGTACAAAGAGGTTTACATAGCAAGCACCACAAATAATATAGAAAAGAATTATGCTTATGTCACATGAAGGCTTTAAAAAGATTGATGTTTTCCTCTTTATCCCCTCCCTCCGCCTGCCTTCTCATTCACTTTATACCCTCAGCTTTTTCATATAACATATTTACAGTCCCGATGAAGGAGAGTTAGCCATTATAGCGGCTGGAAGCCTGGTGCTCTAAAGCTTCATCAAATAAACCGCAGGTATGAAAAGACAATAATGATGATAAATCAACTAATGGCTGAGGGTATTGACCAGACGCAGGTGCACACGAGGACTGTGAAAGAAAGAGGAGAGATAGATGATACGGTGGATAGAGACAGAGTGCAGGTCTGATGGGGGCAAATTAGGGCTAATGGTATTTTAGTTTTCTTTCTCATCTGATTCTATTTGTCCATGATTCTATTTCACTGGACAGTATAACTCACCCTCGGTCTCTAATAGACTGCAGGGAGAGCCGACAGCAATAGCGCACCAGGCAAGAAATGTACATTCCTGGAATATCAAGTTTTTTCTTGCTATGTATTAACCAAGCTGATCATTTAAAGAGAATTAAAAGTCATTGATCTAACTGAGCAAAATCTGTCAATATTTGTTAACGCTCTGAAAAAATTGAAATGTGTCTTTTTTTTGCTATTAGTGTCTTGAAAATAAATCTTCAAAGTTAATTATAGCTTTTAAACAGTTTTAAACATGACCCCCATTTTCCATTGGTTAAACTAATATATGGACACGCCCCCAACTCATTCCCATTGGTTGATATACTATGACTGTATCAGGCACTATGTTTATAAGCATTTTTGACAGAAAACAACCTGCTAATTGCTTACACAGTCAATCCAAAATGTATTTAGACACCTTCAACATTTCTCACATTATCACAGTTTATATAGTTAATATATCAAAAATTATATCTAGTGTCTAAATAATTTTTGGTTTAACTGTATATCTGAATATTTATCTAATATGCAAAACTGTACATATCTTTTCCAACTTTAAAGGATTAATTCACTTTCAGAACAAAAATGTACAGATAATGTACTCACCCCCTTGTCATCAAAGATGTTCATGACTTTCTTTCTTCATTCGTAAAGAAATTGTTTTTTGAGGAAAACATTTCAGGATTTCTTTCTATATAATGGACTTCTATTGTGCCCCCAAGTTTGAACTTCCAAAATGCAGTTTAAATCCAGCTTCAAAGAGCTCTAAATGATCACAGCCGAGGAAGAAGGGTCTTATCTTGGGAAACAATCAATTATTTTCAAAACAAATTGACAATTTCTATACTTTTTAACCTTAAACGTTCGTCTTGTCTGGTCTCTGCAATGCGCATGCGTAGTCTGTGTGATCCGGGTCAATACAGTTAGGGTATGTCGAAAAACTCCCATCTCGTTTTCTTCTTCCCCAACTTCAAAATCGTCCTACATCGCTGCAGAAGTACCAACCCAGTGTTTACAAAGTGAACATGCAAAGAATATCAAATGCCCTTTACCAAAAATGTAAAAAAGCGTTGTTGGACGGTTTTGATGTTGAAGACGAAAACAGTTTAAATGTTTTCCTCAAAAAAAACATAATTTCTTTACGACTGAAGAAACATGAGACATGAACATCTTGGATGACAAGGGGGTGAGTACATTATCCAATCTGGTGTAATGGTTGGTGTCTGGTTTACTATAAATTGGATCATATTTTTTCTCACAAATACAAGTGGGTTGCTACAGTAACACGTTGCATGCAGTCTTAAAATAAAAAGCAGTTAGTGTGCATTAAAAACACAATCAGATAGAAAAACCTGTTAGAGATTATTGCTAGTGAAAAATAGACATGTCTGTGGCACCAGATGAACTCTAAATGAAACTTAACAATTAAAACCAAAGAGTGGTGGATAAATGGGTCAGTGCAATTACATGTTTGGTTTAACAAAACACGAGCCATGATCTCCTGCCAACTAAACAAACAGCAAAAAAAAAAAAATGTCAAAACGCTGTCAGGATACTGCCAATCAACACGAAACAATCAAATATTGTATTTGAGGATTTGCAGGGAGCACTGAGGAGAGGGTGGAAACAGCAAAACACCAGCAGCATTCATCATACTCTGCCATCTTCATGCTGATAAAGAAAATTAATAGCTTTAGCAGGCTTTGTAACCAGGGAGTACAAAACAACCCCCTGCAAATACTTTCGAAACCATTTAAAATTACTTTCAAACACACTGCCAACTCTTTTTGCCAAATCTTTCACATATAACCTAAGATCATAAAATATAAAAGAGGAAAGTTAAAAACTAGTGCAACCTTCGAAACTCAAAGACTCTGAGATATGGATTACTGTCAGTGCTCCTAACATGTTGGTTGCTTTTAGATTGTGTGCATTGGTACAAGGTTCGACTCCAAAGTATTCAGTGTGTATTTTAAGCTACACCACAGCTTTGAAAAAAACAGCTTTTCACAGTATATATATTCAGCTACACTCTAAAAAGACAGCATCTCGACAAGCCATATTCAAAGAAAAACAATTTATTAAGCACTAAAGAAGGCCTTGTGTTATGCAAAACTCACTAGAGTTGTTGCCTTGTGCATAAGGTTAAACGCAACCCCAAATAGAGTCCAAGCACAGAAAGATCTCATTTCAAAGCCTGAGCAAACCTCCCAGATCAATGTCACTGCGTCCTTGAGTGAGTCAATGAATTCCCAGAGCCATTTCCAGGTACTGTTTGAGTAAAACCTTATATAAAACTATACATACACACACACACACATACAAATACAAAAAAAAACATGCGGTTTTCCAATGAATTTCCAAGTTCAACTGAACATGGACCAACGTTTCTTGCAATTCCACCAATTCCACAAGCGGCCTAATGCCCTGCTATTTCAAATAATGAGGGGTGCTTTGTTGGATTTAGGTCAAAAGTCATCATTTTAATACTTCCCATTAGCGGCGATCAAGGCAAACGTTCTACACAAAAGGAGCTTCTGTTGGGTTCTGGCATCTCACTGTCATGTCGAAAGCGTAACTCATCCATCATTTTTACGATGGCTTTGGTTTTCACATAATTAATGGCCATCAGCAGGACGTAAATGTGTGAAGATGAAAGAATGGGAAAACATTCAAATTAACACTGTCACTTTGAACAATGGCGAGCCGGAAAAGACGATTGCGTTCGCATTCGCGGGAGATGAAGTAGCCACCAGGAAATGAGAAAAGCAAGGCATTTATCTTAAAGCACAGGCAAAATCGATGTATGAACATCAGAGTACACCTTGAAAACAACACAATGCATCTGAAAGTCACACATTTTGCTGACACTTCTAATATTAATTTTAATACGATTATGTAGAGTTTATGATTCAACGAGAATTAGGGGAGGCAGAGTATGACACAGGATGAGCTATGGATGCATAATATTTAATGAGGATTTGAGCTAAAAAGCACATACTTTGACAATTATTTTACCAAAATAGGAGGGATCATACAAAATGCATGTTATTTATTTACTGAATTGAATAAGATTCAGTAAATAAATAAGTTCACATAAAATATATTTACATATAGTTAACAAAAGAAAAAAGTTGCATTTATAAAAACTACCCCGTTCAAAAGTTTACATACACTTAATTTTTAATACTGTGTTGTTACCCAAGTGATTCACAGCTTTGTTTTTTGTTTTGTTTTGCAGTGATAGTTGTTTATGAGTTCTTTTTTGTCCTTCATCTTTTCACACTGAAAACAACTGAAGGACTCATATGCAACTATTACAGGAGGTTCAAACGCTCACTGATGCTTCAGAAGGAAAAACGATGCATTAAGAGCTGGGGGTGAAAACTTTTTGAATTTGAAGTTCAGGGTAAATGTAACTTATTTTGTCTTCTGGGGAACATTTATGTATCTTCTGTAGCTTCCAAAAGGCAGTACTAAATGAAAAAATATGATATTTAGGCAAAATAAGAAAACGTGCACATTCTCATTCCAAAAAAGCTGGTCTTTCCACCTTGTTATGGTACTTCGTTATCTAGTTTGGTGCTCACAATACATTTCAAACACTGCAAGAAAGTGTACAGTGTTCTTTTTCTCATTTAAAGCCTTTTACTGTAACACAGCTCTAGTGGATGACCTTTTCACAACGTCCAAATAATGCACCAAAGCGTGAATCCACTCCAGCAAATCGCCATTAACCACACCAATTAAAAGCGTTTTTAATCTTCCACTGGGGAACAAAGCCTCCCTCTCGATTAGCCAAAAGTATGTGTTGGATGTCCACCACAGCCCTTAAAGGTTAATGGTGTCTCTGGAGAAGGAAATGTAAGGAGAATGAATGCGTGTGGGGTCTTGTTACTCGTCTCTCCCTTCCCTTGACTTCTGACAGAGCCCTGACATAAGAGCCGCCCAGTTCATTATTTCTGGGTCACTGTGCTCTGCAAATATTCCTGCCCTTGCTATCTTCCTCAACAGGTTTTCTTGCACTCTCTCCTTTGTTTATACAAGAAATTAAAGTCAACATGAACCAGCAGTCACAACTTCCGTAATGTAACATGTTTCAGAGTAAAGTAGAGGTTATTATATAAGAAAAAAAAATATGCAGTAAAAAGTGGCCATTTTGATAAAGGATTAAGTTCTTGCAAATAGGAAACCTGCAGACTGAACAACAGGTGGATGAAAAAGCCAAGCAACCGCAGCTGTTTTTAGACTCTGAGAAGCCGCATGAGTGGAACAACGGCACAGTACAACAAACCGCAGTACAAAAGCACAGAACTTTCAGCATGGAGCTGGATCAGCCAATTAATGGTACTTCATCTCATTACATTTGCCCACACATTTCCTTCTGTGGATCAACTGCATGGTGTGGGGCAAAATGTGGCAGACTGTCGAGTTTCTAATGGCTAATGAGGGGGCTCGGATGAGCAGTGATGTACGAGGGTCTGATTTTATCTCACGAGTCTGGAGAGTTAAGGTTGTTCGTTTATTATCTTATTTATTAGATTAACAGGATTTATTATATATGCATACCAACAGTGATGTTAAAAAAACTTTACTCTCCGATATCACACATTTTAAGATCAAGATGATCACACAATTTTTTTAGCTTAATTTACACATTACATTACATATTTTCTTTCATTTTGTTTAGATTTTATGATATTTAAGTCCATTACAATATATACACCATCAGTCAAAATTTTTTGAACAGTAGGATTTTTTATGTTTTATAAAGAAGTCTCTTCTGCTCACCAAGCCTGCATTTATTTGATCCAACATAAAAAAAAAAAATCCTAATAATAATAATAATAATAACACAATTTTGAATTAGCCTTGCTATTTAAAATAACTGTTTTCTATTTGAATATATTTTAAAATGTAATTTTTAGCATCATTAGTCCAGTCACATGATCCTTTAGAAATCATTCTAATATTCTGATTTGCTGCTCAAAAAACATTTATCATTATTATTATGTTGAAAACAGATAGTATAGCAAATTCAGAAGAATATAATTTCTCTGAAATAAAAAAATCTTTTGTAACATTATAATTGTTTTTTCATCACTTTTGATTCATTTAAAGCATACTGACTGCAAGCTTTTGAATGCTATAGTGTATAATGCTACAAAAGCTTTTAAATGCTGGAAACGTTAAATCTTTATATTCATCAAAGAATCCTTAAAAAGGTACTTAATTGTTTTAAATAATAATAATAATAATAATAATAATAATAATAATAAATGTTTCTTGAACAGTAAATCAGCATTTTAGATTTCTGAAGGATCACATGACACCAAAGACTAGACTAATGATGCTGGTAATTTATTTTGATCACTGGAATAAATTACACTTTAAAATATATTCAAATAGAACAGTTAATAAAACGGTTAATAAAAATGTTACTATTTTTGCTGTACTTTAACAAATGTATTCATTTTATTATTTATTATTTCCTATATTTTTTGAATTTATAAAAAATATATAGATTTCAAATATATTTGAAAAACATTTGTATGCATATTTTATATTTTATACATATTTTATATTTGAATACATTATGTTTATATATTTATACACACACACACTTTCAAAATATGCATAAATTGCTTAAATAAATATAAATAAACTCAAAAGACAAAAGTTGTACATGATGTTGACAAAATTTGTTTATGGTGCTAGTACACAAACTTCCATCTCAAAGTTTAAGTGATCTTTAGCACACTAAGCTTAAAGTAGACCCAGAGATTTTTACAATTCAGTTACTAAACTGAAGAATAAAGCCTCGCTCAGTGATAAATGAAGAAACAGCTGGATTTTGTATAATTACCACATAAAGAAATGAACAGCCGGACCAAAATGGGGTCTTTCAACACCTTTCCAACGCTATTCAAATTAAGCCTCGCTTACAACCACACGCAATCTGTCTTTATAATAGCGAATTTAATTATCAATTAATCAAATCTAAACTCGCATTCAAGACACTCTCCATCTCAATCCAATTAGACTGAATTTATTGATGGATTCATTGGTGGCAATTACCGCGTATGCGTGCGCGCACACATCTGTGCAGGTTTCTTTGAGTTTGTTCCTCTCCATGAGAGAACTGTTGAGTAAACAGAAGGACAGGATATTTCTCAATGCCAGCCATATGATGTTTGCTCAGCTCTCCAGATCTGCACCGACTGAATCACTCTGCCAACACCTTCCTCTTTCTCTCTCTCATCCACCTCTTAAACAACCTTCTGCCAGAAAACCTTAGCCTCATCCTCTTTATCTAAACCCCTCCATCCCTCATTCCCTCTCTGAGGAACATCTACACCCGATTCACTCCAATCCTGCTTACAAACACTGAGTTTCTGCTGTGATCAAGTCCTCCTGGGAACTTTGTACTCACAAGCTCAGAAGCCATAATTGCAATGTGCATTTTTTCCCCTTTCCTAAACTTACTGACAAACAAAGCTTTTAAGCACTATATTGCAACAAAAAGAGCAAAGGATGCTCATTAGATTTATAATTGATGCATTATCTGTGCATTTTATGCTGCTGTAGAGAATGATGGTAGATGTAGTTTGCTCACACAAGCCTGTCGCCTCATAAACCGGCTAAATGACTAGTTCCAAGCTTTATTGCTGTTTTTCATCAGCAGTACAACACACAAAACGCATGCAAACTACATTATACAATAAACATTTACAATTACAACTTATTATAATCAATAACAATTTCTTTCTGCTGTCGTTATTTAATTGACATGCCGTAAACACAGATGCAAAACAGAAACGTATGAGTTTATGATGTCGTTCAGCATTTAAATACGATCACATGACTTGAATGTAGCATTACGGCCCTACTAGAAGTGGAACAACATAAATATATAATTATAATATTTCAATAAATATTTCTTGGTCAATGTAACATTCCAAGAATTCTAAAACCCAATATAGTAACAACCAGAGGCACTTTGATCACGCCGCTGCACGGTCACGTGGTTCATGGAGCTCTCAATAGTTCCAAACAGCTCTGCGCTGTCAATGTGTTTGAATGGGTTTAAGTAGGATAGACAGCAGTTTCACTATATTTGCAGCAATTTCGAGTAATTATTAACACATAATGTGCACTGACTGTGTATTGATAGCTACTCTGAATTCGTTTTACAATCACATTTTATTCCGGGGAGTGATAAAGAGACAGCAGAAATATGTTCTCATACTCTTTGACAGTCAAATGTTACCAAACACCTTAAGTGTAACTTTTATTCAATTAAATAATTGTAATATATAGTTCAGTTCTATTTAGTTAACATTTTGAGGAGTTTTTTGTACTAAATAATGTGTGCAATAATGATCCTGACCATTTAAAAGATAACATTTTATAATATAGTATTTATATTACAGTTAGTGTAGTATTTAGGGTTAAATACATTTGAATGTGCATTTGGACGATCAAACACTCATTTTTTTATAGGTTTCGATTTAACAATTTAATGCTACATCTAAAAAAGTTACTCATGTTATTTTATGATATTCACATATACAACATAAGTGAACATTACAAAAGGCAAGCAAATATGGCATTTAACATAATAGAGAAGTTTAGAATAATGTAATTAAAAAAAACACAAGGCAACCAATTGTCTTTAGCATAAATTTTGTTGTATTCCTTGAATGCCGTCTTTACTGAAACTCATTCAACCTCAGGGAGAAAGGGAGAAAAAGACTGCAGAAAGACTAAAAACTTAAAAATATGACAGCTAGTATCTGGCTAGTGTTTCTCACGTTATCTAACTGCAATTATAGTATAACTGGTAACACTTTACAATAAGGTTCATTAGTTAAACATTAGTTCATGTATTAACTAACATGAACTAACCAGGAGCAATCCATTTGTTACTCTATTTGCTAATCATCATTAATGTTAGTTAATGAAACTGTTTATTATCTAACAATAAACATTAACTATAACTCGCTTCGTAAAATACCACCACTGGCCAGATTTCCGTGATGTCAATTAATGTGTTAAAATGTCAAAAAATGCAGTAATTTCCTCAATTTACCAGCAACTATGTTTGAGAAGCGCTGAAATGAATGGGCTTCAATGCTGGAACTATTGGTTGTTTGGAACTATTGGCCGCTTTATGACACGCTTTACTTCCGCATTCCTCAGTTCCTATGGAAGCCTATGGGAGTGTCACAACTCTGTTTCTCAAGGGCTCTGGTAACAACCAGTGTTGGAGGTAACGCACTGCAAGTAACGCAAGTTACGTAATCAGATTACTTTTTTCAAGTAACTAGTAAAGTAATGCATTACTTTTTAATTTACAAGAAAATATCTGAGTTACTTTTCCAAAATTAGTAATACCAGTTACTTTGTTTTCCTATTTACTGTTGAGAGAAATCACAAATATCCTTTATGTATTTAATCCCATTTTATTAACCAACGCCTTTGCTGCTGACCTTCGATGAACAAATTCAACCCTATTAATAAGCAATAACTACTTTAGAATTTAGAATTCATTTCACTTTTTGGTGTAAAAGGGCTTTTACTTTTGCTAAAAATAGAACTTTTTATATTAAAAACAAACAAGCAAGCCCAGCCTAGATTTAAAAAGTAACCCGAAAGCAATGCAAAAGTAATGTAACATATTACTTTCCATAAAAAGTAGCTAATGTAATTAGGGAGTACCACACTATTGTAATGCATTACTTTTAAAAGTAAGGGTAAGGATAGTAATTTGCTGAAAAAAATAATGTTTTAATGAAAACGTTTTACTTCTATTAGCAGTAAAGACACTGTAAGTACTTCTCTATGTGTATATCTACAATACAACACGTCATGTACTTAATTGCATGATTATTAATAAAAACCAACAGTTCCAGTGCCAAACTTTCATTTTAAGACCCAGGTCTGAAGCCAAAATAAGCTGACTTGTGACAGGACATCAATTACTGCATCAGGTCCATTTTTCTACATAATTTAGTGAAAGAATTGTTAATTGCAGTTATTATTATTAACAATTACCCGTTCATGATTCACACTGTGCCTAATGACACCCCTTGACTCTAGTAACAATCATAAAGCATCTTGTGTTTTCTTTCCTGTGTCTCTCTCCCCCCTCTCTTGTTTTGGTTTGGTCTAAATGGGAAGCTCTTAGCATGCTTTCTTTGAGACACTTACGGCCATGAATAGAAATCCATCCCCTGCTTGTATGCTCAGGACAGAGAGGTATAAGGTGTCACATTCAAATGAGTCCCTCGCTGTTTTTGTCCAAAGCTCTTTATTGCTCTATTGATTCGGAGAGCGTTACGACGACAGTGCTGAACGGAGACTGACAGTGATTTGATGGGGCGTCAAATGAGCCCGTGTCTCTTTAATGACGCTGTAATTGAGCCTCACATGCTACGGCAACAAAACAGCTCAATCTCCAACCCACACGGAGGTGAATAAAAGGAATGACAGGCCAGATAGTTAATCCCATCTGGAAATATTTTAAGCAAGTGCAAAAAAGGTTTACATTTCAAAACACCTCATATCAGTCCTAATGCACAATGCAACTATATATAAAACATGACTTTCTCTCTTATTTGAATATATATCTAGTTGTATAGTTCTGTGGATTTATTTTCTCATTACAATTTCCTCTCTCTTCTCGTCTTCCTCTGTCTCTCTTTGACATTGTCTCTTTTTTTTTCCTCCCACAGGAGCAGTGTCTCTTTCGACCTCTCTCTTGCTTTCTCCTCTTAAACTCTCATGAATCTTTTAGAGAGAAAGTCTGTAAATCCGGCCTTGCACACACAGTAGGAAAAAAAATATAATTACTTTTTATCACACATTAAATCCCCTGACACCCTGGACATCAGAGAGGGTCCTTCTGCCCATCCTGAATGAGCATGACCCTGCTGCAGAGTGCTGACTGAAGGGGAATGGATGTTTGTGCCCTGGAGAAACGGATGAAAGAAGAGTGGAAGATCTGGCTTTCATGTTCTCTCTTTTAGCATAAGACTAGATCAGAGTCACATGCTTAATTAATTAAACGTCAGTGACATTATACAAAACCTATCTGAGAAAGAGACGCATGTCAAATTTAGAGGAAAAAAAGACAAAATTATAATTAGGTAGGCTGGAAGTTCGTGGAATTAATTAAAGACGGAATTAAAGAATTTAAAAAGTCTCTATATGACAGGTGGTTGACAAGAGCGTTTGGTGACCAGCAAAAAAAGGGGAGAAAATTTATATTATTTATATATTTTTTATCATTTTATGATCATACTTAAAGTTTTTGTTGTATAACCTAACATGAATCATAATAAGACCAGGAACATGCATTCAGGAAGTAAATGGAGTCAGTTTTGATGAATGTTGAATTAAAACTTAAATTAATGTACAATTAAGAGGCTTTGGTGAAGTAATAATATTATTTTGATGAAATATTACACAGACAAACCAATAAACATTCACAGTTGTACAGTAAGCGCACGTAAATATGGACATTATTTCATTTCATGCTGATTAAAGAAATCTATATATTTGACGAGTTTCATGCTTCAATTTGCAAATTGGTTTCGAGCAACTGATTCACAAGCTTGTGTATCGATTCGATTCAATAAAGCGCTGACCAATGGTTAATCACATCCAAAATAAAAATGCTATTTTTATATATTAAATATATTTATGTATAATATAAATTCTATGAATATAAATAATATACATGTAAATATTTTCAAAATATATACTGTATGTGTGTGTCTTATATATATATATATATATATATATATATATATATATATATATATATATATATATATACACACACAGTACACACATATTACAGAAACAAATTTTATTTATTTTGGATGCTATTAATCGTTTATTTTGGGTATATATCTGGTACAGTACATGCCAAATTTTTCACAAAAAAAGTCTTTCGCAGAGTAATATGTGAAGAGGTCAGATGCAAAAGCCTCTAAATCCATCTGACGTCTTTCTTTAAAAAAAGCATTTTTATTAGGCTCCGATGTATAGGTTTTTACCTAAATACCAGTACTTCTGATTGTACTGAGGATGGGATTTTAGCGAATTTAAAGTAAAAGTATTTGATGGATGTATAATATGTGTCAAGAGCATTCACTCAGTATCATTATCTCATTTTTGACCGAGATGGCTTTTAGGGAATTTTGCATCTGAACTCTTTATGTGGTTTGAGCAACATCAAATACAAAGTCTTTCCCTTTTTAGGTGAACTATCCCTTTAAATACTGACTAAGTATGGCTCCAAATAACTCCTCGGATATTAAGCATGGCTGCTTCAGAGGTTTTCGCTCTCTGTACAGTACGAGGAGGAGACGTCTCATTTATAGTGGACTTGGCCCGCACTCCAGTATTGAGCTGTCATTTAGTCAGCCAAATAGAATAAGTGAGGAGGATTAGACCAGCACAGTCATGCAGATAACACCTCTGACAGTCTTCCTTTCTCTCTCGCTCTCGCTCGAATACTAAACAGGCCGCTGAGTGACAGCTTGTCAGAGGGCAAGAGTGGAGCGCTGAAACCTGGCAACCCAAGAGCAGGGCGATAACAAGCAGGTCAAAGAAAACAATTACGGCCCTGGCGCTTTCTAATGGACACACGGGAAATAATCATGTTCCTGTGTGTGTGTGTGTGTGTGTGTGTGTGTGTGTGTGTATGAAACCCATTAAGTCCCGACAGCCCTTGCAAAGTCATTTGTTGGTCCTCTCAGGTGTCTCATTTTTTCGTCCACTTCAAGTGTTGTTTTTCCCCCTTTGCCTCCTCGCTTTTTTCTGTCTATCTCTCAGTTGCGGCTCTCAGCGTTTCATTTCTCCCTGATTTCTCGCATTGTTATTCCACCCCCTCAGACAGGCTCTCCATCTCGGTCTAGAGCGGCAATCACAACAAAACAGGAAGCCGTCACAGTAAGGCAACTCGTTTTGTTTCCATACAAGTTGCGACGGAGTGAGGCTTTTAGACGCGCCTGCTCATTTAGCCCTGGCAGCCTCAGCGAGAATTCACTCACGCTATATGTGGCGGTTACTCTCAATGAAGTTTAAAAGTATTTTTCTTTCCTTTTAAGTTTTGTTCGCCATTCATTCCCACTTTACTCAGGGGTTTTTACTACTTTTTACTCTTGTTTGACTCGGAGAGAGATGGGGTTACAGCACGGGGCGGCCATTAGACATGGGTGAAGTGTCTCATTCAAGGGCTCAGACAAAGTGGTAGAAGGAATGAGCTTTCTGTTCATTATAAGGAGCTTTTACCCACTGGACCGTGCGTTCAAGGCTCATCTTTGACATTTCTAATGTGTGTAAATCAGCATGTTGGCAAACACTCAAAAAGATAACACACAGAGGAAGTAGACAGTGTTGGCATGGCCATAATTGTGCATCTTAATTAAGCAAAAGTTTCAAGAAAAATCTTGTCACATGCAATCAACATGAATTTTTTTAAATATACGTTCCTTCGTCTTATTGTGAAGTTGCACATTCTGTGCATTTCTGTGTAAATGAATGGTGCAGATGCATGTTTTTTTTACTACACACATACTGAAGCACATAAAAAAAAAAAAGTAAAATATATATTATATTAAAAAAAAAAAACATACTGAAGCACATGTGACACTCACTGTGTTTTCAGCCTCTGCCATCTCAATATATGAGTACATGAACACAAACATAATCGCTAGAACTGCTGTGGAAGTCAGTTCATGAGCATTTTACCATTACTTTTGAGAAAAAGCATCGTCATATATACAAACAAAAACGTAAAAGTATTTTAACAGCAACCTGTCAAAATAAAAGTTCAGTGTAACAGAAATATTGTGATGACAGAAATATGTAATGATAGTGCTGCTACTAGTAATAAAAATATTATTAAAACAATATTTAAGGAATATTTAGCAGAAACATTATTTACCAGAAATTATTTACCTAGAAAATTGTAAATACACAACACAATTTTTCTGGAAAAAAAAAAAAAATTATATATTAAACGGATTCTTTATAAAAATCTAATTAATATTTATAAATTACTTAGACATGCTTTTGATTATTAAAATGTAATGGAACTATTAAAATGCAATCCAAAAAATGTATGGAAAACAGATTCACAAAATGTGATAAAAATAAAACTGAATTTGAGAAAAATGAAGATTCAAGATAAATTGTTGTTAAATTGTTAGTTTCATAATTTCAATTCATTAGACGTGTTTATTGATTCATATTTTTAATGTAACCATTAAAATAGAGTAAAATTCTAACTAAAAAAAAAAAGGGAAAAAAGAAAAAGGAATTTAGGAAGAAATAAAACGGATTTCATAACAGCCTATTTATTTCATTTGTGTCTTTGTTTTATTGTATTTGTCCTTTAGTTTATTACTTGCATCTATGTTCTTATTATTAATAACAAAGATAAATTAACAGAAATGACTATATCATGATATAAATAGTTATTGTGAAATGAAATGTCTATATCATAAAATAATATTTGGCTTTATCCTTTTAGCTAACTTTCACCAATGTAGCAAAGATATCAACATACCTGTAGGCTTCTATAGTTGCTGTGTAGTGGCACTGGCATGTGATTTTTATTTTTATTTTTTTTAAGGGGGATGAAATAATTTTTTAATAGAATAACTGTAACCTCCATTTGGATCATCAGTTCTGTGTTTTTTTCATAGTATTGGTTCAGTATAGTATCGGGATATTTTAGTCAGGTACTGTATCAAAGTCAAAATGTTGGTATCGTGACAACACTGCTTGTGAACATTCATAAATACTCACTATTCCAAAGAAAAAAACATCATTAAAATGTCTACCCCTAAAATTACATTACTGATCATCTAGACCCACTTGTCCACTTGATCCAGTCAATTGCAATGGATAAAAAAAGGTGAATGCAATAAGTGAATCCTTCAACTACAGCAGTAAACACTCATAGAAACTCAGCCCATCCTTCATAAAGATGAGCAGAAAATATTAGAAAAGATCCAACAGTAGCCAAAAAGAAGCATATATGAATTCCTAAATGCCTCATGCTCAAGGATATGAAATTTAATCTAGAAGCCCCAAGAAACACATGCACACTGAGTGAACTGGATTATCCAGTAGTCTGGCGGTTTCTGGATTAGCTATTAGTCTGGCAGTGTGCGGATGATAAGAGACTTCACCGAGCTGCAAATGAGTAGCTGTCAGGGAGCAGGAGACAGACAGAGAGAGAGAGGGAGACAAATCCACAGTTCCCTCAGGGTATATGATCTCTCATTAGTTTTAATTAATCATTCTTCTTAATAATAGGCGTCTCCTCGCAACCTCAGTGAAATTAAAAATTCTGCCAGGCAAATAAAAAAAGTGATGCGGCCGAGTTAGATAAACTAAACTGGCCCTGCAATAAATTATCATGCCGCTGCTAAAACAGACAGGGCCTGGGGATAAATTTACATGGGTGGGCTGCCTCACAGCTAGGCACTATAGTGAATAAACTTAGGCAGCATCACAGGAACATAGAGGGCCCTCTTCATTACAAAGCCAAGGACAACCTTTTTGATATAACTGAATGATTTATTTTGTAGATCATAGTAGATTAGATTACAGATAGTTTATAGTAGATAGTAGTAGTCCATTTTCAAGCAAGCTTTTGTTATTATTAACAAAAATATTGGCAAAAAGTACTATGATAATTTGGTGATACTATTTAAGTACATTTAAATACTGTGGCACTTGAATATAGTACCAAAAATGCACTATTAGTCAAAGATTTAGACACACTTTTCTGGTTTCTCATGATCTTAAACATTTTGGTATAAAAGCTTCTGATTACATACCTGAAATATACAAAATATAAATACATTTGTGACCCTTTGTGACAAGTCATAAGGGTCAGTTTTTTATTGAGATTTGAGAATCTACATAATGAATAAAAAAGTTTTTTTATTGATGTATGGTTGTTAGGATAGGACAATATTTGGCTGAGATACAATGAATCTGAGGGTGCAGAATAATATAATATATAATATTGAGAAAATCACCTTTAAAGTTGTCCAAGTGAAGTTCTTAGCAACGCATATTACTAATCAAAATTTATGTTTTGATATATTTATGGTAGGAAATTTACAAAATATCTTCATGGAACATGATCTTTACTTAATATCCTAATGATTTTTGGCATAAAATAAAAATCTATCATTTTGACCCATACAATGTAGTTTTGGCTATGCTACAAACCAGGGTCACGTTTGAATTTCTACATTTATATATTTTTAGAGAGTACATACATTATATATAATTATTAAAATAAATATTGTTTATAATTTAATATATAATTAATTTTAATTTTATTTGTATTCATTTTTATGGAAAAGTTGGACCAGTTGGTGAAGAAAAAGCAGTCAGTATAGGAATACTCATGTTTAAATATGAAAAAAGAACACAATTTCCACTACAATAAATAACACTACAATATTGTTTGGATTCTAAAATGGACAAAATAGTCATAACAAAAAATGTGAATGTGTATCCAAACCTTTAACTGAAAGTGCATACCAAAGTACCACAATGTTACCCAGATACCATGGTGCTATACATTGCCACAGAAGTTTAAACTTTCATCACATGAAGACAGACAACTTTTACAGAGAAGACTGTGCTGGAAGCATGACATCTTATGACAGCAAGATGACAAGAAGCTCTGAGAGTCAGACATGCCAGGTTTTCCCTCTTTGTCTCTCTGCTGCCAGCTGAAGATATTCAATTAAATGCCAAATGGAAATCAATGGGATAACCACCATTTTTAAATCAATTACAGAACACTCATCCACTTCGCCAACAGGCATAGGAAGAGTAGACCTACTGCACCAGTTGTGCACCAAAATAAACTAAACATCAATAAAGTATAAGAGACATCCATCAATATGTGGAATAAATGTGATAGAAGCATTTAGCCCCATTTGCCCTGCGGGTCTTTTATGGTACAATAACGAAATTACACACTAATACCGTAGTACTTTGATATATATCATGGTACTAAATGACCACCATACTCACATCCCATAGAATTTAAATGCAACTTTAAAGAATACTACAGTACCACCATAGAAGATGTACTTTTTTTGTTAATGTCTTTTTATGTTGATAGCCTTGCTTTCATTTCCTCAGACTGGTGAATAAAGATAGGCCTATACTTGTCAAGCTGTTCACTGAAGCACAGAGAAAGTCTTGTTGGCCCTGCCAAAATTACAAGCAAAGATAGAATGGAACACAAATTATCCTCGCAACAAGAGCCAGGCTACAGACGTGACACTAAAAGCAATTTTAAAACACTGGTCTGGGGGCTTATTAAATGAACACGCTATGCCATAATAGATAAAAACAGAAGCACATCGTATTTGCTCAACAGGTCAACAGCACATGAGATATGTCAAACAAACAAAGCCTGCAGATTTCTCCGCAATTCCTGTGAAATTTTCCTGGTTTTATTAATCAAGTCCCAGGTGAATGAATGTGTCCATTGTGGTTGCCTGTTGATTAACTTTATTGTTTTTAGTGTTAGTCTTCAGCACACAGACCTCAAGCCAAAAGCTGAAACACACAAACAACACTTATTAAACATGCATGGGGGATAATTAATTAACCTAATTAATAAAGAGCACAATTAAGCATGTATGCTTAATAAACTGCTTAATAAACTACTGATTCAAATCATTTTGTTCCGTTTTTAATCATTGTTAAACAGTTTTCACCATTTATATATCAACACCTTTGTTTCCATCCATCTACCATGTTATTATTACAATAATTACTTACATCTGTCTTATTTGCACTACTGCATATAGATTTAACAAAATGTTCTACATCAGTAATTAAATTCAAAGTGTAATAAAAATATTATCACCTCAAGTTGTAACTTTGGCATCCCTTTATTTAAATCTAAGACATGGGATAAACTCCGAGACTTTCTTATAGAAATTCTTCGTTTTATTTAAACATTTACTTTTCTAACCTTTCAGGTAAAATAAAAACAGACACTTCTCTGTTTTGTCTTATAGCCTATAATTTCTTCCAAACTGATGTGAAAACTTGATAGCTCTTTTCAGAAATCCTCCCTATCAATTAACTATATCATTATTGTTATAATGTAACTCTTCAGTATGTCGGGTGGTTCACGACATAGAAAAATACGCTTTTCAGAAATATTTATCACATTCAAAACAAAAGAAACAATCTTTCCTGTTCTAGCATCATTTCTCATCGACCGACGATTAAACCAGTGATGCTGCGGTCCATGGTTTGGATGTGCCCATAGCGCCACCCTCCGGCGGAGAAATGAACTGCAGCCATTTCGCAAAACCACGGACACGGTGACCGATTCCCTCACTCGATACGAGACTATTTTAAGATCTAATCGGCGTGTCCAACAGTTCCCCAAACCGAAAACCGATAGACGCAAAAATATATAATTAATTATCCCAGTCACAAAGCATCAATAGCTGTTTTAATTATGAGCGTACCTGTTACTAAGTATGTTATTGACTTGAGTAAACTTTTCTTAATCCAGTCTCTTTCATTTACAAATATACAGCTTCTGTCTAGAATAGCCTTAACATATAATAATTTTAAAATAGATTAAATATATATATTCATATAAACAACAATTTTTGAGCGGACAACTCATATTTCCGTTGAAAATGAGATAGACTTGTCTCCACACGAAAGAACTGAGGTAAATAATAATACAGATCCGCTATTAAAAGGTATGATTTGACTGTTATAAAGTCATAATTGATATTAAAACAACAGTAAATCTGTTGGAATTCATGTTTATCTAACATTTAACGTTTAAACATCTCCCCTCAGTACATAGTCATTAATAAACAAGACACAATTATTAAAGTTTCATCCCGTCTTGGGTTACAGCATTCAAAGCTCGCCAACCTCCGCAAAGTGGCCAAAAAGATGCAGAACAGAATGCAAACTTACCTGGAAAGAACTCTCCAAATGTGAGTTGAGCATGAAAAACAAGCAGCAGAACGGCGAAGTAGTTCCTTTGGTCCATTCTTGCGGTCACTACTTCACATACTCGCTGTCCGTCCGTGCGCGGGAGAGCTGACTGAGCTGACGGTTTCCCGGCATTGGTGATGTAGCGAGCGCGACTCAAGCCGGCAGTCGACAGCTGTCTGATTGTTGGGTTTCTGTATTGCTACGACAGGGTGTGTGGGGAGGAGAGTGGGTGCGAATGAACGAGGAGAGGGTTCCAATATCCCCCAGGTCCTTAGACCTGCCTGCCAGCCCGTTCTGACGCGAAATACTGCCGAAGTGATGGTTTACATACTACAGCGCGCGCTGGAGACGCTCTCTAGCACACTACGCGATACGGTGCGCACTTGCGCCGTGCCTAAAAGTAATTCTACACCCGTGAGCATTGAGTGAGAAAGGTTCTAGACCACTCTAGTTTCATTGTTTTCCACGGTGTTACATACAGTACCAGAAAGTATTCGGACACTTAAGCCACACTTAAAAATGTATGTGGGATTACATTAAAAAAAAATAACAAATCTAAAAGAAATATTTAAAATGTAGCATGAGAACACTTACCATTCTAAATATTTCATTAACATGAGCGATAACAGATTGCAAAAAATTAATATGAAACTTTCTGGTTGCCAAATGTTAGTGGAACATACCGATAGCTAAGGGCATGAACTACAGCTGATTAGCCTAAAGATGATAACAAATTAGGTAAGGCTTGTGTCCTGAAATCTAGTGTGCTGCCTAATCAGACATCATTTGGAGGATTTATTGGTGCAAACATGCTGTGATCATTCCAAAAGTCTACAACAATAAGGTTCCCGAAAATACATAAAGCACTGTGCAACAGTGATTTTGGTGAAAATAGTGTTACTAAGTTTAGACAGACAGATAGATATGACTAAGATCCATCTTTTCACACTGAGGACAACTGAGGGACTTATATGCAACTATTACAGAAGGTTCAAACACTCACTGATGCTCGAGAAGGAAAAAAGATGCTTTAAGGGTGAAGAACCTTTTAACAAAATGAAGATGTGTACATTTTTCCTATTTTGCCTAAATATAATTTTTTCATATAGTACTGCCTTTCAGAAGCTACAGAAGATTCTTACATGTTTCCCAGAAGACAAAATAAGGTAAATTGACCCTGATCTTCAAATTCAAAAAGTTAACTTAATGCATCGTGTTTCCTTCTGAAGCATCAGGAAGCGTTTGAACCTTCTGTCATAATGGCATTTGATTCCCTCAGTTGTCCTCAGTGTGAAAAGATGGATCTCAGAATCATACAGTCATTGTTGGAACGGGTTCAAATACACTAAAATACAGCTTCAACGGACAAACATGGGACTCATGAACAACTATCACTAAACAACAACAAAAAAACAGCTGCGGATCATTCAGGTAACAACAGCATTAAGAATCAAGTGTATGTCAATATTTTGAACAGGGTAATTTTTATAAATTCAACTATTATTTTCTCTTGTGGACTAAAGTATGTGAAATATCTTTTTCAGGTCAGTACTAAATAAAAATAACATGCATTTTGCATGATTCCTCTTATTTTGGTAAAATAATTAACATTTTGTAGATTCCGCAAGGTGGATGTAAACTTATGGCCTCAAAGAATAATTGATAGATTAGACAGACAGATGATAGACAGACAGAATACAATCTTTAATGCAGTCTTTGAGATGCACCAAGACAGCGAATCCTTGCTTATGTTTGTTCATTTATATGTGTGTGAGCAAGACAATGCAAGATCTAGTTGAAGAATGCTTATGGTCAACTCTAGTTCATTTATAAGATAGAAAGTCCCTGAGTGGGCAGATTTCAGTTACAGTGTTTTATGGTTAGGCCTAATTTATGAATTCATTATTTAGTGATGTGGAAATCAATGCCTCATTAACACAGAAAGGTGCCCTTTCATCCTTCATACCAACCCACTCTAGTCCATGAGCCTTCAACTCCACTATCAATCTCCCGTGCTCATCCCGTCCTATAGTTCAGTTGTGTAAAGGCAAAGGTTTTTTTTTTATTAATCTCTGAACAACTATCAACAACTAACAGAACAGCCATCAACAAAGCAGATTTGCAGATTCGTAGACACATTATGTATTTGGTATTAATAGTGCTTATTAAAGTGCCAAGAAAACAGAAGTAGTCACAGATCTTGCCTTCCATATCTTGATGTACATCAGAGTCAATAAGATTACTGGGGGAAAAAGCGTGGAGTCTTAGTTTAATCAGTCACTTGTTGATGGGATGAAGGCAGAACTGAATGTGAGCTTGAATTTTATTGTGAGAAAGGGGCAGGATTTCAGCAGACTAACAAGCCCAACAAATGTCCACATAGTTTAGTTAAAATACAGAATTATGATATAAAAGTTGTGTTTGTTTTTTATTAAAATGCATGGATAATTTGTTCACAATACAAACAATAACATTCTTTTGGAAAATACACCACCAGTCAAAAGCTTTTAAACAGTAACATTTTTAATGTTTTTTTTTTTTTTTTTTTTAAGTAGTCTCTTCTGCTTACCAAGCCTGCGTTTATTTGATCCAAAAACTGTACAATTTTGAAATATTTTTACAATTTAAAATTACTTTTTTCTATTTGAATACATTTTAATATGTAATTTATTTCTGTGATCAAAGCACGATCCTTCAGAAATCATTCTGTCTAATTTGCTGTTCAAGAAACATTTCTTATTATTATTATCATTTAAAACAGTTGAGTATGTTTTTTTTTAAGGATTCTTTGATGAATAGAAAAATCAAAAGATCAGCATTTATCTGAAATACAAAGCTTTTGTAATATTATACAATACCATTCAAAAGCTTGGAATCAGTATGATTTTTTTTTTTTTTTTGTTTGGGGGTGGGGGGGTAATTTTAGCAAGCATGCTTCAAAAGTGATGACAAAGACATTTATAACGTTATAAATGATTTCTATTTCAGATAAATGCTGTTCTTCTGAACTTTCTTTTCATCAAAGAAACCTGAAAAAAATCTACTCAGCTGTTTTTAACATAATAATAATAAATGTTTTTGAGCAGTAAATCAGAATTTTAGAATGATTTCTGAAAGATCATGTGTCATCAGCTTTGAAATCACAGGAATAAATTACATTTTAAAATATATTAAAATAGAAATCAGACAATATATTACATTAAAATTTTGCACAAAATGGTCAAAACTATTATAATTAAATATTTAATAATATTTAATTTCTAACCCTAACCTAACAACACACAGTACTTTTGAGTTGAGTACTTTTGACATTGAGTTATGCATGGGTCGACACCACTAACATCTAAAAACCTTACAAAATATTTTTCTGGCATTCAGTAACCATAAAAAAAAAGTAACATTTAATAACCTTCAAAAAATATTTTAAATACAAATGCTGTAGCATTTTGAATATTAATAAAACATTTAATGTTAGACCTAGATGACATTCTAACTCTAGCCAAAATATAATCACTGCTAATGGCAATCGCTGTGGGTGTGTGAGTTGTTTGTGTGAATAGTAAGAGAGAGCACATCTCAAATAACTTTAGATCAATGTGCATCCTCCACAGCCCCCCAGCCAGTCACTCCCCATCTCATAACTCTGCAAGACAGCGTCAACTTATTTCCATACTAACTAGAAGGGCTTCAGATCAGTATTACAATGAGAGGACAAGAGTCAACTGTGTGTAGTTTTCCCCCTTCCTCTGAATGCACACAGACACAGCGTGATATGCCGTTTCATCTGTTCTTCTCAGCTCCCAAAACAGCTTAGCAGAGTAAAATAAAGTAGAGCTGTTTTTAGCTCAGAACATACAATCATAAAGCATTGTGTAAAAATCTACTATCGTGTCCATGTCACTGTATTAAAATGCATGTTCTTTTTTATTTAGTATAAGATAAGATATTTCACATAAAAGACATTTACTTATTGTCTGCAAGAGAAAATATTTTTTTATAAAAATTAACCTGTTCAAAAGTTTACATACACTTGATTCTTAATATGGTGTTGTTTTGCTTAGTAATAGTTGTTCATGAGTTCCTTGCTTGTCCTGAACAGTCAAACTGCCTGCTGTTCTTCAGAAAAATCCTTCAGGTCCCACAAATTCTTTGGTTTATCAGCATTTTTGTGTATTTGAACACTTTCCAACAATATCTGTATGGTTTTGATATCCATCTTTTCACACTGAAAACAACAGAGGGACTCATATTTAACTATTACAGAAGGCTCACTGATGCTTCAGAAGCAAACACAATGCATTAAGAGCATGGGGTGTAAACTTTTGAACGGAATAAAGATGTGTAATTTTTTTCTTATAATATCGGAAAATGGAGCACAGTTGGAGGAAAACAAAACTAGAGGTTTTTCATACCGCTTGGCGTGAATGTAACCTATCCTATAGAAAAGCATTAAAAACTGCTAGATCTGACTACTTTTCATCTCTTTTAGAAGAAAACAAACATAATCCTAGGTATTTATTCAATACAGTGGCTAAATTAACGAAAAATAAAGCACCGACAGGTGTTGTTTTTTCCCAACAGCACAACAGTAATGACTTTATGAAGTACTTTACTTCCAAGATCAATACTATTAGAGATAAAATTGTAACCATGCAGCCGCCAGCTACAGTATCACATCAGACAGTCCTACTGGAACTTAGTGCTGCGTTTGATATTATTGACCACAACATTTTTCTGAATAGACTTGAAAATTATGTTGGCATTAGTTGAAGCGCATTGACATGGAGTACCTCAAGGCTCAGTAATAGGGCCAATACTTTTTATACTTTCCATGGTACCCTTGGGAGATATCATCAGGAAACATGGTGTCAGCTTTCACTGTTATGCTGATGAAACTCAGCTCTATATTTCGCCGGGCCGTGAAGAAACATACCAACTTGAAACACTAACAGAATGCATTAAAAAAAAAAAAAACTGAATGGTGAGTAATTTCTTAATGCTAAATTCTAAAAAACAGTGGTGTTAATTATTGGACCTAAAACCTCCACATGTAATAATCTAAAACACTGTCTAATACTTGATGGCTGCTCTGTCAATTCATCATCATCAGTTAGGAACCTAGGTGTGCTATTTGATAGCAATCTTTTCTTCAAAAGCCACATTTTTAGCATTTGCAAAACCGTATTTTTCCATCTAAAAAATATATTGAAATTACGACCTATGCTCTCGATGTCAAATGCAGAAACGTTAATCCACATGTTCATGACCTCTAGGATAGATTATTGTAATGCTTTATTGGGTGGTTGCTCTGTTCTGTGAGGGACTCACATTATAATCCCTCATGTCCGCTGCATTTTCAAAACCCTGGCAATTTGATTATAACCAGAATATCAAAATCAACTGCTGGCAGCAGATCATTTTCTTATTTAGCGCCCAAACTCTGGAACAATCTACCTAAAACTGTTCGGAAGGAAGACACACTCTGTCAGTTCAAATCTAGATTAAAAACCCATCTCTTTAAACTGGCTTACACATAAGACACTAACACATTTCTATAATACAAATCTGTTAAAGGATTGTTAGCCTGCATTAATTAGGTCAACCGGAACCGAGAACACTTCCCATAACACCTGAAGCACTTATTGAATCATAAGAAGAATGGCATCCACACTAATAGTAGTCTGTTTTATTCTTATTCCGAGGTCACCACAGCCACCAGATCCAGTCTGTATCCAGATCAGATGGTCACTGCATCTGGATCAGCACCTAGAGATGACCCCTACAGCCCTGAAGGTCAGGACCACGTCAACTAGATGAGCCCCAGAGATGGATCATCAGTAAAGACCTTGTCAACTAGACAACCGTCAACGCAAGACCACGGGAACCTGATGAGTCCTCTGCAATCTAACTTTGCTGCAACATGGAACTTTTGCATCTACGCTAATATCAGTCTGTTTGTTTCTTATTCCAAGGTCACCAAAGGCACCCAGATCCAGTCTGGATCAAGATCAGATGGTCACTGCAGTCCTCTGGATCCAGTCCGTATCCAGCCCAGATGGTGAATCAACACCTAGAGATGACCTCTACAACCCTGAATGTCAACGGAGACCACGTTAACTAGATGAGCCCCAGAGACAGGTCCCCAGTGAAGACCTCCCCTAGATGGCCGTTAATGCAAGACCACGTCCTCTGAAATCTGACTTTGCTACAATATGGAACTTTTGCGTTATTGACACATTATTGTCCTATTATACTGTAATACTATAATACTGTAAAGTTGTTTTGACACAACTTGTATTGTCAGTTGTCCTCAGTGTGAAAAGATGGATCTCAAAATCATACCGTCATTGTTGAAGAGGGTTCAAATACACAAAAAAGCTGAAATTTGTGAAATTTTAGGGCATATGTGTGTGTGTATGCACAACATTTAAAATATAACAAATATTTAATTTAATAAACACTAATATATAAGAATCTGAAACCACATTGATAATCTAGTATTCTAATTTAAATAAGATGTAGGAAAATTAGTTATATTTACATGTAATACATTTTTAAGTTAAAAAATATAGCAAAATATAAGCATTTTCACTGGTGCTCTCAGACTTTTGTACCCCCACTCACACTCTCTCTAGATATATATATTTAACTGTAAAGGCAAAAGCAGAACTAGTGTCAGCAGCAGAGTTAATAAACACAGGAGGGGGCCATGGATTGAAAAGCTCCATACTGTAGGTGCAAATCATTCTGTTGCTGCGATAGGTGGGAAGCAGTCACCCCCCACATACCTGCCAATAGTTACAGCCACCAGGAGGCCTTGCTGTGTGTGTAATGTAGTTTGTGCCTGAAGGTTTCAACCATTTACCACGCTCATCCCAATCACCGGAAAGGTCATAAAGAACTCTTATAAGCTTGATTGTCCACCATCAAATGCATGCAATGTGCCATCTACTCCTTTCTCCTACATGCAGGGAACATCTCTTGGTTAGTCAATAGATTTAATTGGCCGGCTCAAAGCCTGCTGGGTCGAGTTGGGCGATTTAAGAGGCGTTCCTGAAAAAAAGAATGTGTGAGCTAATGATATTTCTTTGGGTGGTATTGGAAAGCAGTGAAAATGGTAAGGTAGGGAATTAGCTACTGTATTTTTATGAGTTCAGAAAAAGAGTTTTCTAATCACCAGAGAGATGGACAGGCTATTACAGATTCAATATGTCTCTGGCAAAAAAGAAGGCAAGAAAGATTTTTGTGTGGTGCTAAATTCATGCATTATGTATAAATATTAGTTCTCAACTTATTGATTAAACTGCACGTCAGGAATCTTCAACAGCCTCCAAATGCAAATCATAAACTTATGGATAAAACCATACAATGTTTTTTCAAGTGATTAATGTTACTTTTATAGCCAAGTTAAAGTATTTTAGGATATTTCTTCAGCTATGGGCACTTCTATGATTAAAAGTAACAGTTTTCAGCTTAGCTTTATAGTTATATAAAGGACACATTCAAGCTTTTCTATCTTTTAAATTATTGTTTTACTCTTGTCCGAGGCATATTAAACTAATAAATATTCCATACTTTAGTAGCTTAAGATATAATAATATACACTATATTTCATATAAAATAAATTTTTACGAATTTTAATGCATTTTAAAGAAGTATCCTCTGCTCACCAAGCCTGCATTTATTTGATCCAAAATACAGCAAAAGCAGTACAATTTTTAAATATTTTTTTATTTAGAATAACTGCTTTGTATATTATATATATATATATATATATATATATATATATATATATATATATATATTACATTACTGTTTTCAACTAAATAATACTAATGTTTTGGAGCAGCAAATCAGAATATTAATATAATTTCTGAAGGATCATATTAAAAACTATACTATACTATACTATAACATTTAAATCTATAAAAAATATTTCATTATTACATTTTATGTTCATCTTAAGATACAATAAAATGCAATATGTTGAATATAAAATGAATAAAATCTAACATTTAATTACATCTTTAACAATATCTAATTACATTTATGTTGACAAAATGTTTTAAAAAATAAATATTGGTATGATTATCACTCTGACCATAATCAGAGAGTAAAATAAATTACTTTACTCTGTTGTTGATGTTAAATGTTGATGCAGATGTTGTTTGAAAATTATGCATTTGCATTTTCTTACACAAATTTCTTCCATCCCTCAGCAGTGGCCAAATTACCATCACAACCAAGAGTTTTACCAATATATATGATGTAAAGGGTCAAATTAAACCAGTTCACAGGCCAGTTGTGCCTGTAATTGAAGAAACATCCATTAGTTGATAAAACAAATACATTAAGCACTGTCTCCATGCATCTATACATATAGAAACACAAGATTATGCACCTATTCAGACTCATCATTGACAGTTCGTTGGCCATACTGAAAAGCTTTTATGCCTGTATCTTTCTGATTATATTTTGACTGTGTTTAAGTTGTTATATTAGTTCATATTTTTGTAATACAAACTCTGTTGTTTACTGAAACTCCTCAGGTAATATTCATTTCTGCGCTCATCGCAAATAGGCCCCACAACCTTCAAAACTCCTCCAGAACTTCATTTTAATTCTTCCCGCATGCTGCGTCCTAACACTTGCTCTCCTTCATTAAATACAGTAGACAGCACAACAGGAAATTGTGGTCAGTCAGATCAGATACTCCAGCACCCAGGAAGTTATTGAAGACCAGTGTCAGATTGGAGGTCGGTTTATTGGGATATTACAGCTGTGCAACTATAACAAATCGCTTATCGGAATCTTCCATCACCTCTTATCATAATCACAAGACCACTGACATTATATTAATTCTTCATTCAGGTTTACTCACCCTTGTATGACTCAAATTCTACAAGTTTTGAAAGAAATGAGGGCGAGAAAAGTACGACAGATGTTCATTTTGGGGCCTACTGTCCATTTAAAGGATTAGTTCACTTTCAGAACAAAAATTTACTTATAATGTACTCACCCCCTTGTCATCCAAGATGTTCGTTTCTTTCTTTCTGCAGTTGTAAAGAAATTATGTTTTTTGAGGAAAACATTTCAGGATTTCTCTTCTTATAATGGATGATGCCCCCAAGTTTGAACTTTCATAATGCAGTTTAAATGCAGCTTCAAAGGGCTCTAAAACAATCCCAGCAGAGTATGAAGGGCATTATCTAGCGAAATGATCATCATTTTTCGAAACAAATTGACAATTTATATACTTTTTAACCTCCAATGCTCGTCTTGTCTCGTCTCTGCGATGCACATGCGTAGTCTGTGTGATCCGAGTCAATACAGGGTAGGTCCAAAAACTTCCATCTACTTCTCTTCCCCAACTTCTAAATCCTACATCGCTACAGAAATACCAATCCAGTGCTTACAAAGTGAAAATACAAAGAAGATCAAATGGCCTTTACACACACACACAAAAAAAAACAGCGTTGTAGGACGATTTTGAAGTTGGGGAAGAAAATGAGATGTTTTTATGTTTTTCAACATACCCTAACTGTATACACAGAGTACGCATGCACATCGCAGAGCTAGATGACAAGATGAGCATTTGAGGTTAAAAAGTATATAAATTGTCAATTTGTTTCGAAAATAACCAATTGTTTTGCTAGATAAGACCCTTTTTCATCAGCTGGGATGGTTTAGAGCCCTTTGAAGCTGCATTTAAACTGCATTTTGGACGTTCAAATTTGGGGGTGCTATAGAAGTTCATTATATGGAGAGAAATCCTGAAATGTTTTCCTCAAAAAACAATTTCTTTACGACTGAAGAAAGAAAGACATGAACATCTTGGATGACAAGGGAGTGAGTACATTATCTGAAAATTTTTGTTCTGAAAGTGAACTAGTCCTTTAACATGATCAAAGTCCACTTCTCAAAGTAATATTCTTGAGCCAGTATAAGCTTACTAAGATTTCGATGGTTTGTAGATTGTTTGACCAAGTGGAAAAAACTTCTGATGAAATCAAACTGCATTCATTTAATTAACTAAAGCTAATGTTTAACCAAGCTACAGTACTTTACTCAATATTACGGTGCAATCTTGTGATCTTCAAATATAGCTACTTTCATTCATTTAACTTGTCCAGCAGCCACTTGATTCAGTAATATTTTTGAGTCTGTGAGCATACAAATATTTTAAGGGTTTATAAACTGTTTGACAAAGCAAAAAGCACTTAATCCCCAATCATGACCGAGCTACAACTTCCAATTTAATTAACTATAACTCCACTAGCGTCAAGCTAAACAAACACCTTCGCAAACAGCCTGTAATTGTGAATCAAACCAACTTTTGCGTAATGAAGCCCTGCAACACAGGTCGCCGACTTTAATCGATTACACAGCCGTGAAACTTTGGTTACCTCATCTTGTTTGCCTGGCGTTGGGATATTAGGTCCTCCATTCCAGGGCAGACACTGCTGCGTAACTTCACATGGACCCATTGCTCCTTCCTATGACTTCTCTTTCAATTAAAACAGCTCAAACAACATCTCTCCCCGCTGAGCAGTTTAATGAGCTGACTAATGTGTGTAATATCAGCTTCACCTCAGAGCTGAAGAAGCGCCTCTGTGGCCTAGCTTTTAAAACCAACACATGTGTGCTTGAGAGACTCGGGACCCCCTGCTGTTTGCAAGAAGCGCTAGCTCCCGGGACAAAGACCTCTTGAGGAAATGAAGCGACTTTCCTCTAAACTCGTCTGAGGTCAAGACCGCATCTCAGGGAGGCAGACAATGACCTGAAGACCTCATTGTTAGTTCAAAGTGTTTAGGGCTAGGTAAGTGGTGGAGAAGGGAAGTGTAAAGTGAAACTTGAGCGAAGATGGAAGCCCATTACTCATCTAAAGAACTGTATGGATCAATTTTGATGCACTACCTTGGACATAATTTAATGATTGCGTGATCAATAGTCATAATCTCATGTGCTGAGCACATTAAGAGGCTATCATTTGGAAAAAGCACCAAAGGGCCCAGACGAGGACTGGGCTGAAAAGAGTCTGAAAACACACTAGGAACTTAGATGCACAATATTCTTTGTAAGTGCACATGGCAGATAATATATTTTTGATTCAATCACGTAGTGGCTGAATATGGCCAGTTATGGATGATTTGATGAGCACTTCCCAAAAGGCCAAGATTAGATTTCAATTTTACAACGATAATGGATAAATTAAATAAAAGGAGATCTATCAAGGCAATGGAATGGAAAAAATAAAAACATTAAAGGGATAGTTCACCTAAAAATGAAAATTCTGTCATTTTTACTCACCCTCAAGTTTTCTTTCTAAAGTGAAACACAAATGCACCACAAAACCATAAAGGTCAATTTATGACTAAATAAGCTTTCCGCTGATGTATGCTTTGTTAGGATATGACAATATTTGGCCAAGATGCAGCTATTTGAAAATCTGGAATCTGAGAGGGCAAAAAAATTAAATATTGAGGGGAAAATGCTTTTAAAGTCCAAACGCTGTTCTTAGCAATGCATATTACTAATCAAAAATTAAGTTTTTATATATTTTATGGTAGGAAATTTAACAAAAAAAAACATTTGAATGGATCATGATATTTATTTAATATCCTAATGATTTTTGTCATAAAATAAAAATCTATAATTTTGACTCATACAGTGCATTGTTAGCTAATGCCACAAATATACCTGTGCTACTTAAGATTGGTGTTGCGGTCCAGGGTCACAAATGAACATCGTTTTCCAAACACCACTGGACCCCATTGACCTTTATTGCATGGATCAAAAAACAAATACATTATTAAAAGCATTATTAAAATTATTTTCTGTTCCACAATAAATGAATGACAGAATTATCATTTTTGGGTGAACAATGCCTTTAAGACCTAAACATAGGACAATATTTACATGGTTTTTAAGGTGAGTAATGCTAGCAGCACCAAAATAATATAATAATATTATAATAGTAATAATTACACACTGTACCTTTAAGACAACCTCCAGTTCTTGCTTACAAATGACCACAATTACTCATCCAATAGATAAATAAATGCTAGTAAATACTAAACATTTAAAACAAGAATAAATGGATAATAGCTGGGGGGGGGGGGAAATCTAAGAAATTATATTGTGTAATTTTTTTTCATCTGTCATATTAAGTTAAGATGTTCCTTACCATGTTTCACATAACTTCTTTGTAGGCCAGTCTGGATTTCAGCAGTCACTGCCATGGGAATTAAGATTTTAACTATATGAATAATTCATGAGTTCAAGCACATTTAAAAAAATATTCATCTGTGCAGCTGAAGCTTATAACGGTGGACGGGATGTTTGCTATCTTGAGTCTCTGTGTGTATATGCTCTCAAGTTCACAAACATCATTTGTGAACTTGTGTAATTTCAGGTAAATATTTGCCAGATGATGCCAGTGCTCTGAACAATGTTAAAATGATTGCCTGTCAGCTATTATAACTTGCATGAATACCATTTTCTGGAAATTCATACAAATATAATAGCCCCTTTTCACTTGCACTCATGGAGAATAGGACAAACAATTAAATAATCTTGGCAATCAGGCTTTGGACGTCAAACCTCATACAAAGGACCTGAGACTTAATTTGCATTCTGAATGGAGTGTTAAATCTCACATTGTCCATGTCACAAAGACAGCTTTCTTCCATCAGAGAAGTCAAATCTTCCCTTGACTGTTTTATATAGTTAACTCATGCCTTTATGTTTTAAAATGATGGGATTTTAAAGAGAACATGAAATCAGAATTGAAGTTTTACGGCTTTTAGTCAATGCTTTAGGCTCATCTATATGCTAAGTTAACTGAGCTATACACATCTAATATTTGCATTATACTTCTTCTGGTAAGAAGGCACTTCTAATAATATGGATTTAAGAAATGGAAGGTACATTTTGTTTGTACTTTACCCATACAGGTTGTGAATGTATAATGGCATGTCAAAACACATACATGTTTTTCATTCATCTCTCTTAGTGCACCATAGCCAACACACACAGAAAACAGTGCATTTGTCTGCATTTCATCCTGAACAATACCTCGAAACCTTGGGGAGATGAGGGGAGAGAAGTGCACAAGTGTAATATAAGAGGAGATGAAAAATAAATAGCATTTTTATATGATTTTCCACCCCTCCACATCAGTTTTATAAAAGTGGTGCAATGGGATGCTATGAGAGGCTTCTCTAGTAAAAGGTATTGGGAGTGCAGAGTAATAATTTTCTTTCTCTGGCCGCTCAACATTGATCTGTGCTAGTGAAATCATCTCTGGGCTGTTATTAAATCATCATAGCACAGCAGTACACCACACACACACACACAGCTCCTATAAAACAGAGAGACAAACAGCAATTTCTTAATATTTTACATTGTTGCACCAGTAGAAAATTATTTTTATATTTGAAGTCATATCTAAAACATGCAATTTGTTAATCATAATAAATAAAACACTATTATAATTTTCTGAATATATATACAAACTACTGTTCAAAGGTTTGTGGTCAGTATGTTTTTATGCAGAAGTCTGTTCTGCTAACCAAGTCTCCATTTATTTATTAAAAAATACAGTAAAAACAGTACTATTCTGAAATAATACTACAAAACCATTTTTCATTTAAATATATTTTTAATCTAATTTAATCCTGTGGTGGCAAAACTGAATTTTCAACAAGCATGACTCAAATATTCAGAAATATTTTTTTCGCAATAACTGTGATACATATTTGTCAGGATTGATGTCAGGATGAATAGAAAGTTAATAATAATAATAATAATAATAATAATAATAATAAGTCAGTATTTATTTGAAACAGAAAAAAACTATTATATATAAATATAATGTAATATGTGACCCTGGACCACAAAACCAGTCATAAGGGTATTTTTTTTTTTTGAGAATTATAAATAAGCTTTCCATTGATGTATGGTTTGTTAAAATCTGGAAATCTAAGGGTGTAAAAAAATCTAAATATTGAGAAAAATCACCTTTAAAGTTGTCCAATTTAAGTTTTTTTAGTGATGCATATTACTAATCAAAAATTACATTTTGATATATTTACAGTAAAATTGTAACAAAAAAAAAAATCTTAAATGGAACATAATATTTACTTAATATCCTAATGATTTTTGGCATAAAGAAAAAAAAATATATATATATATATATATATATATATATATATATAAATTATTATTATTAATTAACATTATTATATTATATACCTGTGCTACTAACAACTGTTTTTTTCCCAATGCAAATATCATATATGATATATAAAAATATAAATATGAACTGTATAGGAATTACCAGTGGGTTTAAGACAAGTCAGGTCACAGACTGTTTAAAAAGCTGTTAAACAGCTAGTCTAAGTAGCCACTAAAGGCTAACGTGCCCCAGTCTTTACCTATCAGGAAGAAGCACAGCCCAACTGCAACCAATCGACTCCTGTAGTAATAACATGTATGTGTGTGTGTGTGTGTGTGTGTGTCTCATTGTTTGCACTTTGCACACAAGACAGTCCGACGCTACATTTAGACGATGCACACTAGGAGCTTGCGAAGGCAGCACCCTTTGCTAATCCAATGCTAATACTAATCTCCTGACTAAGAAATACCCGCTCGCACCTCTCGCTATGACTTCTGCGCAACGAGACACGACTCCCGTTGCCTACGGAAGAGAGACGTCAAACTGTGTGACTGAAAGAAAGACGAGGGAAAGGCTTGAGAAAAGATATAAAATCCCTCCTGAAGGAACAACAAAAAAAAAATCCTACTTTGACAGTCAGGCCTCTAAGAACGGTTTGACTCCGAGTGTTTTCGCCGTGAAACTTTGGAGAGATGGATTTGGAGATGAAAGGTGAATACCGAGATGCAGCGTTTTGTAGCTGAGAAAACATGTTTTTCCACGGAAGCAATCACAACGAGGATTTACAAGATTTTCTTCTGCTCTGATCTTTACCATTGTCAATAATAGTGCACACAAATGGCAACCCTGATTTGGTATTTCATCACGTCGGGGGGTCAGGCAAGGATAGTCCGGTGGAAAAGACACTGCAGGGCTTTGGAGCTGACTGAAACCTAGCCTCCAAAATCCCCCTCTTAACCCTCGCTCCCTGTGAAATGTGTCTTCATCATTAAATAAGAAGCAATGACACACACATGGCCAGTCACCTCCGTGGCTAAGCAGATAATGGATTAACCGATTATCCCATCTGAGCTGTGCTGTCGCGGCTTAGACGACTTCACAGCTCGTCAACATCCAAGCAGGTCAACTCATAATAAAGGACGGATAATGACAAATGACAAAACACTGGCTAGGTAGCTTTAGATGAAGATTATGGCAGTCCATAGTCCTAAATAATTAATTGGGAGTAATATATAGAATTAGCTGAAGTTTGCCACATGTTTCCTTTCGAAATCAAGTGCCTTTGGTTTTACCGCATTTAAGTCAGCATGAAATCAAAGTAGACCCTGTTGACTTTCTTAATATACAGTTGAGGTCAAAAGTTTACATACATCTTCCAGAATCCGCACAATGTGAGTTATTTTACCGTATACAAAATGTTTACTATTTAGTACTGACCTGAATAAGATATTTCACATAAAAGACATTACATATAGTCTACAAGATAAAATAATAGTTGAATTTATAAAAACTACCCCGTTTAAAAATGATTTTTAATACTGTGTTGTTACCTGAATGATCCACAGCTGTTTTTTTTTTTTAAGTGATAGTCTGTTCTTCAGAAAAGTCCTTCAGGTCCCACCAATTCTTTGGTTTTTCAGCTTTTTTTGTGTGTGTATTTAAACCCTTTCCAACAATTACAGAAGGTTCAAACACTCACTGCTGCTCCAGAAGGAAAAACTATGCATTACAGAATTACAGATCTTACAACAGAATTAATGTGTGTATATTTTAATTATTTTGCTTAAATATCTATATATCTATCTATCTATCTATATATATATATATATATATATATATATATATATATATATATATATATATATATATATATATATATATATATATATATATATATACTTGAACTTTTGTAATAGTATAGTTTGCATAGTTACATCCCATCAGTGTGAACAGAAAGATCTCAAAATCATACAGTCATTGTTGGAAAGGGTTCAAAATACAAAAAAATGCTAACAAATATCTTATTCAGGTCAGTACACATGTATTTTGGTCAAATAATTAACATTTTGCAGATTCAAGGTGTATGTAAACGTTTGACTTCAACTGTATATTACTTCTCTTATTGTGTACATTATGAAGTGTTACAGAAATTATGTATTTTTGTAAGCCAGCTGAAACGTTATATCCTGGTTCCCTTCACAAAAACCCAATAGGATTGTTCCATTGCCTTTTGGAATATTGCAGAACAATAATTTCAGGACAATGAAACCAGAAGCTAAAATGCTTATTCTTTTCTGGGTTTTGGTATACAAAAATTGCATCCCTGAAGCACTATATTCCATACTGTCCATTAGGGTGGGTTCGATTCCCTAAAAATGCATGAACTTGATTAAATATCTGCATTGAATGCAATACAAGTAACTTTGGAAGATGAAAGCATCTGTCAAATGGATAAATGTGAAATGTAGTTATTCAACATCAAATGTAAAAACTGACGAATAGATGCCAAAAAGCGATGCAAGCAGCAACCATACGCTGGGAAAAAATCCTCAGTTGTGAACTTGTACAACTTGTACAAGGCTAAATTGCATCATACCCGGCCAGCCCAAAACTGCAAACGACTTTTAAATTTGCATTTAAAAAGGCTTTCCTCCATCATTAACTGATAAGCAAAAGTCTCACGGCAATAAACAAGCCTATAGCACTGTTTCGAACGCAAACACCTGTGTTGGTCCTCTTATTATGACCAGTCCTTAGGAATCAAACAGAACTGCCAAATTAAAGTCAAATTAGGTAAAAGCATAAATGTAAAGAAAGTAATTTAAAAAAAATGAGGGTTTTAAATCTTTTAAATGCCACCCCCACATATGATCAACCACATATGAAAGACCTCCATCCTGATTTTTTTTTTTAATCAATATTTATTTATAATTAACATTTTTTATAATTTTTATAATAATATTTATTTTTAAAAAACATTTATTTAAATTTAAATAAAACAAGTGTATTTAAAAATGTAATTTAATTTATTGGTAATAATAATATATTATTATTTTTTTTATTTATTTATTTATTTATTTTTTTTAACTCAGACCCCCTATATTTCCTTTCCAGAATACCCCTAAAATAAATTACTCTTATTTAATTCATCTCACTTTAGCAGCCTCAGTATACAAATAGACAGTACAACATTTTAAATAGTGAAAGAGTGAGAACAAACTAGTTATATATCATGCTTCTAGTGTTGATAGCAATTGCGGCTGTCGCTCCACATGATTTCTGCCAGTGCCGGTCCCCAAGGGAAGAACCTTAACATGGGCTTGCTCTCTATTCATCCCGCTTGCTACCCCCTGGCGGTACAGAGACAACTGGGCATGTTAAAGCCAGAACGAGCAAACAGAACATTATCTCGGATCCCCGGATCACAGCAGAGCACAAAAGCCTCAGGAGCAGCAGGGAAGAGATGGCAGTCTGTGGCCAGGAGGCAGGAGCAAGCCGTCACTCAATGCCGCTTCTAAGCACCATATGCTAATGCGTTATGGCCTATCACTGCATGATTCTGTCTCTGCTAAATCTGTATGTAGTTTAGCATTAGAACAGTTCAGATTTCTCTTGGCTTGTTTCAGATTTCAGTTCTAGTTTGTAAATCGCTATGTTGTAGCAGTTCATTCAGTGGTTTTGTTTGATGTTTGATCCATCATAATATCAGTAGCTTCAATATTGTTGACAAATGTCCACACTTTGTAATGTTGAATAATGAAAAATGTTCAGATTATTTATTCATTTAGAACATGCTTTTGTTCAAAGCGACTTAAAAATGAGGAACAACAGAAG